>LPNX010541489.1:4590-49144 GCA_001517045.1 Pseudotsuga menziesii
GGATTTTTAGATGGTTGTATGGCATTTTAGAGGCATTTTAGGCCTTTTGGAGGCTTTTTAGTGGGATTTTATGGGGAATATGGTAGGCAAATGGACAAATGAGCCACGTAGTGGGGTAGATGAGGTAGTTAACCATTTTTGGGTGTTAACAGGGTCCAATTTTTGTACACTCTCTCTGAGGTTTCGACTCGTTCGTGCCTATCATAGGTATTATGTCTGAACTGGCATATAGGTTAGGATTTCACATCCGCCTGCACTTATGCATTGCCTTATGACCATTCCATCTTAACCTTAGGTACGAACCCATTCCATGGTATCACGGAACCTTCATGCTACTGTTAGAAGTGGTACTATGTGAATGGTAGAGCTTTCCTATACATGGGTGCCCTAGTTAGCTCCCCTTTGCATTTGGGGCCCATGCTGTGAGTCCTCTCTTAGGTCTGGGAGTCCGTTGTATAGTATTGCCATGACATTTCGCAAGAGCCTCATACTCCTCTTGATCTTATGCTGACCATGTTCCCTCCGAACTCCCTTGTGTCAAGTTGTGAATGCATTTTCATGAGCTTTGCCTGCCTTATTGAGCTTTATGTCGGCTCCCCTGACATTGCATTTCAGCCATATTGCCCGAGCTTGTCTCATGTCTATCCATGCAGAGCCATTTTTTATATCCTTCGTAGCTTGATTTCCCTTTTTGCCGGGAGGGGATCTTCCCCCGAGTGTCGATATCCTACACATGTATCCTTGAATTGAGCATAGGTATGTTCCACTGCTTGGAACTAGTTTGTTTTCCCTGATGACACTCGTCTCCTCCTAGTTTGTAACTATAAAGCTAGTTTATTCTTTTTTCAAGCTTTTCAAATAACTGAAAAAGTCCAAAAAAATCAAAAAAAACCAAAAAGACGGACAAGGAAAGATGTTATCTTTGGCAGCTGTCGAGTTGTGTCGCCTTCGAACAGAGCACTGTATATCACATTCATTGGTTGGGTTATAGTTTGAATTTAGGAGCTGTACTCGTTTATCTGAGTTTATCTCCAGCGGCTGGTTAAGCTTCCAGTCCCTATGGAGCCTCTGTTGATGCCTCCTGTGTCACAGAGATGTCCCAGTTTGCATATCGAGTCTATGCTGCCTTCATTCAATCACCATACGCCGTTATGCTCTTGTTCGAAGGAAGTTGAAACCTGTGTCGGACATTCCTTAGTTATCTTGACTTTGCATGTCGGTCATTCCCGATACAGTTACTGGTTCGTGCACCTTTTGATCGAGTCCTTCCACATTAGACAGCTTTGCTGAGTACCTCGTGTTGGATCATGGGGGATGCCTTAATGCCCTCCTTCCAGCGGATTTCATCCCATTGACTTCAGATCATCTATTCTGGGATTGGAGTCTAAAGTCCTTTTGAGTGCCTTGAGACTTGCAGTCATCAGTGGCAGGTTCTCTCGCCATCGACAGTTTCTTGGGAATACATCAATGTCCACTAATCAATGGATTCTCTCAAGTGTTTGACCTCAACACATCTATTCACACTTGTTAGTTTGCACTCTGGTACCTTGATTCCCATTTTCATTATCGGTGGGTAATCTCGCATCTGTTAACGGTATACATCAATGACCGGTAATCAGACGATGGACTACTATGTTTGACCTCGACACCTCTATTCGCATAGTAGGACATGTACTCGGAGCGGTTTGTGTAGAAGACTTTCCAGACTGGTGGCATCTCTTATATGCTACCTCCTTGATCGTGCCAGTGTTCATGAGATTTCAGCTCTCGTGACTTGATCCAGTGTATGTCAAACATTTCCAGCCTATGGAGATCTTGATCTATTGCATATCTTCAGCCTATGGAGATCATGATCTGTTCTACATTGTATATCTTCATCATGGAGATTCTGATCTATGTATATTGTACGTGGTGATGACCACATATGTGATATCATGTATTATGCCTATTCATGGCCATTGTACTCTTATGTATCCGGGACTGCTATATGTACTTGTAGTTAGTTATATGCAGAGTTGTATCATGGTGCTATGTTGATTGGGTGGCTGGTCTTCCATTTGGGTACCTTCATCACTCCACTTCTGGGATGGACTTATAATGTATTTCGGCCATCGTATGACCCCTCTGACCTCACACATTAGGGGGCATCTGTTATAGCGGATTTCACCACACTAGGTGAATCACACTTTGTATGGCCTTCCCATGTCCCGCTGCAGACTCTTTGGACCCCATGGACCACATTTTATTCTTTGATGTTACCTTTATCATCCCTAAAAACCATATAAAGAATGATATACGCGTCTTTTACCCCGATAACCACGTACATACGCGGATATATCCCCGATAACTGCGTACATCGGGATGTGTGCATAATCCAAATCCTTTTTGGAGTTTTCCTTGACTTGGATCCGACTCATTCGACTCCTGGCCTTCCATATGCCTTGAGATCGCTCGGATTCGACCCTTCGATATCCCATGTGAAACTATATAAGGAACCCCTTGGTACATTGAAGGCATATAGAGAGATTGAAGCAAAGAAACTATAGTCCATTGTTGCCAGGATTTATACTTGAGTCTGCATCCCTTTGTCCCTTGGAGCACTGTTGTGTTCTTCCCAAGCTTACCTTGTACTAGTGAGCTTGCTATTGAGAGATGGAGGATTGAGGTGGTGGAGGCCCAAGTGGGGGATTCAGTTTCTCCGATTCGCAGACGTGTTGTCAGAGGTTGTATCTATCTTGTAATCTCCAATTTATATTAATAAGAAACATCTTTTCCTGTCCAATGATGTGTATTTGATTTCATGTTGTATCCATTGGAATGTGTCAAATGCTTTTACATTATTGATGTTGTTATATGCTAGAATAGTTCTAACACCATGATATAGTATGCTTGTATTGTTTACTTGTTGTTGAGGCAGGATTATATCAATTCAAGCTGAAAGTTGGAAAGCTCAACGGGGATCTACTTCAGCCTTCTGGAATAAGGTACGAGGTCTGATCCTTTAGTGTTAGACATTTTATTTCTATTGCATATTGGGAAAGATGGTGTTCTGGAGTCAAGTATGTCTGTTGTGGTACCCCAAGCCATAGGAATTTCTCTCCGTAACACATTGTACCAAGTATTATTTTATTGTTCTACTTCTTAACCTTCTCTCCCTTGTTCTCAATAGTTTGTCTGGAATGAGAACAAGTTGTCCTTCATCATCCAAAGGAGGTAAAGTATCTGAAAATGAAATATTCTAACCAATAACCTTCTTTAGACATTAAACATGAAATACATTGTGAATTTCACTTCCCATGGGAAACTCCAATTCATGGGCCACTTCTCCAACCTTTTGAATCACTTTGTAGGGACCATAAAACCTTGGTTTGAGTTTTTTTGAACCTTTACCCTTTATGGTGGTTTATTTGTAGGGATGAAAACTCAAATACACCAAGTCATTCACTTGGAAATGCATCTCCACTCTATGTTGTTCTGCATATTGTTTTTGCTGATTTTGGGAAACCTGTAAGTTGTCTTTCAAAGCCTTCAAAATTTCTGGACTTTATTCAATCCAATCCTTGTCCTTTGGAGCTGTATTATCACCAAAAATGTGGTCAGTAAAAGTGGATGCATCATAACCATAAAGTTCTTTGAAAGGAGACATGCTATAGGAGAATCATGAGCCTTCTTTAAAATTTTCACCTTCAAACTCGAACTAGGGACCAAATAGATTCTATATTTGTAGTAGATGATTCCTTCTGACACCTAATACCTATCATCATGGTTAGTCCCATCAAAACTTTCACAAGAAAACTTATCCTTAGAATACTCTACTTCTAATGTGGATTTCCAATTTTCTGCTACATCCATTAGAGAAATATAAGGTCTTCTATATAAGGCATCAACTACCACATTATTTTTTCCCTTCACATGTTCAATATCAAAGTCGAATGCTTGAATCTTACTCACCCACTTTTGCTTACTTTCATTTATATCCTTTTGAGTGAGGAAGTACCTTAAGCTATTATGGTCATTTTTTACCACAAATTTGTTTCCCACCAAGTACTGTGTAAACTTGATCAAATCATGCATGATGGCTAACATTTCTTTATCATAAATGGAGTAGATTCTCATGTGGTTGTAGCTTCCTACGCTCAAAGGCTATTGGGTGGTTTCCTTGTTTTAGGACTACTCCAATGCCCTCTCCTGATGCATCGCATTCCAAGACAAATGGTTTAGAAAAATTAGGTAAGGCTAGAATAGGACAGTTGTTTATTACATCTTTCATTCTTTAGAAATATTTTTCAGCCTCTTCATGTGCCTCTTCATGCCATTGGAAAGCGTCTTTCTTTGTCAAGTCGGTGAGAGGTGGAGTGAGTTGGGAGAACCCCTTCACAAAACTTTCTATATTAGGTGAAAATTCCAATGAATCCTCCCAATTCAATGAGATTTTTGGTATGAGGCCATTCTATAATGGCTCTTATTTTCTCCATATCCACCTTCACACCATCTTTACCAATTATGTGTCCAAGATACAAGAGGCTGTCAAACCAAACTCACATTTTGACAACTTAGCAAACAAATATTGATCATGCAGAATTTCTAATACCTCTTCTAGATGATGCAAATGTTCCTTCCAGGTTTTACTGTAAATAAGAATGTCATCAAAGAAAACTAGTACAAACTTATGAATTTGATTGTGGAAGATATTTTTCATGCATGATTGTAATGTGGAAGGTGCATTTGTCAAGCCAAAGGGAAAGGAAACAAACTCAAAGTGACCATAGTGGCATTTGAAACCAGCATTTGGTATGTCTTCTTCCCTCATTCAAATTTGATGATAACCAAATCTAAGCTCAATCTTTGAGAAGAACTTGGCTCCATGGAGATCATCCATGAGATAATCAACACTTAGTATGGGATATCTATTCTTCATTCTCTTCTTATTCAATTCTCTAAAATCAGTTCACATCCTCAAAGTTCCATTCTTTTTCTTTACCATAACAATTGAAGAAGCATATGGGATGGAACTAGGCCTTATGAGACCCAAATCCAAGAGTTCTTTAATGGCCTCCTCAGTATCCTCTCGAATCCTTTTTGGTTGTCTATAGGGCTTCATTTTGATAGGTTGTGTTCATATCTCTAACTCAATGATATGCTCCACCCCTCTATCTGGTGGTCTTACTGGGGGAAGGTCTCCAAAAAACATTACATACTTACTCAATAATTTATCTCTCTCATTAGGATGCTTGAAAACATTCAAGTGAGGTTTAGGAGATGTAATTAAACATTCACCAGCCCATTCTATGTCTCAATGCCTCAAGATACACCTCATGTTGTGAGAGGACACCACTTGATTTGGGTAAGTGTGCATTCCCCTAAACAATATGGGTTTCCCTTCCGAATTTTTGAACCTCGTGTCAGGGACTTGATAGTTCACTGTATTCTCCCCTAAATAATACAACCATTATACTCCCAAAACCACATTTATATCAGCCACTTTCACTACATAAAAATTGTCAGTGATAGTATGATTTCCTATAGTAACTTGAAGCTTTGGAATCCATTTAGTGCAGTCCATAGAATTGTTACCTAGAATGATGACTGTGAAACCATCAAAATTTTCAGCCTGTAAATTTATCCTCTCCACCAAGGCTTCATCTATGAATTTTTGAGTGGCTCCACCATCCACTATAACCGTGACATTTTGGCCTTGTATGTTACGTACCCTTGAGCCTCAAGGTGTGGAATCTAGGTACACCTGAGAGTACCGCAATATTTCATGTCTCAGGAGTGGGTTGTTCTTATTCTATTGTTGCATACCCCTCTTCTTGGGCTGCAAGTTTTTCTTCCTCCTCCTCCTCCCCCTATTCATCATATTCAAAAAAAACTTCAATGTAGTGTTCCTTCCCCTTGGCACATTTATGTCTTGGAACCCAAGGTTGTTGGCATGTGAAACATAGCTTCTTTCTTCTAAGTTCTTCTTTGCTTGGTCCTCCTTTATTTTCTTTGGTATAGGAGTCATTTTTCCATGGTTTCTTAACTTCATTGAACTTGGAATGGAAATTTGATTTGGGAGGGTATTTGGTTCTTGGAAACACATTCTGCAAATCTCTTGTCAAATTCATGGAATCCTTCAATGTGGCTAGATTGTGGGATTTAACAATGCCTCTCAAAGGTTCTGTCAACCCTTCAGTAAATAATAAAACCAACCTAGCCATAGATACATCAGAAACCATTACTGAGATATTTTCAAATTCTAACATATAGGCTTCAAGAGTTCCTACTTACTTCAGTTGTGTTAGTTATTTGAAAGGAAGTTCAAGGTCTTTCCTCTAAAACCTCTCCATTAATGCATTGGATAAACCCTAATAAGATAAAATTTAATCATGTCCCAAGGTTATAATACCATGGGACCACCAATCACTAGATTCCAACCCTTCAAGATGCAAAATGGCCATTTTCAATGCATCTTCTTCAACCATACGATTTAACTGAAAATGCACACTTAATTTTTGCAACCAAGCACTAGCATACATTTGTGAGGAACCATCAAAGGAAGGAATAGTTAATTTTCCCATGGTGTAATTTAATTCATTATTAAGAGGAGGTTCCCTATTCCCACTTCGTCCTTGCTTTAACTGAAGAGATGCGATAATGAACCGATCGAAAGGTAGGACTTTCCTACATTCATCACTTAGTTGATGCCAATCATGTGTTGCTTCTCTCACATCATAAGTAGTGTAAGGTCCTTGTTTGCACTATAAAAAATTAGTTATTGCAGGTCCATTCTAATTCTTGAACTCATGGGGTTGGTTATGAGGTCCAGTCTTCAAAAAAATGGCTTCCCCATAGGTCTTCTTCTCAACATGAGGTGAACTACTACTACTCCATGGTGTTGAATTGCCCCCAAGTTAGCTAGCAAACAATTCAAACCCTTGAATAAAGTGTTTAGTCATTCCTTCAAGATATTATTTAATTAATGTATTAATTTCCTCATTATCTTCCTTATCATCCATGTCTCCAAATCCTATTTCTTTTCTAATCTCCTCGTACCTAGAATTGATTTCTTCACTTTCTTCTCTTCCATTGTTAATGTCTCCAATATCAGTTTCTAATGGAGGGATTTGATCATAGGGAAACATGAATATAGGACTCCAACATGTGCTAATAAAATTCTCCGATACCACTATAATGACCCAATTCAAAAATTCCCAACAAAGTCAGAATTTAGGGAAAATTTGTCTTGACTAGTCTTGACTCTAGGGGATTCGAATGGCACAAGAGGGTCTTGAATTTGGTAGGGACTGATATGGGGAGTATTAGGACCACTAAATGTACTTTTTGATTAAATTGTTACAGTTTATAGACATCTTCAATTTTATTTTGGAACATTGGAAAAAACTGTAAAATTACTAGTAATTTATGGTGCAATTCCCCCTAGGGTATGAGCAGAAATGGATCTCCAACTCCTATACGACCCTCCCAACTTGTCAAAAAGAGTATGGGGACTGTTATTATAATTAATTTACTATAATTTTGTATGGTTAATATTTCTTCAACATAGGTTTGAAGCTTCATATTCGAATTCATAAATTCAGTGGTATTTGCTTAAAGGAAATGACACGTAAAATCTCAATTTTAACGCACAGATTATGTATGTAATGGTTCAAAATAGAGAATAATGAATAGATACCATTAAAAAAATAGCAATATCTCACTAAAATTATATAATATCAAATCCAAGTTGCAACATACATCAGATATACAACTCCATTGAAATGGGAAATCAACACATGGAAACTAGTCACAACAAAGCTTGGAAATGTGGACATTTGCATATGTTTTTATGTTGATTTAGACTTAAAGAGAGGATTTGAGACATATTAAAGAGACATAAATAATTTACCCATGCTTGGGAATCAACTGGACTCAATGGAGTGCAACCACCATTCACATAAGTGCGCCATCATAGAGAAATATGGAAATATTGAAGTGGGGATTGAGAGAATGGGAGGATAGATGGGTCACGAATAGTATAATCCTCCTATATACAGTAAAAAAACTCCATTATTCTCCAAATTCGATTTCATGGAGACCTCTCCCACATCCAACTTAGATGAGAATCTCACTCTCTCGAAATTGGCTCAATAGTAGGGTAAGTGAGCACTCACCATGCAATGGACAAGCTAGTGTTTCCAAAATGCCAAAGGAAAATTATAAAATGATCAAAAGATATTTTGATTCCTCATGACATATTTTTATAACCCTCTTAAGTTCCTCCAAGTTCAAATCCACACCCATATGCTTCCTCCAACTCATCCTTGATGTTTAGTAACCTCCATGACACTTGTCCTTGTCCTTAACCCTTCATCTTCCTCCAAAACCGAATTGTTTCCACAGAACCCCAAGTGCACCCTATTGGAGGCTATTTTTATCCCTGAAATGTCAGATTTTCATAGGTTTGCAATCAAGTCTGACTTTTCATAGAATATTCCATCATTGTTGGCATAAAAGGAAAGGATTCTCTCCCCAAGTGGCACCTAGTTTCTTCCTAGCCTCTTCCTCTTCTATGGGGAGTTACTCTTGTTCACCCATTAGAATCCTTGTGCTCATTATATGTTACTTGACACCTCTTCACCTTCCAAGAATGTTCCATTACTCATAATTTCGAATTTGGGGTTATGTCATGACATGTGTAGGGAAGAATCTAGCCACCCAAGGTCTCCATGAACCTCCAAGTGTCCTTATGAAGAAATACCACTTTATTTTCTCCATTTTTATTATTTTTATGACCCAATTTAATGTGTAAATGAAAAACTAAGGTTCTCTTAGGTATCATAGCTCCCTTATTGCAAGATTTAATGCATCCTCCCCAACCTAGGGAACTAATAGGTGGGTGAAACATTGTCAACTAGTAGTCTCATTTGGATGGGGACATGACACATCCTAGGTGTGGGGATGTTTAGAATTGTAAATTCTTAGAATATGCACAATAATTGTATTTGCTTCAAATTTGGATTTTCTTCCATCTTATTTTGTAAGTGCTACAAAAAAAATGGTGGCCATCTCTTGTGTTATATATGTGGCATAGATAGGATTGGGTGCTATTGTAACATACCCCTCATATCAATGACAAGAGATTCAAAACCTATCTTACACGAGTTCACAATATACCCCAATTTTTATCAATGTAAATAAAAAATAAAATGACGTCATAACATATGATAAAACCCAAATGCAGTTATAACATATTAGTCAATACACCCCTAAGTAGGCATGGAACAAATGCAATTATAAAATATTAGTCAATACATCATTAAATAGGCATGGAATTAAATGCAGCTATTAACGTACTTTCTCATACAATGCACAATATGAAATATTGACCCAATAATGAAAAGCAATGAAATAAAATGATTTTGGTGAGGCATTCCATAAAAACTCTTTGCAATTATTTTCAGCAAGATAAAGAAGAAGCAATATTGTACCACTAAAGCATTAATTTAATTTGGGGGTTAGTTTGATGGACCTCCTTGAGCATTCCATATGTTGCTACAGGTTTGTGTTCATTACCTTGTGTAAGAAATTTAGAATAACATGTCTCCTCGCCCTCATCCTATTTCCTGAGCCAATTCTGGTGAGGTTAATGGACAACCCGATTATTGCTCCTTGTATCTATAAACCCCAAGTTATCATATAGGTTCACTACACACACAATACCGCAGGAATCCATGTAAAATGCATCCAAAACCACCTTATTGTCCCTTGTAATTTAGGGAACCTCCGAATGAATCCAGGACTAGGTGACTCTCCTGGCCTGGAAATATATAAGGACTATGAAGTTGTCATTCCAGATAAAATAGAACATGGTGGGGAGTGGTAGGTTGTTTTACAATGGCCATTGGAGCTTCTTGGTGTTTCCCAACGACTAGCCTCTTGCATGTTGGAAGAGGAAATCGAAGTTGAATTCCCTAGAAACACAAGGAAACTCCCTTGACACACAAGAAAGAGTTGAATTATAGCAAAACTTCATGAGCACAACATACATGTGGAAATGGTGAAGAAATATACATGTGGTGGGCATGGAGTGGGTGGAGGGACAAAAAATCTAGGAGAAGTGTCCCAGAAACTCACCCTCAATAAAAAAAATACCTTATCAGTGTAATGAGCTCATAGGAAACATAGGTGTCGAGGTGTTAAAGAAGAGGCCGAAGACGTGGCTACTGCTCTCAATTCCATAACCATTAGTGATGTAATCTAAATAGGTGGGTATAAAGGCCCCATGCAAACAAATTTATTGTAGAAGTCCCATTATTCCTATGATTTAGAGTACAATGTCATTTTAACTCTTGATCTATTTAGGATCTCATTTAAGTCCTAAGATGGATTAAGAGTTGTGAATGTGTTTTCACCCTCAAACTACTATTATAGATCTAATGATAATGGCAATATCTAATGACAATGAACTCCTAAATTCATGTAATTTTAGGATCATATACTATATATAATATAGGAACTTGCCTAGATGAATGTTATTTAACCCTATTTAAGAGAAATGAAAGTAAAGCAGATGTGATAAAGTGAATAAAAGAGAACATTTTTTTGTGAATAATAGAATATACATGTTAGGATACAACCCTTGAATATCTCCTATCTGATAATCTCTTACAAGAGAAGAGTACACAATGGATCCAACAACCCATTCCAATGGTGGTATCCTTGTATTTATTTCCACACATCAGCTAATAATCCATTATGATCATTATCTCTCTATAATTCTATCATATGATCTAAGCATGAAACTATGGACTTTTGAAAAATGAATTATTGTGTGGTTATCAATCGACTCTGCAAGGGAGTTGTTGTGAATGTAGCATTTTGCATCATTTTTTTATACCAAAACAATAAACAAAGTTAGGCATCGTTGGTTATAATACAAACAAAAATATTGGGCATCCTTATATAGCATTTTATCTTACATTGTGTATTCATGTATCTTTGTATATCAATATCTATTACCTTTATTACATGATGCAACATTATAGATGTTACCATGCGATATGTTAATTTTAGGAGAAGGATCTCTATTGCAGAGTTGCTCTTGACAATATTTCTTCTACCAAGCTCTAGTCGTATCCATGGTTTTAGGATTTCCATGTTCATCTCACAAGTGATTTCCATTGGGAATTAGAATTATAAATACAAAAACTATAACTAATTTTCCCATGGAAGTGTAGAGAATTCTAATCATTTAATCATATAAGCATAAAGGAAAATTATGAAATATCAAAAGGAAAAGTAACAACATTTTATAATCGATGGATAGACAACATCTTACCTCAACTATTTTCCCCTATCGAGTTCTCTTGCCACCTGCATGGACATATGTATCCCATTTAAGCCATAGTGATGAGCCATTGATGTCACAATGTATAAAGCTATAATAGTCCACTATTCACACTAAATAACTAGTGTTTTATATAAAGAAAATCTGAATTTTCTTCATTGATTTCATTAAACTTATTAAATTATTTAAGAGAAAAAACAAACAAATTATTTCTTCAATTAATTAATTAAATAAATGAAAAAAAAACAATTTATTTCTTTAATAAATAAGTAAATAAAACTAAAATCTTATAAACTTCATAAATGAAACTAATTTACAAAAGGAGTAGAAGGCGAGATAAAACTATGCATAATTATGAGCCATCAATATTACAACGGAGGAATAGAAGGTAAGCTGAAAGTAGGCACAATGATGATCCATCAATACTATAGTGTAGAAAAGCTGCAATAGTAGCTCTTTATTAAACTAAATAACTCATGGTTTTATAAAGAAAGAATTACATAAGAATTTATGTTGTTTTAATTAACAAAAACAAAGGAGAACAAACATAATTCTTGGAAAAATATAACATAAAAGGATAGAAAACATAATTCTTTGAAAAATATAACATAAAGGAGTACAAAAAACTGAATTCTCTGAAGACTATAACCTAATCAAGTTATAGTGGAATTCTTTGAAGACTATAAGGCCTTCATCATGCCTGCAAAAATATCTGCAATCTTCTAGATATTTTAAGTGAAATTTGCTTTGTAAACCTGTAGATGCTAAGGAGACATCAATATAGTCCTAACTCTGCAAACAAGGAATCATTGCCAACTAATATGGAAGAACCAATTTTAAGCCATTAGAAGGCCATGATAAAGGCATTGAATTTTGGGAGACAAAATGCATATGCTTTGATTTAAGCTGAAGTGATTAGCGTACATGTTTGCATATAAGAATGTGTCTTGCTAGTTCTTAGATTGTATAATAAATTTCTTTGGATCATATACTTCAGGACAATTTAGAAATATCAACTAGTTTCCCCCAAATACATTTTGATGGCTATTGAGAGCTGCAGTGAGAGTGCATTATGGTGAAAATGAAAATAGGTCAAGCTTAATAAATCCTAAGTTATAAGTGTCCCTTTGTAACTGGGTGCTCCTGCTTCAACAAATATGGGAGCGACTCATTTCATCGTATTAATCTTGTTTCATGAGCTATGTTAAGATATAATGTCCTAGAGGAGCTATGTTTATATGGTTCCCAATAGGATAAGCACGGGAAATCTACCGCAATAGGTACAGTTGCATCCTTTGGGCTAGTGCCTAACCTCATATATGTGGAACTTCCCTTGTATTAGCAAGCCCTGAAGTCTTTGGGATATGCAAGATGGGAGTGAAAACTCAACTAGCTTTAATGTATGGGGACTTCTCAAGGGATCAACCTTCTATTTCATTAATAAACAATAAAAAAACATCAAAAAATGTTCATCATGGAGCAAAAGCTTGAACATAGGAGTTTCCCCTCTTCTACACAAGTAGGGAGGGCCATCATATCAGCTTTGGCTCTGACCTTGAGAATATACATATTTTATGCAAATGACATTTCTATCTTAAATTTGGATTTCCAACTCTAAGGTAGAAGTTGTGATTTCAACCAAATGAAACAAAGTAGTCCCCCTCATATGTCATCATGTTTCCGATAATAGAACTAAATTTCAATGTTATTGCACCTCTAACACTTTTGTTGGCCTATCTAACCATCCATTCATTCCCAAAAATGATCCATTTGCAATCAAGGGGGAAGGCCAAGAAATTGGTGTTTTCAATAACACATGCTCAGCCTCTGTTTTTGCAACTTTGCAGCTTCACATAACATGGTTAGTATTTGTAGCTTTGTTGCAAAACATGCAAGAACTACCCATAAGCTCCAAGTTATTGATCTCATGGAGATTATGTTTAATCATTTTTTAGCAATATCTATTCAGGCATTCTAGCTTTAAAAGAAAAGTGGAACTTCCAGATATCATGGCACTTTCTAAGCCATCTAGTTTCATTAGCATAAATGGTTTGTTATATGGTTAAGTTGGTGTACAAAAGGATGATTTGACCGAATTTCATATTACTTATTTATAGTTTTGTAATCTATTAAGGACTTTCCACAAGACCATTTCGATCTATCCAAATTGGTTTTTGAGAATTCAAATTCATACTAAACAGGTTAGCATCTATAATTATATTATAAATTTCTATGTCAAAATGTTTGTTCACCCTTCATTTTCAGCTGGTGATTTCACGAGTGTTGTACCTTCATGCCATGAGATGTTAAGCTACATGTTCATTTCTCTAAATATGATTGCTTAGAACAACAAAACTGTAGATCCACATAAGACCACCAAAAAAAAATTAAAGAACAACATATTTATACATTAAGTCTGTAGATCCAAGTATCATCTAAGTGATCTTACAAGAATTTTGAAGGTTATTTTTGGCAAAAGCATCCAATTTATAATGGAAAAATTCAAGACAAATAACACATCCCACAATCCATACATGTGTATTTTTATTTTGACTACAACAAAACATTTAAGAAAAAGTCTCCATTTTATAAATACAATGCTTAAAGATAGCAGTAGTTCTTGTACCAAAAACCAAACAAGTGGTTCACGTGATATATTTGTGATGACTCAATAGACTTCAAATATAGTAAAATTTTAATTGTGATAATGCACTGCTTGAAGTCGGATATTTGTAGTCATGCAATTCAAAATTCCTAAATGACTGTAGTTAGTTATCTAACATAATATAAAATAGGTTTTGGAAGGGCACATGGCTCAAGTGGAGATTTCTTCCATAGGTGAAGAGTGTTATATGATGTCTTCATCCAGTCATCCTTGTATCCAACAAGTGAAGCAGGAAATAGAAGTTCCAGAAGAGTTGATCGGTAGTGAGAGAGGCTCATGTGTAACTCTATGTAACTACCATCATCCTGTTGGGATTATTATTAATCATCCCTTTGACCACATAGCATAATTGTCTATTTTCCTAGCTTATGAGGTCTTCATCACTCCACTAGTGCATGGGGAACACACCTAGGGGACATGTGCCACTTACTTCACCTAATTGCATGTGTTTAGGATCCCCAGGGGGACAAATCTCTATAATTTAGGAACCCACTTTGAGTGCCACCGTCAGTCTCTTTCAGTTGATCTTGGTAGGTAATTAGTTATGTTCAATTATGCTCAAGTTACTATCATTTAGATCACAAACAGTTAGCCTAGCGTCAGTTTACATGATTGAAGGGAGTGTGGTTACCTTTTCTCACCTACCCTCATCAGTTAACTGATTATAGACTAAGTTAGCTATCTGTAGTTTCATTAGTGAGATACAGAGTTGATTTTCCCATACTGAGTTAGCTTCGGAGACAGTCTGAGTTGGTAGATTCGAATCCTAACTTAGGCATTTGAATTCTCCTATATGTATAACCATTGTATTACATATTAATTAATGATTTGTGAATATAATCATATTATTCCAATTTTGTCTCCATGTGTGTGCAATTTTGTCATGATTAATTGAACAGCCTATTCTAAATTCTTCACTCTTTTGAAACATTTTATTCTCTTTTGAATTCATGCAGGATTATGATCCTATGCTTAATAGAATTTAACATGGTATCATAGCGGGTGTCCTTACCTACTTTGAACCTCGAAAACTTCCATTGATGCACTAGTAGCCATTGATTTCCCACATAATTCCTAGAATAATTGCATTGCTCCCTCTGTATTTTGTCCATAAAAGTCTATCTAGGTGTGATGTACTCAGAGAAAGTGTGCATGTCTAAGTGAGGAGTGTTTGAGCTAAATTGATTCAGATCGAAGTTTGTTTTGTAGGTAAAATCTCAACAACAAAATTTGAATATCATAGCCAACTTTGAAGAGGTACCACGACCTATATAGATTATCTTAGAGAGCCTACCATAGCTTGTTTGAAAATTTCTTTTCATGATCTGAAATGGATTTTCCACGGAATTCAATTTGAGTATCTAGTTTGGCATATGTGTTTAGTTGAATATCAGAGGTTTGTAATAGCCTGTGTTTGTCTGTACCCTCTATTTTGGCTTGATATTTTTCACTACACATGATGACATGGGTAAATTACCTTAAATGATTTAAAATATCTCTTCGATATCTCAAATGGGTCTTCAATGGAATTTGATTCTGTTTATCATAGAAGAAGTTGTGATTGAATTGGCAACATGACATCAATCATGTTTTTTTAGTTTTTATTTAAAATTACATACATGATTTTATTAACATGTACAACTTCTTGGATTCAAAGGTGTTCATGGATTTGAAGAAGAAAATAGCATAAAACTCTATTGTACAACTTCAAAATGGATCTGAGATCAGTTCCCCTTCTATTACCATTCAATTATGCTAAGTGGAAATTGAAGATGGTTGCATATCTTGGGATCCATGATCTCCTTGATGTGTCTTTTGGAGCTGGTAAAGAATCTTATGAAGATGAAAATTATTGGCTAGATGAAGATGAAAGAGCATATGCAAGAATGTGTATTGTAATGACTCCTAATATGTGTTGTCTCATGGAATCTGTTGAATATCCATTCGAGCTCTGGAGAAATATAGATAGATCATTTGGTGTGCATAAAGAAGTAGATAATACCTAGAGTGAATCCAACACCTCCTCAAGTGTTCTTCCTTGAAACGTATACACTTTAATTCTCTCTGATGAAGTTGCTTAAGATGAAGAAGAAGTTGAATCTTCAACTCAATCAGTTTGAAATGTTGAAAGTATCCTTGAAGTGACTCCTTCTCCTATTTCTCCAGAAGTTTATGAGATCTCTTATATCTCATCTTCTCATACAACTGATCTAGAAGAAGACATTCGAACCTTCATTATTGAAAAAAAATTCTCCTTCCATCCTACTCAGTCATTCTCTAATGATTCTTCTATTCTAAATTATGTGCAAAGTTTGCCAGTGAAAGCTCAAGGATCTGGAGAGAAATTTGAATCCTCTCTCTCCAATCATGTAGTTTGTGTGCAGAAAAGTGATACTTTGGATGTTTTGGAAGAAATATCATATTTTAGGATTGATCCATTCACCCTCATTGATTTAGTGCTTGCAACAAATTCCTACATGATTTCTTGCACCAATACTCAAAGTTTTGTTGAAGAAGGAGAACATAGTGCATCTTCCATATCAATGGCACACTTGGAACCTTTGTTCATTATTATTGGATCTGATATCATCTTAATTGGTTCGAATTTCAAGTTTCAAGAGCCTCTAGTCATGTTTGTAGTTGTTTTCATCAATTTTAGTGTGAAAATCAAGCACCTCAAGTCTCCTTTAAAAATTATGTTGTTGGGGATTCTATATCAGTTTATTCTCGTGATTTTACTGATGTGTTGGATAGTGATTCATTGGATATTTTGGAAGCTATATCAGATTATGGAGCTCAAGCATTCACTCTCCATGGTCCCAGACCTCCTCCTCCTTCCTACATGATCACATGCACACTTCCTTACAGTGATATTGAATTTGGAGACATCATGCATTCACCTAGACACTTTCTCCTATCGTCTAGAGATGGTTTTACCTCACATGGTTTAATGTTCAAGGATGCAACATCTCAATTTCTTGGGTTTACCTTACATGGTTCGAATTCTCAAGCACCTTTGCTCTCTCATAAGTGTACCTCAGTTGAGCATATTCCTCTTCTTCCAAAGAGAAAAATTCCTCCATACATAATCATTTAGTTTGGAGAGGTTCACATGCACAATCACAGGATACTAGTGCACACAAGGACCATCACTGTGAAAAATGCATCTCTATGGAGCAGTATTGTAGAAACATTTTTCACAAGTTTTTGATATGAAAACTTGATCCTAATTTTACTGCTTATTTTGAGGATGGGTTTCCCATGAGGTTTTCCCCATTTCCTCGGCTTTATTAAGGAGTTATTATTTTTTTCATTTAGATTGTATGGGTGACCTTTGGTCTTAGTTGTCAGGGCCCAGGTTGTATCCTTTTAGTTACTATTAATCCAAAAGATTTAACTCCTAAGTTTTCTCTTGATGTCTTGTATGATAATCTACTTGTTAAATAAACTAAAGTTAGTTATTAAACTAGCACCCTGGCTATGATCTAGCATTAAATGTCATATAGAAAGAAAAAATAATATTTTTTATGAATTTTTGGAGATGTCACATATGGTATCAGAGCCCATGTTCAGACAGTAGGCCTGAAGTGGCTCAACGCACGTAAACAAAAAGTAAATAGAAAAGTATGGATACTGATTTATGATTTTAAATGTTGACGTACATAATATTTCTGAATTAGATTTGCAGGTATGGAAGGACTCGAAGAGTATGCTGAAGAAAGGTCCCCGTTAAATGAACAAAATAACTTTGAAAAAGAACCGGTTAAAGAAGATATAACTAATAACTCATCTGAATTACTACAAACAGTAAAGGATCTAAAAATAGAAATGGAGACCATTAAAAAAGAAAATGAGAGAATCCTAAGAGCTTAGAAGGAGCTGAATCAAATACTGCTGGAAAAGTTTTATAACAAAGAAAAGGATAAACAAATAGAATATGACACTACATCCTATCAATATAAGAGTAAAAGGTCAAAATACTATAAAATTGAAATCAATTCTTCTTCTGAATTTAACAGTAACTCACACAGAAAGAAACACCAATATTCTAGTGATAGTAGCGAGAGTAATTATCGCTCTAGAAAGAAGAAGTACAAGCCCTATGAAGAGATTTCAGGGGAGTTCAAAAATATTAAACCACCAACTTTTAATGGGGAAATAGAAAAAGGAGAGGAAGTCAAAACATGGTTGTCTAGAATGAAAAAGTACTTTCAGATAGATAACTATTCTAATCAATTAAAAGCAAGGATGGAAATATATAACTTAACTAGAAAAACTGACATCTGGTGGCAGGACATAAAACGAGTTAAAGGCATAAAAGAGAATAATATAAACTAGAGCACTTTTAAAAAGTGCTTTAAAAATAAATTTCAGTCAGAGCAATATTACGAGGAACGAGCTAAAGAATTTTATGACTTAGGGTTAGGAATGCCAGGGACCTCACTATGCATCAATATGTCCTAATAGGAAGAAGGTCATCAACAACATTCATATTGTGCAGGATGATACAACGGTTAGTGATTTAGCGAAAGAGATGCCCAGAATCAATGCAGTGCTGGAAAACAGACAGGCTAAATATCAAACTTCCATGGTGGAAGTAGAAGGTATGCTAAATCATAAACCTATTTCTATTTTAATTGACCCAGGGGCTAGCTTGAGTTATCTCTCTCCCATTTTAGTAGAGAAAAGAAAACTACCAGTAGAGAAATTTGCAAAATCACGGCTGGTTCAATTAGCTACAGGAGCGAAAAGGAAAGTAATTGGTTTTGTGAAAGATTGTACATTATTTATGAATCAATTTGAAACTTTTGTAAAGTTGAATGTACTTCCGTTAGGCTCCTATGATGTATTAATTGGAATGTATTGGTTGGAACAACATCAAGTAGTGTTAAACTATTTTGATCAAACTTTTACCTGTTTAAATAATCGAAGGAGAAATGGTAACAGTAAAAGGAATCCCTAGGAAAACAGCAATCAGACAGATTTCTACATTACAACTAAAAAGGGTTGTTTGGAAGGGATGTAAAGCATTTGTTGTAACTATAACTAATGAAGAACACATTAATAAAGAAGACAAACGAAAATTAGAAGATATACCAATTCTGAGAGGTTATTTGGATGTATTTCAGGAGGAAATTTCGGGAATGCCTCCAAAAAGGAAGTTGGATTTCACTATTGAGCTAGTACCTGGTGCGGTGCCTAACTTAAAAGCTCCTTACCGAATGAACATCCTAGAGCTTAATGAACTAAAATTGCAATTAAAATAACTAATAGATAAAAACTATATAAGACCAAGTGTGTCTCCTTGGGGAGCACCGTTCATCTTTGTTAAAAATAATGACGGTACTCTGCGCTTATGCATTGACTAGCGTCGGCTCAATAAGATGATAATTATAAATAGATACTTGTTGCCCCGCATAGATGATCTATTCGATCAGTTACGCTGAGAAACAGTATTTTCAAAATTTGACTTAAGATCTGGTTATCATCAAGTCCGAATTAAGGATGAGGATATTTTCAAGACGGCTTTTAGGACCCGATATGGTCACTATGAGTTCAATGTCATGCCATTTGGGCTTACTAACGCCCCGACGGCCTTCATGTGTTTAATGAACAACGTATTACATAAATATCTAGATAATTTTGTAGTAGTTTTTATTGATGATATTTAAATCTATTCTAAGACTAATGAAGAGCACGAAGAACATTTAAAAATCATTTTACAAGTGCTAAGGGAACATCAACTGTATGCCAAGTTCAGTAAATGCGACTTCTTCAAAGATAAAATACAATCCTTGGGTCACGTAATAACTAAATATGGGATCTTGGTTGACCCAGATAAGATAAAAGCAATTAACGAATGGCTGATCTCGAAGGATGTGACTGATGTACGGTCATTCATGGGTATCACCAGGTATTATCGAAGGTTCATTGAGGGATTTTCAAGGATCATGAATCCCATAACTTCTCTACAAAAGAATGGAAAGAAATTTGTATGGTATCAAAAATGTGAAGAGATTTTTAAGAAATTAAAATAATTGTTAACTACTGCACCCATTTTAAGAATTGTGAATCCTAGCAAGGATTTTTTTATATGCACTGATGCATGTAACGACGGCCTTAGTGGGGTATTAACTCAAGAAGGACACGTAATAGCATACGAGTCCAGGAAACTTAAAATTCATGAGAAAAATTATGCTACTTACGATATAGAATTGGCTGTCGTGGTACATGCATTAAAGATGTGGCGCCATCACTTGATCAGAAGAAAATTTAATTTAATGGCGGATGATAAGGGTTTAAAGTATATGTTGGTTCAACCAAATTTAAACGAAAGGCAAGCTAGGTGGCTAGCTTTCCTTAGCGAATATGATCTTGAGATCCAACATATCAAAGGGGAAGGAAAATAAAGTAGCTAATGCTTTGAGCATAAATGTAAGATTAAATTTTATGGCAGCAATCAGTACTTACAAAACAGATTTAGAAGATCAGCTCGAAAAAGGAGTAAAATTGGATGAAAATTACCAAAAATTGCAAGCTAAAGTGGCAGAAAATGTAACTAAAAGTTGAAGTACAAGCTGCAGTCTAAATGAAAAGGGGTTAATACTTTTTAAAAATAGATTGTATGTACCTAACGTACCTAAATTTAAATTTCTAATTTTGAATGAAGTACATAAGAGTCTTTATTCTGGACACCCTAGCTATCAAAAGACAATAACTATGTTACAGAAAGATTACTTTTGGCCGAATATGAAGAATGAGTTGTCTGAATATATTGATAGATGTTTTGAATTTCAACAGGTTAAGACTGAACATCAGCATCTAGCCGGTTTATTACAATCGTTACCAATTCATGGCTGGAAATGGGAAATAATCAACATTGATTTCATTACAGGTTTGCCTAAAAATAAAAACCAGAATGATTCGATAATGGTAGTTATTGACAAACTCAGTAAGGTAGCCCATTTTATACCAGTAAAGACCACTCGTAAGGCTACTAATATTGTTGAAATATTTATGAAACAATTTTTTTCTTTGCATGGAATACCAAAAGTTATAATTTCTGACAGGGACTCTAAATTCACAGAAAACTTTTGGAAATATTTATTTAAGGGCTTAAATACTACTTTAAATTTTAGTACATCTTTTCATCTGTAAACGAATAGGCAGATAGAAAGGGTAAATCAGATCTTGGAAGATATGTTAAGGATGTACGTTAAAGAACAACCAAGTAAATGGGAGGACTACTTACACTTGGTTGAGTTTACATACAACAACCACTACCAAGCTTCATCAAAATTCATCCCATTTGAAATTTTGTATGGCAGAAAATGCAATACTCCCATCTCATGGAGTAACCCAGTTGACAGGTTAATACTAGGACCTGAGTTATTAAAGGAAATGGAATTAACATTGTGTGGAGAAGCTCCTGCAATAAACAATGAGAATGCACGATATAACAAAAATATTGGAGCACAAAAGATATTTTATTGATCGCGGGCCACTTTGAGGGGGAAACCTCCTTTGAGCAAGCTCAATACAAAATCACTTTTCAATGCTTTCATTAGCCTCAACACATACTTATATACTAAGTCTAATCTAAACAACTATTACCCTCCATGAATGTGGGATAATGCAACATAATAACTAGACAACTTAACAACTATTACTTACTCCCCATGAATGTGGGATAATACAACATACTAATGGGACGACTTGCAAAGCATATGCATCCGATAAAATATACTAACAAAATAAAGAGGAGGGTTGACACAGGTTTTTAACATCCCCTCCCTCTTAAAAAATGTTTGTCCTCAAAGTTTTATATGTGGAAACTGTTGTTGAATCTGAAGAGGTATGGCCACCACTTCTGTACTGTGTGCAAAATAGTCATCATTTCCTTCTCATATGTGGAGGTGGATAAATTCTTTCCAGGAAGGGATTTACCAGTGAATGCCATGGGATGTTCATCTTGAAAGAAGATAACACCAAGTCCATTGTCACAAGTATCACTCTCAAGAGCGAGGGGCTTGGAAAAATCAAGCATCTGAAGGGTGCATCGGAATGAAATATCCAAGGGAGTATTTGAGACTACCGAAGGTTGCATCTGAATGAAATGGAGTTGAGTGATGACACCATGTGAATTCTTCTTAAGGATAGTTTCCATGCAATGTGAACTGATGATGTTGAGAGACCCTGGTTGTAAACCATTAAATGTGTGTTTTTTCCCATTGACTAAAAAATGCATCCACAGTTCAATAAAATCCCATAAGATGGGTCTAAGAATGCGTAACCACTGAGTGCCTGAAATCACAAAACAACCTCCTAGGGGTATGGAAAACATGTTAGAGCACAAGTTATAATCTCCAATAGAGATACACACACTGTGACACTTTCCTTTGCAAGGTAAGGTGCTCCCATTGGAAACCATGACTTTAAAGCTAGAGCAAGGATGGACAAAACAATCAACTTGTTTAGAAATCTGAGGGTCAATAGGTAGCTACGGAATGTCGACCTGATTGTCTATTGGATCCTGAGTAGCATCACAAATTTCAAGTGCAGGCAGAGAAGCCACATCCAATAAATAAGGCTTGTGTTCAATACATTGATGTCCTCGAGTGAATTTATCATCACAATTATAACAAAGTCCTTTTTCCCTATGTGCCCGCATCTCGGCTTCAGACAAATGCTTGATAGGAGTGGTTCTAGGAGTCAGAGGGATTTGATGTCTTTGGGGAACCATATTTCTGAATGGAACAAAAGTGGATTTGGGGCGTTGTTGAGCCCTAATCTTGTCCTTCGCCAACTTAGCCAACCCTAGGATTTCCATCATTGTGTTGGGACAGAACATTGTAATGTCAGATCGGATTGTATCCTTAAGACCACTAATAAAACAACTCTTGTAGAATGCAACAGAAAATCCTTCTGTGTGCTTGACTAATTTCTCAAATTCTGTCCGATACTCTCTCACAGTGCCAGTCTAGCAAAGTTTGGTGAGTGCTCCTGTGAATTCATCAAAACCACTAAGGCCAAATCGGTGCAAAAGGAGTTGGAAAAAATTTGTCCATTGGGGCTCTTCATGATCCGTGATGTACCAACATAACCATTGAAGGGATTCATGTCCCAAATGAAATGATGCAAGTGGGACTTTGGTGACATCAAAAATTTTATGCATATTAAAGTATTGTTCTGCCTTGTGTATCCATCCACTTGGATCATCACCATTGAAGCGAGCGAATTCAATCTTTGGCCCACAAAAGTTGTTGGAAGCAGAGAACTCAATGCCTACAGAAGACTCAGGCTGTTGTCAGTTGCTCATGGCTGAATACTAAAGATGGATTTCGAGAAATGTTTGATCCAAATCTTTGAGTTTGGTCTTGAGGGTGACAAGTTCTTCTTCCATTTCTCTATTTGCTCCTGTGCGGGTGACAACCATAAGCAAGATTTTTTTTTATCGAAAATGGGTGGAAAAACAAAAACAAAGAGGGTTTTAGAAAGGGAAAATTTTGAGTTGGGAAAAATGCAAGTGGGTAACTAGGTTCTGGACACTTTCTGAGGGACAAGGAAACAAAAAATGTGAATTTCAGAAGCGGGGTGAAAGAAGGAGATGGAATTTCGGGCTTCGGGAAGTGGACTTGGGATAGGGTCCTCAATGAATGAAATATATAGAATGGAATTACAGGGGTTACAACGAATTTTCAAGAAAAATGGAGCTAAATCAAGGAATATATAGCTAAAAAATAGAAATTTATACTTCTTTTTTTTTCTGGAGAAATGATCTGTGGCGGTGCTAGAAAGCTGTGTTTTATCAACTTGAATTGGAGTAAATGATCTGTGACAATTCTGGAATTCTGTGTGTTATCAACTGTAAATAGATATGGACCCCAGGTATATTCAGCTTCCTAATGGTTCAAAGGTCGTCACTCAACCACCAAGGTTGTCTCAGGCTTGAGTATTGGGGCAGTACCCCTCACTTCACGGCGCAAGTAAAACTACTAACCACTTGGCCAAAAACAACAACTCTTTGGTTTTCCTCACGAATGGGAATCTAGTCAATCTGGTGGGGGTCGTTGCCCTTTTCGCTTGGCAGGTCCTCTCAATGGCCAGCTACTTCGGGGTTCCTGTGGTACTCCTCACAATGAGTTTTAGGGCTATGCCCAAGTACTTCCCACAGTTAAGCGGATAGGGTTTATTCCCTGATCTGAATGAAAAATACCACTACAAGAAGAAGAACTACTACAATAATCACAGTGCCAGAAAAAAAAATTTGGCAAAAATTCCACCCATTGCTTAAAAACCCGTAATTAGAGCTCGGGTTTTGAGATGAAAACTTTTAAAATGAGCGTAACCTGATCTATATTGCTCAGAATCATTATTATAGCCTATTTCTGGAACTGGAACAACCACTCTACTTCTACCCATGTAATCGAAATAGAAATATGGGCATCCGGTCAAAAGATTTTCGCTCTGTAATTTTCGCGGCCGTTGCCGAAATTCTGAAAAATTGCTGATTTTAAATACGCGATATCTCCACTTTTAGAACTCCAAATGAGATTATGTTTTTTTTTAAACTGCATAGTTTTGAAAGGGGAATTCAGATATGCACTTCTTTTTCTTGAATCTGCATAGCAAGTTTCAAAAATGGGTGTGAAAGTCGCCGCTCAATTTTGCCCCTTTTTTTCCCAAAAAAAAAACAATTTCCCACTTGTGCCAAGGAAAGTGCTCTGATACCAGATGTGGAGAACCTCTTGCAATAAATAATGAGAATGCACAATATAACAAAAATATTGGAGCACAAAAGATATTTTATTGATCGTGGGCCACTTCGAGGGGGCAACGTCCTTTGAGCAAGCTCAATACAAAATAACTTTTCGATGCTTTCATTAGCCTCAACACATATTTATATACTAAGTCTAATCTAAATAACTATTACCCTCCATGAATGTGGGATAATGCAACATAATAACTAGACAACTTAACAACTATTACTTACTCCCCATGAATGTGGGATAATACAACATACTAATGGGACGACTTACAAAGCATATGCGTCCGATAAAATATATTAACAAAATAAAGAGGAGGGTTTACATGGGTTCTTAACACATTGAAGCAGGTACAAGTAATTTAAAGGTTGCACAAGACAGACAGAAAATCCAAGCGGATCTTAAATGAACTCAGAAAGAGTTCCAGGTGGGCGAACATGTTTTCATTAAGATAAAACCTAAAAAGACTTCCTTAAAATTAGGGATCTATGCTAAGGTAGCACCCAGGTACCGTGGTCCCTTCGAAATATTGTCTAGAGTTGGACCGATGGCATACCAATTAGCCTTACCATCGAATCTTAAAGTTCATAATGTTTTTCATTTTCTGTTTTAAAAATATATGTACATAATGCTACTCATGTGATAAATTGGAATGATGTATAGGTGGACCCCAAAGGATATTTTCTGGTGGAACTAGATTGTATCCTCAACAAGAGGGGACTCCTACTTTGGAATCACGCCATTGGATAGGTGAAGGTGCAATGGAAGCACCTTAGTCCAGAAGAAGCAACCTGGGAATTAGAGAGTCATATGTGGGCACCATATCCAATTCTGTTCCAGGGAAGCTATGAGGATGATGAATAAAGCAACATCGAGGACGATGTTGGACTTAAAGGGGGGTGTTTATCATGTACCCTAATTTCAATAACATTTTATGTTTAAGAAAACGTTATATTTTACTTTTATTGTAAATTTTATGACTATTGACCAAGTGGGGTCAAGGATGACTAAAATTAATTATGTTGAATATTTTATTATTTAATAAATAAAAGATGAGACAAATAGCCTAAGGAGGTTGTTGAATGAGTTTCCACTGACCCACTAGGATAAATAGACTGGGGTGAGAGCAAACTGACACATAGCAGCATCCTTAACCACTTCTAGATGTTGCAAGGGGGAAATTCCCTAAATTTGTGGTCATGTTCCCCAAGAAAGTGGAACAGAGCAGGTGGCTCATTAATTGAAAAACTAACCAAAAAGGCCTATGCATGCATATATCTATCCATCGAATTCAGCAGGAGGTTGTGCATTCTTTACCTTGTGAAATTTCTGAATTTGAGAAAAGAGCACGAGAGATTTGATGAGGGGAAAAGTTAGAAGTGGTTTGAGTTTAAGGCTATCTTCAGAACTAGTGCAGCTTGTTAGCTGAGTTCTTTATTGTTGAGGATAGAAGTACTGTTTTTAAGTGTTTATGTTGAGTTGCAGGGGTATTTAATCCCATTTCTTCACATAGTGCTTTCATCCTGGTGGATCAGTGGACAAGCTTGGGGGTCCGAAGACAAGCAATTGAGCTATCTTCGAGAAAAGTTTGGGTGGAACGGGCTCCTTAGTCTATTTGTCTTTTCTACAAATTACTAGGTTCCATTGTGTTATCTTATTTATCTTTATGCAAGCAAATTACTGGAATGAATGTAGTCATGATTAGTTTCACTATTATTACTTCGATATTTTGAATTTGTTAATAAAATGCTTAAGTATGCAAATTTACTCAGGAAAGTTTACTTGTATATGTTTATCTGAATGAATGAACCTAGAATTAGATAAGACTGATTGATGAGTAAAATTCCTTTCTGTATTTTTCCACTCATCTTACGATGAAGTAATCTAGTACAAAAGGTTTGTTTAGAGGTAAATAGGAATGATTATACATGGATAAGATGATTTGAAACTACTTTAATATTGGAAGCTTTTGCTTATTATTTTAGCTAGGTATCATAATAATCCTTTTCTAGAAATCTTTCTTTTATATAAAAACCTCTAAGAAAATTGCATAGAGTCTTTATAGTAAGCTTTTGTCACACAGACTTTAAACTGTGTAAAATATATAATACAATAGTAATTATTGTAATACAACTATTAATTTATACTTAAATAAATAAATAAAAACATTCATTATTCTAATCCTTTATCACCTAAATCATAAACAAGTATTCTAGTTATAAGGCACAGTTAAACCCCAAACGGTCACCTTTTTAAACCTCAACACAGTAAGTTCATAATGAACAGTCATTAGACTGAAATGTTAATACCTATTGTATTATAGTACTTTAAGTACTTAGGAAACAAATTGTAAAATTTCAGTATAAACAATAATACTATTATTAACGTTGAAAACTGTGTTTCTAAACCCTGCTCTTGTAAATATAAACTGTCTTCTCCATAACATAACCTATTTATGAAATAGGATAAATTTCCAGCTTCTTCCTTTTAGAAGGAAAACTACTAAATTCTAACTATTGTTTTTACCAAAAATCGAAGTTCGAAGATAACGTAAAAAAATCAAAACTGCTCATTAAAGACAAAACCCTAGGTTAATCATTTACAGTACCACATTTACAAATAGAATTACAATAACTAATTTTCCAAATGGATCTACCCCGTCACGGCCATAGTAGGAATTACAACAAGTTGTTGACAGAGCAAAAAATTCCTTACCAAGCACATTACATAGTGCTTTAGAAAAACACAAAAAGAAAGACGATACTAACAATTATTTACACTGTGGACGAAAGCCCTCATACCGAAATAGGGTCTTAATTTATCAATAATTTAACAATTACAATCACCACTTTCTTTTAAAACCAAAATTTACAAGAAGAAATCATTACTAACAGCTATTTTTTTACACTATGGCCGTAAGCTCTGCCTCTTAGAAACAAAAGAATAATAAACATAGTCATCATTTTTATCAAATCAAATAACCATACAGTCACCCCATGTCCTATCTCTTAGTACCAAAAGCCTTGACAGTTTCGTAGCCTCGACAAAGTTACAATAGTGGAGAAAAAGGGCGAAGAAGCTTCCCCATAACATATTCATAGTATAGAACTACGATATCAAAACAAAACCTGGAAATGTTATTACCCTAAACTTTTTTTACAAGAGTTGTACCTCGCTGGTGAAACCCTAAGGGTTTTCACTGAAGATGACCTTACGGCCTCCACCTTGTTTGTTTCCAAAACAAAACAATGAACTACTACAAGTACTATAAACACTGCATTAACAAACTGCAAATACCACCAGTGCCACTGGAACCACTTTCACGACGAAGGGTACCCCAAGGTCGGGACCGAGGCTTACCCGAGCTTTCACGGCCGCACCTTTCAAGCAAGTAAACGCCTTCAAACTTTGATTTTCTTTCCTCACCTATCATCAACCAGTAAACACTTAGATTTTTTTATAAACAAAAGAAAAATGCTTGGAGAAAGTTTCGATACAACTTACCAATGTAAACATTGATTTCACAGTCACGATTAAAAACCAGAGCTTCAATCCCGCTAATGCCATAGGCAACAAAAGAAACCAGGGTTTTAAACGTTGAGCATACGGTTATGACGAGGAACCAAAACTTCCCACCTATTAGCGCCATGGCCAAGGAAAAGGTCACCTGTGTTGCAGAGCACCAGAGAGGCCGAGAGCCTATTGGCCCACTCTCCCTTTCCAAAGTTTTACAAAAAATGAAGTTGAGCGAGATTTTAGGGTAAGGCTTGAATACCATTGCTTAGGGTTTAACGCCAAAACCCTTCTTCCAACAAGCTTTCCCCACGTAAACTTTACTACCAGCGAAATACTTTTGGGTTTCGATATAGTTTTAAACCTGCACAATAAACCTTGCAAAGTATGGGTTATGAAATTAACAAATTACTATATGCATGTTAAAACCTTGAACTAAGTTTATAGTATTATGTTATGCATGTTTTAGTTAGGTTGGAATGCCATATTATGCGTCGACTTCATGCTTAGAGTAGTTTTGGTGATATTTTATAGTTACTTTATAGATGCCAATTTAAAAAATGATAATTTTAATGCTTAGGTAAGTGTTAGTAGAAGCATGGTTAAAGTTCATAATATTAAAATATTGTGAATGTAGTCAACTCCTAGTACTACAACAATTAAACCATGTTTTGGGTAATTGTAAACCATCAGTCATATAAATTATTTGCTAGGACAAATAATCACACTACCCACTCAGATTGCTACCTAGGAAGAAATAGTCTTTGCAATAGACCTAGGAATTATTACACTTCAGTAATCTAGACAATAAATGGAGTTAAGAATCTTTCCTAACTTACTCACTTAGTCTTCCGAGTTTTTAATTTCTCACATCGTAAACCTGGAAATAACTTTTACCTATGAATCATGTACAAGCATTGGATCTGCATTAGATTTGGGAAAAGATAAGTAAGCCTCGGGCTAACCTCAAGCCTTTTCGGTAAGAAAAGAAAACAACCATCAGAATCATACACATTCTTACAAATAAGTCAATAATCTGAATTTAATAGTTTGAAACTTTTTAACTCCGTTAAACTTTTATTCAAAACTGAAAATCAATCTAGATTGAATATGGTTAGTAACTTGTGACTTACAAGTTAGTAGGTAAAATCTATGTAGCCTTTTAGTTACTATTAATCAAAAATATTTAACTCCTAAGTTTTCTCTTGATGTCTTGTATAATAATCTACCTATTAAATAAACTAAAGTTAGTTATTAAACTAGCACCATGGCTATGATCTAGCATTAAATGTCATATAGAAGAAAAAAATTATAAATTTTTGGAAATGTCACACACTCTGAGTGCCACCAATAGTTTCCTTCAGTGGACCTTGGTAGGTAAGTATTCATGTTCATTTATGTTCCAATTACTATAAATTAGATCACAATCAGTTAGCTTAATGTTAGTTTGCATGATTGAAGGGAGTGTGGGTGCCTTTTCTCACCTACCCTCATTAGTTAACTGATTATAGACTAAATTAGTTATCCGTAGTTGCATTAGTGAGCTCTAGTGGTGATTTTCACACACTGAATTATCTCCAGAGTTAGTCTGAGTTGGTAGACTCAAATCCTATCTTAGGCATTCAATTCTCCTATATGTACAACCAGTGTAATCCATATTATTTATTGATTCATGAATATAATCATATTATTCCAATTTTGTCTCCATGTGTGTGCAATTTTGCCATGATTAATTAATTAGTCTATGATAAATTCTCTCTCTCTTCTGCAACATTCTCTTATTTGAATTCATGCAGGCTGATGATCCTATGCTTCGTAGAATTTAACATGGTATCAGAGTGGGTATCCATGCCTGCCTCAAACCTAGAAAACTTCCATTGATGCACTACAAGCCATTGAATTTACACATAATTCCTGGAATAACTGCATTGTTCCCTCTGTATTCTATCCAAAGAAGTCTATCCATGTGTGATGTACTCAGAGAAAGTGCGCATGTCGAAGTGAAGAGTGTATGACCTAAATTGATTCAAATCAGAGTTTGTTTTGTAGGTACAATTTCAACAACAAAATTTCAAAATCACAACCAACTTTAGATAGGCACCACTACCTCTATAGATCATCTTATAGGACCTACCATATCTTGTTTGAAATTTTTTTCTGTGATCTAAAATGGGTTTTTCGTGGAATTCAATTTGAGCCTCTCGTTTGAGAGATATGTTCAATTCAATATCGATGATTTGCAACAACTCACGTCCAGTCCTACCCTCTATTTCAGCTTGATATTTATAACTCCACATGATGAGATAGGTCAAGTTCCTTATATGATTTTAAATATCTCTTCAATATATCAAATGGGTCTCCGACGGAATTTGATTCCTTTGATTGTAGAAGAAGTTGTGATTGAACTGGCAACATGACATCAATCACGTTTTTTGAGTTTTTATTTAAACTTACATGCATCATTTCATTTACATGTACACCTTCTTGGATTCAATTTTGTTCCTGAATTTGAAGAAGAAAATAGCATAAACCTCTATTGTACAACTTCAAAATGGATCTGAGACCAATTCCCCTTCTATCACCATTCAATTATGCTTAGTGGAAATTGAAGATGGTTGCATATCTTGAGAGCCATGATCTCTTAATGTGTCTTTTGGAGCTGGTAAAGAATCTTATGAATATGAAAATGATTGGATAGATGACGGTGAAAGAGAATATGCAAGAATATGTATGGTAATGACTCATAATATGTGTTATCTCATGGAATATGTTGAATATCGATTCGATCTCTAGAGAAATCTAGATAAAGCCATTGGTGTGTATAAAGAAGAAGATAATACCTGGAGCGAATCCAACACCTCCTCAAGTGTTCTTCCTTCAAATGTCTCGGCCTCAATTCTCTATGATGAAGTTGTTCAAGATGAAGAAGTAGCGGAATCTTCATCTCAATCAATTTGAACAGTGTTGAAAGTATCCTTGCAGTGACTCCTCATGTTGCTCCAAAAGTTTATGAGATATTTGATATCTCATCTTCTCATATAGCTTATCGAGAAGAAGACATTTGAACCTCCATTGTTGAAGAAAAACTCCCATTCCATCCTACTCAGTCATTCTTCAGTGATTATATGTAATGAACAAAAATATATATAATAAATAAACACTAAATAACTACTAATAATTAAATAAGTAACTCTTAACAAAGAGTGTAACAAATATAAAATAATATATTAATTATAGTTATTAATTACTAAGTGAAAGGGTGTAACCCTTCACTACACATGCTCAAGCCTATAAAGATGAGCCTCAATGTAAATCATATCATCATATCTGTTTTATCAACTCATGGATTATTTTTATTTTAGAAAGTGGAAGTTCAAGAATTTACAGTAAAACGGTTTTTTACCGTTACATTCTTCTATTCTAAATTATGTGGAAAGTTTTCCAGTGAAATCTCAAGGAGGTGAAGAGAAATTTGATCCCTCTCTCTCCAATATTGCTACTTGTGTGCAGAAAAGTGATACTTTGGATGTTTTTGAAGAAATATCATATTTTAGGATTTATCCATTCGCCCTCATTGATCTAGTGCTTCCAACAAATTCCTACATGATTACTTGCTCCAATACTCAGAGTTTTGTTGAAGAAGGAGAACATAGTGCATCTGCCATCTCAATGGCACACTTTGAACCTTTGTTCCTTATTATTGGATTTGATATCACCTTATTTGGTTCAAATTTCAAGTTTCAAGACCTTTCATTCATGCCTGTGACTATTCTCATCAGTATTGGTGTGAAAAATCAGGCACCTCAAGTCTCTTTCAAACTTGTTGTTGGGGATTCGATGTCAATTTATTCTCATAATTTTGTTGGTATGAAATATTGTGATTTTATGGATATTTTGAAAGCAATATCAGATTACAGATCTCACACATTCGCTTTCCTTGGTCTCATGTCTTCTCCTCACATGATCACATATTCATCTCCTCACAGTAAAGATGGAGACCTCTTGCATTTGCTTGGACACTTGCTCCTCACACCTGGAGCTGAATTTACCTCACATGGTTTAATGTTCAAAGATGCAACATCTCAGTTGCTTGGGTTTACCTCACATTGTTTGAATTCTCAAGCACTTTTTCTCCCTCATCAATGTACCTCAGTTGCTCTACATGGTCCCATAATATATTATGCAGATGCCTGTGTTTATGATTCAGTTGAGCATATTCATGTTCTTGAAAAGAAGAAGAATCCTCCATACATAATAATTTAGTTTGGAGAGGTTCACATGCACAGTCCCAGGATACTAGTGCACACAAGGACTAACACTCTGCAAATTGCATCTCTGTCGAGCAATATTGTAGATTTTTCACAAGTTTTTTGATATAAAATCTTGATCTTGGTTTTTTCTGCTTTTTTTTTTTTTAGGGGGGGGGGGGTACCATGAGGTTTTCCCCATTTTCTTTAGTTTGTTAAGTAGTTCCTTTTACATTTATATTTTATGGGTGACCTTTGGTATTAGTTGTCAGGTCCCAAGTTGTCCAAAGTCAGGATTAAGGGAGGTGTTGGTATTATTATTAATCCTCATTTTGACCACATAAGTCTATTTGTCTATTTTCCTAGATTAGGAGGTCATCAACACTTCACTATTTTCTGAGGGACACACCTAGGGTACATCTTCCACTTACTGCACCTCATTGAAAAATTTTAGGAGCCCCACGGACCAATCCCTATAATTTAGGAACCCATTATGAGTGCCACCACCAGTTTCCTTCAATGGACCTTGGCAGGTAAGCAGTCATGTTTAGTTATTCTCCAGTTACTATTAGTTAGATCATAATCAGTTAACCTAGCTCTAGTTTACATGATTGAAGGGAGTGTGGGCACCTTTTCTCACCTACCCTCACCAGTTAACTGATTGTAGACTAAGTTAGTTATCCAGAGTTGCATTAGCAAGCTCTAATTATGATTTTCCCACACTGAGTTAGATTCGGAGTCGGTCTCAGTTGGTAGATTCAAATCCTATATTAGACATTCGAATTATCCTATATGTACAACCATTGTATTCCATATTATTTACAGATTCATGAATATAATCATATTATTCCAATTTTGTCTCCATGTCTGTGCAATTTTGCCATGAGTAATTGATCTGCTAAATTCTTCTCTCTCTTCTACAGCATTCTCTTCTCATTTGAATTCATGTAGGCTGATGTTCCTATGCTTCATACAATTTAACACATCCAACCTTGCTCCATCTTGCATGGATAAAGTTTCTACACCCAAATTCTTGGTGTTGCATTGAAATTTACAAATATGGTGATCCATTTGTTACAAAGGTGTTCCTTTAAAATTTATCGAACCGCCAATTGAACATTGTGGTGCTGTAATAGGCTTCCCAATAGCTACTATCACAATACTTGTAGCTTCTTTAGAATCATTTGAATCATTTTCACCATAATAACCTTCAACTATATAACCACCATCACCCAGTTGCACATGACCCCTGCTCCAATATGTAATTAACAAGGGCCCATCCATCCAAATTGGTATCGCCAAAAGTTGTTTTCAAGGAAATTCTAATGTATGACTCCATCGGACTCATTTTTGTTTCTGGAGAAACATCTACAGCAAGAGGATTTGTTAATTCAATTCTAGAACAATAAAAAAATGGCACGTAGTTAAACAACCTCCACGGCCAACATGGATCATAGCAGGTCTGCAACAAAATCTATGTCTTTGTTGTTTCTGAAATGTTAACAAAACAAAAGGGACATCTACAGAGTCCCTCTCAGGGGAAATATATTGGGATGTATTTATTTGTTGAAACATAAATGGTAAAGCATCCAGAAACTCAAACAGTGGTTGGTTTTTCACATTTGAAAATGTGCATTCCTCTTTAGATGCATTGTATGTTGAAGACCTTGCACTCTCATTACCATGCACATTAGATGATTCTGAAGGTTTTGGAGCTCCCGTGGGTCTCCACACCCCAACTTGTGCATTAAGGAGACACACATTTATTCATATACATCACCAACAATCCTCGCTGGTATACACTATTTATTCTTTTGTTCTAAAAACCTTTTTGGACAACATGCCAGTTGCATTGTGAGGCATCGAGTAATTGTTTCAGCAAATTTGCAACATTTAATTTGTTTCAGACAAGTACAATAATTTTACTACTATTCAACAACATGCGCACCTTGTTTTGCACATAGAAACCTATAACATTGCACTTTCAACTTCAGTAGAAAAAACTGGTCTGGGAAGCATTAAGATATCCTACAACACCAAGTCCATTTTCAGTTTTTCTTGATTGAATATACCTTCCCATTTTTGTGGCAACTAAACGATGAATTGGTGGATACATTGAATCTTTATTTCGGACCACGGTGATTTTAGCACGAGTGCCAAATAGCTCCTCATGCAACTACTTTCCAGAATGAACATAATTTTAATGCGTCTTAATCCCTCACAGATCTCAACTAAGGTGTATATACAAAGAAAAATATTGGGGTAATATCTTCTAGCTACAATGAGATTCCTCTCTTATAAGAGGATTTTGAACCTGGATTTGCAATTATTTTCCCATCTATGGACTTTTCTATGACATGTTTTAAAACAAAACCATACCCTATATACACTTAAAAACAGTCCTCTACTATCTTATTGGAAGGTGTTTCATGGCTCTAAATTCTCAAATGAAATATCTTAAAAACAATATCAGAATTTCCAATACAAGTTGAACCATCACTTGAACGAAACATGTAAGTTCCAAAAGGTATGTACAAGCTTCTCCTCATAATTCCATTTACTTTCGGATTCTCCTCATAACTCTATTCACCTTCCTTAGAGAATCAAGCTCGTAATTTGCTATTGTATGAGTATACTACAGGACATAATTAAGAATATTCCTATAAGCATCTTGAATAAAAGAATCATGTATATCTTCACTGTCATTAGATATTATGCCATTCCAATGAGGAAAAATAGCAATAAAGGGCTCAGCAATGGACTCAAATGGTGCAAGGAGCATCCGAGGAACAATATCATGCTTGGAAACCACATGACAAAAGTTGCTTGCCCAATTTTCACGACCAACTTCTTCAACAATTCTTACATATCCCACTAAAAGAGAACTAATGTTATACAAAAAGGAGAGATTTTCCTCAGCCTATTTTCCAATACCCATGGAATACATCAACAATATCAATTTTCCCTTTTTTACAAAATTATTTCTAATAAGTGAGGTAAATCCTTTTTTTATGAAATTGAGATCACTTTGTCCTGACAGTTAGATAAATTAATTTACCTTTGCTTGGAAATCTCTATTCTCCGTAATATGCAGGAACAACTTGAGAGCTCCTTGATAGACAAGGGTTGGTTGACCATCATTAACCTTAAGGGAACTAGAGAAGACATGTTGTCAATTTGCATATTTCCCTCTCCATATTTTCTCTCATTGACAATCAAACCTTGTACTTCATGAAATGAGGGGAAGGCAACATATGCAACGCCTTCATACTCATTTACACTAAAACCCTCTAAGTTTCTTGTAATATGTGGCTCTTCCCAAGCCTTGGACAGCATTTAAAATGAAACCATGAATTTTGCAATCTCCTTACCAAAAGTGAACCTACGACAACATTCTGTAAATTACCAACATAAGGGAAACCAGAAAAGGACTACTCTCAATTTATAATTGTGTGCATTAAATATGTCAAATTCCCAAAATTTAGCACGCTGAGAGATATGGAGAAGTGAGCCATGATTCCATATCACTTTATATTTGGGTGCATTAAATATGTCATGTTTGCACAATTTTGTAGATCAATGATGTATGGAGGATATGAGAAGATTCAACAAAAATACATCAAAACCGACCCGAAGATTAAAAAAAGGTTATTAATGAAAAATTATTGTATAAAATTAACCATGCACACACTTAACTTCTAAATAGAATAATTGAGGTGTCTACAACCCTGAATCCACTTAGCTTGCCAAAATTTGTAGTTCAAAGACCAGATTATTGGATCTACCTTTATTGAACTGAACCAGAACATCCCGATTCAAAATTATAGAGTAAATTTTGTCCTTTTGTCACTTCAAAAACAAATGACATACATGTAGTTGACACACCTGCTATGGTATAAGCTCTCTTTCTAAGCAAAAAGAAAGATTAAATACTATATTAAATTCACCCAAATAAGACATATTGAATTGGCTTCCAATGTTGAAGATACAGATACACATATGAATGTATTATGCGTGTATACACTTCACCTAAGGGATCATCGAGGGGAGAGAAGTAGATAAACATCAAATCCTCATTGAGCATGACATGTATATATTAATCAAAGTTCAAACACATATATTTCAGCCTCCAAGCACACATCTTATTCAGGCCAAGTGGTTTGTTGTTCATAGAAGTTATAAAGAAAGAGGAGTTCTATAAATAAGAAAGAGGACATATTTGAGCTACAAAACCTTTGATTATTTGATGAAACATGGATCCTTTGTAATGCAAAATCTTTTTGTTGTTCATCCAACACCTTTCCCTCCTAGACAGACCAAACATTAAATATGAAACTATGTACTTTGCAATAGTACCGTTTTGAATCTTAAGCAAGGATAATTTTAGGGGCGAAATTTAGCCGATGTGCTATTTTTCCATGTTTTTCTCCAAAAAAAGATTTGCCAATTTGCATTTTTTGAAGCCCTATTTCTCCCAATTTTGACGGGGTGAAAATTTTTCACCCTAAAATTCGCCAAATTATTATATAAATGATATAAATCCTTAGAAATTGAAATATTTTTATAAAAATATCGCCAAATATTTTATAGTTAGTGTTTTAAGAATTCGTAAGATTCACCAACGTTTTTACCCTTTTAAATATAGTATGCGTTCTTAAATTTTAACTAATCTTAAGCACATTTGTTTGTTCCAATGAAACAATATCAATTGTGTTTGGATGAGTAATTTAAATTCAATTTAAACTTTAATTCATTTAAGTAATATAATTCTAGGGGAAAATACTTAATAAGAAATCTACCATATTTGGAAAATGTCTAATTACATGTACAGAGTGCTTTGAAACTTTCTACAGTCTTAGGCACAATATCTGCAAAAAATTGCTTTATTCCAAAAAACATGGTTGAGTACCATCCCATATGAAAATATATTTTTACCAAGAACATACTATCAAACTCAATCTACAATTTAAAGTATATAAATAACTTCAATAGTTATTAAATAATAATTGGACATTGTCATTTGAGCCTAGCATGAGTGGTTATAAAGGAGAAACATTATTCTCCCCACCTATGTTCAAATCCATCTCATGACATGTTTCATTCTTAATTGGTAATTAGGGTAATTGGTTACATGTGCACAACAAACAAAACAAACAATCATAAGAATTCGACATAAAATCCACAAAAACATTACCTCTAATACAATGGTTTTGAATGCTCACCATCGACAAAAATATCCATAAAGACCCTAGGATTTATTTTTTATTTCATTTTCTCCATCTTCATGGATGCCTACAAACACAAAGTACAAGAACCAGGTTATAAAATCAATTAAATAGATACAAGCTGCTAAAATAAAAATGAATTGACTTCACAATTTATTTAAATGTCACAAACCATATCCATGTTAAAATAAAAATCACATTAAATAAATGCATGGCACGAGTTTGTGTTGTTGGCATATCAAACAAATGATCACGATTAACTGAAAAATACATGAAGTTATTTAGACTAAGGAACAAACATAAGAAACCGTACTCAAAATTAAAATTATACACACCAGTAGAAGCCTTATAACGAACAATAATCATAACAAAAAGTTGTTTCTTAAATATATATAAGCTCTTTCCTACCTTCCATAATCATAAAGTTGTTTTGTTCATAAACTCGAAGCCTCATAGCAAACAATAGCAATGGCAATACATAGGTAGGAACTATACATGTATAGATGAAAAGAAATAGAATCGATGACAAGACAAGAGCAATTTCTAAGTCATCTGGCGAAGCCAAGATAGACACCAGAACACAGCAATTGTATTAGGTACGGAGACGCATTTTTTATGTATGGATTTCCCTTTTTTTTAAATATCGATTTTCACTTGTTTTAAATATCAGTTTTCCCTTTTTTATCTATCGATTTCCCTTTTTTTAAAGTATCAATTTCCCCTTGTAAGATCGGGATAGCAAGGAAACATCAGGAGCTATGTAGGAAACAACATCCCATTAGGGTTTCGTTGGGATACCCTTCAGCATATTCACTCCAAATGGATCATTTCTACTCTATTATAATAACAATAATAACAATTTATCCCCAAAATACACAATATCAAAAATTTGAGATCGAATCCAACAAAATTGCAAAATTGCAATGATTAGTTAGGAATATTTGTACTGCCTTGAGGCATGTACCTCAATCAAGATCACACACTGGGTATTCGTTAGGGAAACAGTTGCAGTGATCATCACAGCAGGTGGTTGAATCAAGAGGGCAACAGGCTCAGACATGGGAGTAGACACCGAAGTCATACATGCAACAACCAGTGTTGCTCTCAAGGTAGGAACAATAGTTGTCACAGATGGTGGGAGGATTTATTGGGCTTGGGGAAGAAGGACCGGGATTTGGAGGATTGGAACTCTTCTTTACAAGGTAAGATGCCATGTTTTTTAACTTTGTGGAGTGTGGATAGATAGTGTTTTCTTGTTCTCAAATTATATTGGCCTCTTTTGGCCCTATGGTATTCAAATGAATCATCCACCCTTTCCCATAACCATTATGCATCTCCCATCATTCATCACATAATCGTCCAACTACGAATACCATTTGCGTCCTAGGACCACTCTCCGTAAGCTACAACACGTCCACCCTTGTGACAGTAAAGACTGCTTTCTTAGACTACCTCTAACATACATATTTGTTTTCTTAAACTGCTCAACTAAATAGAATAACTGGAAAAAAAAAGGTTATTAATGAAAAATAATTGCATAAAATTGACCATGCACACACTTAACTTCAGTATAGAATAACTGAATTGTCTACAACCCTAAATCCACTTAGCTTGCCAAATTTTGTAGGTCAAAGACCAGATTATTGGATCTACCATTATTGAACTGAACCAGAACATCCCGATTCAAAATTATAGAGTAAATGGCATCCTTTTGTCACTTCAGAAACAAACAACATACATGTAATCGACACACCTGTTATGATATAAGATCTCTTTCTAATCAAAAAGAAAGATTAAATGCTACATTAAATTCACCCAAATAAGACATATTGAACTGGATTCCAATGCTCAAGATACAAATGCACATATGAATGTATTATGTGTGTATACACTTGACCAGGGGAGAGACATAGATAAACATCAAAGCCTCGTGAAGCATAAAAATGTGCATATGAATCAAAGTTCAAACACATATATTCCAACCTACAGGAATGCATCATATTCAATCCAAGTGGCTTGTTGTTCATAGATGTTATAAATAAATAGGAGTTCTATAAATGAGAAAGAGGAAATACTTGAGCTACAAAGCCTTTGATTATCTAATGAAAAATGGATCATTTGTAATGCAAAATCTGTTTTGTTGTTCAGCCAACACCTTTCTCTCCTGCACAAACCAAACATTAAATATGAAACTATGTACTTTGCAATAGTACAGTTTTGAATCTTAAGCACATTTGTTTGTTCCAATGAAAAAATATCAACTATGTTCAGCTGAATAATTTAAATTCAATTTAAAATTTATTCCAACTGAGTAATCAAATTCTAGGGGAAAATACTCAATAAGATATCTACCATATTTGGAAAATGTCTAATTACATGTATAGAGTGCTCTAAAACTTTCTACAGTCTTAGGCACAATATCTGTGAAAAATTGCTTTATTCCAAACATCATGGTTGAGTACCATCCCATATGAAAATATATGTTTACCAAGAACATACTATCAAACTCAATCTACAATTTAAAGTATATAAATAACTTCAACAGTTGTTAAAAGAATTATTGGACATTGTCATTTGAGCCTAGCATGAGTGGTTAGAGAGGAGAAACGCTATTCTCCCCACTTGGGTTCAAATCTAGCTTGTGACATGTTTCATTCTTAATGGGTAATTATGGTAATTGGTTACATGAGCACAACAAACAAAACAAACAATCATAAGAATTTGACATAAAAGCCACAAAAACATTACCTCTAATACAATGGTTCTGAATGCTCACCATCGACAAAAATATCCATAAAGACCCTAGGATTTATTTTTAATTTCATTTTCTCCATCTTCGTGGATGCCTACAAACACAAAGTACAAGCACCGAGTTATAAAACCAGTTAAATAGATGCAAGCTGCTAAAATAAAAATAAAGTGACTTCACAATTTATTTAAATGTCACAAACCATCTCCATGTTAAAATAAAAATCACATTAAATAAATACATGGCACGAGTTCGTGTTGTTGGCATATCAGACAGATGATCATGATTAACTGAAAAATACCAAAAGTTATTTAGACCAAGGAACAAACATAAGAAACCTTACTCAAAATTAAAATTTTACACACCAGTAGAAGCCTTATAACAAACAATAATCATAACAAAAAATTGTTTTTTAAATATATATCAGCTCTTTCCTACCTTCCATAATCATAAAAATGTTTTGTTCATAAACTAGAAGCCTCATAGCAAACAATAGAAATGGCAATGCATAAGCAGGAACTATACATGTATAGATGAAAAGAAATAGAATCAATGACAGGACAAGAGCAATTTCTAAGCTATCTGGAGAAGCCAAGGTAGACACCAGAATATTGCAATAGTATTACGTATGGAAACACATTTTTTTATGTATGGATTTCCCTTTTTTTAAATATCGATTTTCCCTTTTTATCCATTGATTTCTCTTTTTTTAAGTATCAATTTCCCCTTGGAGGATCAGGATTACAAGGAAATATCAACAACTATGTAGGCAACAACATCCCATTAGGGTTTGGTTGGGATACCCTTCAGCATATTCACTCCAAATGGATCATTACTACTCTATTACAATAACAATAATAACAATTTATCCCCAAAAAACACAATATCAAAAATTTGAGATCGAATCCAACAAAATTGCAATGATTAGTTAGGAATATTTGTACTACCTTGAGACATGTACCTCGATCAATGTCCCATACTAGGTATTCATTAGGGAAATAGTTGTATTGATCATCACAACATGTGGTTGAATCAAGAGGGCAGCAGGCACAAGCATGGCAATAGACTCTGAAGTCATACATGCAATATCTAGTGTTGCTCCCAAGGCAGGAACAATAGTTGTCACAGATGGTGGGAGGCTTTACTGGGCTTGGGAAAGAAGGACCAAGATTTGGAGGATTGGCACCTTTCTTTATAAGGTAAGATGTCATGTTTCTAAACTTTGTGGAGTGTGGATAGATAGTGTTTGCTTGTTCTCAAAATTATATCGTCCTCTTCTAATCCTACGGTATTCAGATGAATCATCTATCCTTGCCCATAACCATTATGCATCTCCCACCATTCATCATGTAATCGCCCAACTGTGAACACCATTTGTGTCCCAGGACCACTCTCCATAAGTTGCAGGAACATCCACCCCAGTGACAATAAATACGGCTTTCTTAGACTACCTCTAAGATATATATTTGTTTTCTTAGACTGCTCGGCTTGAAGGAAATAAATCCTACAATCCTTCCAAAGGCTTAAGAAAAATAATTTTGAGTAGGTGAAGCGTTCCATGTTATGAATCTAGCTTGCTGCATAAGCAGCTTGAATCATTGTTAACACCAAAATTTGTCCACGTAGATCTCTATGGTACAAACCATAATGATACACCATAGTCGCATCATTATTCCCTCCATTTTGACATTCACAATTAAATTCCACCAAAATTGGTCCAAAACATTATTATTTCTTCCCCCATATATATAGGGAAGTTGAGAATTTGTTTCAACATAACCCCACTCTCTCCAAAAGGGACCAAAAAACCATAAAATGAGAAGGGGTCAAAAACCATGGAAAAATACCATGGGTAAGAAAATCCTGGATCATACTATAAATACATTGTGAAGGTCTCCCCGCAAACATTCCTAAAACTTTTCACTTTTTCCCAATTTTCTAGCATGCTTTTGTTTCCTTACTTCCCACTCCTTTCGCCACAATATCCCACGTTGCACGTCGAGTTCTCTCTGTGTAACCCTTGATCCCTTTCTCGGTGACAACCCCTTGTTGGAGATAAATAAAGGCCCGGATCATGGGAACCTATGGACCATTTCCGCAAATAGCTGCAATGGCCCAGCTTAAAGGTATTTTTGTTATTGCATTAGTTAGTTAAAAATATAAAATTGTTCTTATTGCTTGTTATAAGTCGAGGTTGAGAAATCCATTGTACCATGAACTCTACCCTTAGATCTGGATGATATAGAATAGGTGTTTTTGTACGTAGGAGGGGAGAAATTCCCACTTAAATCACCACCCATCAAAATTCACACGAAAAATAAAGAAAACTTCTCCCAAAAATTTGTGTTTTTTTGTCCTAGCATAATCCCATCAAACCTCCAAAAAAAAGGTTTGTCTAACCACTACAAAAATCCAAAATTTCTTCCAAACCCAGCTTAAAATTTCTTAAAAATCTCAAACTTCATCTTGTAAAACACTTCCTACTAATACATAATCCTTCACCTACGATTCCGTTCAAAATTGACACAAACTAATTTGAAGTTTGAGACATGAAACCATTTATCAAAATGTAAAAAAAACAACCATGTCAAGCTAAAATAAAATAATTTTTCAAGTTGTACAGTGAAGTAGATTCCATGGTTTACTACTATTGCTTGAATTGCACCACAGTGATGTTTGCTACAATTTTTTATAGTGCAGGAAATGGGTATTTTCTTTTCCATAGAAAAGGGAAAATGGAAGGAGCCGAGCAATATCCTAGAAAACAGAAATCTAGGGAAAGAAGACTTGAAGACGTTAAACGGTATTTGTCAATGTTGGTACGCAACCATGTTAGATTCTTTACAAACCGAATCAGACCTCCGAATGGGTGGAATTGGACAGGTGTCTTGCCAAGTTAAATTATGTCATATCTCGTAACCAGGGTTCAAAATTGAGTCCGTCAGCGCCCGTCAAAGGCCTCTCAGCCCGTCAGTGAAGTGGCATTCTAATTTTCCCCGTCATATAAAATGAACTTTTGAATTTTTGACATTTTAAAAAAAAATTATTTATTTAAATTGAAATGACATTTGAAGGGCTGTCATTAAAATCGCCCATCATCAATTTTTATGGATGAACCGTGACAGCCAGGACTCCTACCAGGCTACCAGGCTCCAGCTACGTGTCACTCGTTAGTAGTTACCATTAATTCCAAAATTTAATTCCAGAGCTACTCTAACTCTTCACTCGCCCGGGCGCCCCATCGTTTTCTTTTGAATTGTGTTAGTCCGCGGACTGCAACTCCGCTGTCTGTTATGAAATCTGCAAATGTGCGCTATTCAACTTGTTTACCTTTGTATTGTGTGACTGTAATCATGCCTTCGAAGGCACCATCACTAACTGGTGGCCCTGGTTCTAAGCTGCATAGAAGGTAGCATCGCTAGCTGGTTGTACTTGGGCATGGTGGACCTGGCGGTGGTGAGTCGGTGACCTCTGGAGTCTACACAGGTCTATCTGCATCCTTTTTTCCTCTGCAGGTCTGAGGTATCCATGTTCTTCTTAATTAATTGTTTTATGCCTTTTCCAAGCGTTTCCTTTTTCCTCTTTTGGGGTTTGCTCTCTTTGGGGTTTGCAAATTGTCAGGAATTGGGGACCGGGGTTTGCACAGGCTACTGCTTAGAATCAAGTTATCAGAGAGGTGCTGGAAGGTAAACAAAAAAACCCTCAGAGAGGCCTTTTAACTCTTGAAACCTGGGCGTGTGCTTTACCAGAAGCTATCACAAAAGCATCTGTTTTCTGTGTTGTTTCATTACTCAACCGTGTTTGTATTTTTGATGCATGCGAAATGCATTTTGTTGAAAGGGAAAACCCGCCTTATGAAAGGCAGCTCCGTTGCCAATTGTACCTTTCTGGCAAGGAACTCGGGGTAATTATCTTGCAGTATTGTGAGAATTTGATCTGCGGCCTGTTTGAGCTGTTTTTTGCCGAGTGTAGCAGCCGAATTCTTGAGATCAGTGATTTGAACCATGGAGCTAATGCCTCCTGGACTGAAACTAAGCTGCTGCTGGATGCCATTCTC
>LPNX010541489.1:50520-207690 GCA_001517045.1 Pseudotsuga menziesii
TTTTTAGCACATTTTTTTATTGAAGTGTGCAATTAATCTATTACTGTCATTTGAAATGTGAGTTTTTTTGAAAGCCCTTCATCAATGAAGGGCTGCATGAATATATAACCTTCAATATGAAATTAAGACCAGCCCTTCAATCTTGATCCCTGCTCGTAACCTCAAATCGAAAATTATTACAAGCAATTATTAGAGATGTAACTATATTTATAGCTTATGCTAAAACAGGGATCAATGGATATGTAAGCATCCCACCTAATAAAATTAGGCCACACATAGTTTTTGGAATCTTGTTTCGTTTGCACCCTCGCGTGTTCACTACTTAGTTGTTATCGGGTTTCCATTACAAAATGATGGAGTACTGGAGCGCATTTATTCCATATCGAAAATCAGGGCCTTTGGATTCAAGGTGGTCATCCTTTAAGTGAGGCATTGGTCATCCCCTTTCCATGCGCATGAAAATGAATTTGTTTGTATTTTTTTTGGGGGGGGAGAGTAGTTAGAAGCAACATTTGTGGGAATGGATATCAAGATCATCTCTACAGGAATTACACTGAAGCCCAATATGACCAAGCGCAGTTTGTTCAATATCAATGTGGGAATCATTTACACCTTTTGAAAGGCGTAGCTAAGTTTTACCACAATTCTCTATAAAACTATGTGTACGAGGTAATGTGTTGGGATATGCCATAATGAAATTTGACAAACATAATATGATAACAAAGGAAGACCCATTACAACATGATGCATGGAATAAATATGATCAGTGCATGATGACTCACTCAACACAATGCGCACAGTAGTCATTGAAACTCCCCAACCATCACTATGTAGTAGTAAATACAAATGAATTTGGTTTTAATAAGTAGAATTTAAGATGAAGAATTAAGAGTCGTATACCTCTTCATTGCACCATAACCATGGTTTCCCACCACATAGATATCAATGCCATGCCACTCCATATCCTTGCATAGGGCATCCATGTTGTTGACCTCCACCATCTATGTTGAATCTGCAACTATAAATGGAAAAAAAATAATCAGATCCAACTCCACAGCTGGCAAGGCATTTGTCGCTCCTGTAACCATGTCATGGGAGTGAATGCCTAAGATAAAAATGGTTACCTTAAAAAAATGAGATTGAGGAAAGGGGGTTTTACTTATTTGGGCTTGGCGTGCGTAGAACACTAGTTGTAGAAGGACAAGCAAGGAACATAAATAGTTTGAAGGGCGGATCTACTACCCTCCACCATTTATGCTTCAAAATTGTAAATATACAGCCAAAAATGGAAAAAAGGGTAAAATCTAAGAGGGTCTAAGAAGTGTAGAATATTATAGAAGGCCACAGAACCCTCTCAAAAATGTAGAATATTACCGGAGACCACAAAACCCTCTCAAAAGTGTAGAATGTTACCGAAGACCATCATTTTTCGGTGTTATCATGCCAGTAAGAGGCAGAGTTATTTGAATAATCTGCAATATGTTGCACAAGTCCTACTAATCTCCCAAACATATTTACGACAGGGTCATCTCTGTAAACAGATGTAAAGAGAGCAGTATCAATCTGCTTTCTATGGAACCATTCTCTCGGTCATCAAGACACATATGGTCTCCCAAATTTGGGACTTCAGCTCGAATAACACTATCGTTGACCTCTCGACTTAAATTGGATTAAACCCTATATGAAAACCTTAACATGACATATTTTTATTGGACAAAAGTGAAAACATACGTGGCAGTTTATAATTTGTGTGAGGGACAACGAAACTAGACAATGTTCCAGAGACTCGACGTAATTATTCGAAATTAAAAGAAAAAAAATGCTTATTGACGTAATTATTCGAAATTAAGTTAAAAATATAAATAAAATATAAATAAACTTTGATATAAATAAGTAAAAATTATTATATCAATATAAATTACTTTATATCCATACCAATATATATTAAATGTTAATTAAAAGTTAATATCTAAAAATCTTAAAAATTGTTGATCTGAATTCAATGGGGCGTATGGTCTAAATTGGGATGTATAAGTCATAAAAGCATTAAATGGAGAGGTCGCCCTCTCCCATCCATGGTATTTGACAACCCATGGTTTTGGTCCATGGTATGGCTTCAAGACACATTGTACCTCTCCCATCCATGATATTTGACAACCCGTGGTTTTGTCCCATGGTATGGCCCAAAGGCACATTGTAATAATGTTATAAAAAGGCGCTATGCCTTCTCAATAAAACATTCAAGGATTTTTGGCATCCTCCATTTATCTTGTTCTATTGAGTTATTGAGTTATTGGTTCTTAATGTTTTTATTAGTATAATTTGAGAGGTGAGGCTCAAAGAACACTCTTTGAGCCTCACACCTCCATGTGGTTTATTTAATTTATGTTTCTCTCTGTTACTATATGGATCAATTGTCAACAATTTTGCAGCTTTAATCTCCTCCTCTTTCGACATTCAATCCTCTTAGGTCTCATCCCCCAAGATCAGGATCAGTTGTGAAATTGCAAGCTTCTAAATCGAATAATATAAAGTAAGTGAATCTAAATAAGTTATATATATATATATATATATATATATATTAAACAATATAAATAAATAGATATGAGTTTGTTGAATGGTTATGTTCCCGGTAGGGGACTATGTAACGATTGAGCGTTGTTATTAGTTTCGTCTATACACACAAATATTTTCAAACCTATAAAGTTTAACATAGCAATTGAATTTTATTTAAATTAAATTATTTATTTGATTTTTCATTGTGCAGGACGGTTGACATCTGCCTCGAGATTTGGAGCCTAGGCCTAGCGACGCAAAGGCGTCATGATATGAAGGTTGGTCTATGGATATGATCACACTGGTGTATTAATTAATGGAGCTGCAAACTTGCCATGCCAATATCCATGGTACCAACTCCCTAGATGGGTGGCTCAATCCAATCAAGCTCCCTCGCATTGTTGTTGATCTGGTACAATTGATAGATCCTCCATAATAGGGATTTCTCTATGAAGTGACAAATTTGTTGAATGACTATGGATTTCAATTATTATCTTTGGAATTAGGAAGAGGATGGCTTTGCCTCTGATCAACCAACCTCTAGGTATAAAGAAGAGGAATGCTTCCACAACTCTGCGCTTTTTCCCATGCATTAAACTAGAAGTAAATTGGCATATATTCTCCCTCTTGGAACGAAGCGTGATTGGGACATACGAGGTTGGGGCTTCAAATACAAATCTGCCTTCATAATCTAACCACAATGGGGACGTCTCTCTCCTTTTATAAAAATGAATGATTATACCTAGTAATAATTATTAAGGTGATTCATGTTTCATGCTACATGAATACATGGTATTTTATTGAGGTGATGACTTGGTTCAATCATGTTGGCCATGAATACATGGTATTGTATTAAGGTGATTACAATAGTGGGTTCCTTATCTAACTTTGCTTCAATCACGTTGGCCCCTCTGTTAACTTTGAAGTCGGCCTCTTGAATCACTGAATCCATTCCATTATACAATTGAGTTGAGGTCGAGATCGAAGGAAGTGGTACGTCATTCTATTTCATGTTTCTCTCTCCTTGTTTCATGTGTGAGGAGTTTTAATGGCCCATGCACCCAGTGTTAGGTTATTTGTGCATGTTGGCGTTGTAAAACTGTTCAACATAATGTTGCATTTTTTATTTCTCATCGGAATCTGGCGCAACAAAATTATTCGATGCACGGTTGTGCATGACAACTCACATGTTTTACTGTTGTGAATGGTCTATTGTTATGGCAAGATATGTGATTACATTGCAAAAAAATTAAACTTTAATGTGTTATCAAAGTATCCCGAGATTAGGGTTTGTTTTCTTTTTACTGGAAACATTGAAGAATATTTTTTTAAACATAATTTAAATATATTATGAAAGTATAACTCATTGACATGTGAGATAAAAATATTGGAATGTATCATTATTTTGTTTGAAACTCATAAATGCACATTAAACATCAACACCAGTTTGGATCCCCACACACAATCATCAACTTTTTGTTTAAACGCATTTAAACACTCTAGACCCACATTGTTACCAACCTTCCGCACTACCTCAATACAATTTGTGTTCCTTGGAATTATTGTTAGGATTATAATCCTCCCTTGTCCAATTTGGTCAATTATGTCTGAATCAGGAGTCCTTTTAGTCTAGTTTTAGTCACTAGCACCATTGGGTCCACTTTGCCTAATTGGGGCACATGTAATAGTTACTAAAGTGTGGGGAACACTAATTGAGGCCAACTGCCACGGATTGCACTTGCATGCATCGGTTTAGGAGCCTCCTATATCAATCCCTACAAATTAGGGGCCACTGGGAATGTCGACACCAACCTCCATTAGTTGAGTTCAGTTGGTGACTAGTCAAGCTCAGTTAGGATTCAGTTACATTCACTTCTAGTATATTACATTCAGTTCTACTCAGTTAGCGCTAGGTTTGCATGGCTGCATGCAGGTGAGGCGCATTTACTCACCTACCTTAGTTAGTTAGACTAGTTAACACTGACTTAGACACTTGAGTTTAGATTTTGAACTTCGATGAACTCTAATAATGATTTAGACAAGGTCAGTTAACCATTCAGTCAAGTAGAGTCAAACCAATTCGAATTTCCTCGCATGGATTCGAATTGCATGAGGCTATTTAGCCATTGTACTTCATTGTAATTAATTATCTAATTACTTTTGAATAATGAAAGCATTCACAGTTGCAAGCCATTTTTGCACTGTTTCATTCTTCAATTTCTGAGTAAAATTTTATAATCTATCTTGTGAGTTGTGTGTTGGTCCACAGATCTATGTGCTCAATTTAATATGGTATTAGAACCTCGGCAGGACAAGGCACTTCTCCTACTACAGATTCATACTTGGATCAAAAAAAAAAATAGAGCAAAATAACTCCTTCCAGTACTGCACTAGAAGCGGAGAATTTACCACTTAATATCCCAAGTAAAGGAATTGTTGATCAAGCTTGCTTGGTCAACTATGTTGGGTGTGAAGAAAATTCCAAAAGTGCAAGCTTTAGACCTTACTTTGTCTGTTTGATTGTGTGATTTACAGGTTTATCAGTCTCCTTCACTGCATTCGCTACAAGCAGCTCAGTCTCCTTCACCGCATTCGCTACAGCAGCTCAATCTCCTTCACTACATTCGAAATGGCCCCTCCAATGGAGCTTCTCACTCCTTTCAACTACCACTAGTGGAAGGATGACATGGAGATGTAGCTTCACTCCAAAAGACTCTTCAGACTCACAATGGAGACAGAGGCAGAGCCAATTCATTATGTTGACAAAGAAAAGTACTGCAATATGCTTGATGTATCATATGGATGCTTGTACCTCTCAATCTCTCGAGATATTCTCTTCCACATCAATGGATTGAAGACTCCCAAGGAGGTTTGGGATAAGCTTGATTCCTTATTTGATAAGAGGGATGACCTGAGGATCTATCATCTAGAGAATGAGCCGATTTCTCTTCATCCAGCTAATTTCGAAACACTAAATGACTTCTTCACCAAATTCAAGAATTCTAGTGTTCCAGTTGAAGTTGTGCAAGGTTGAGAATGAGGATGATCAACTCATCCTTTCCATTCTCTCAAAACTTGGTGCATACTACTCAGTATTTGTATCAACCTTTCATTCAGTGAAGCTCACTACTCCAAATTGGAGGATGCCTACTCTTAATGCCTTCATTGAATCTCTCACCCAAGAGCATGACAAGTTGATCCAAATGGGGATCATTCGATCTTCCAAAGATCAAGCACTGGTTGCTCGAGGACCTAAGGTAGCAAATGATAAAGGGAAGCAAAAGGATGAGTCTCCTGTGGAGAAAGAGCAGTCAAATGAGCCTTTAGGTTTGAAGAGAAGCAAGAAGAATGGAAAAGGAATGACCCTCTGGCCTTACTGTGGAAGGGGTTTTCATCCAGAAAGCTCCTGTATGAGAAGAACAATTGATGAGATGGATCTTCTTCTAAAGAAACATAACATTATTGTACCTGATAGCGCAAGGAAGGCTGGCCATAGAGAATAAATTGAAGAACATGAAGAAACATGCCATGCACTGAAGGCTAGCTGTTCAATAGCACATGCCTTCCTCGTTGATTATGGAGCATCCAATCATATTGTTGCATCCAGAGAATCATTCTCTTCCTTGCAGTATTTTGATGGTCCTAGTATTCAGATGGGTAATAACAGTCAAACTCAAGCCAAAGGGAAGGGTTCTATCAATCTTGAACATGGAAAGTTCAAATATGTGGTTTATGTGCCCTTCTTAGCTGCAAGTACGTTATCTGTATACCAAATGACTCATATTGGATCTCCAAAGCGAGTGATATTTGGTCCTGACTCAATGGAGATCACATATATCTCTACTGGGAATATCATAGCAAAGGGTGCTGCAAATCATGCCTCCAAGGCATATGAGTTCTCACACTTCATGCCATTTTCAGAACCAGTGCACTCTCAGCTGCCACTTGAAAGGGAAGGTGAAAACATTCCATCTAATTCTTTTGCAGTTTCCACTAGTATTGCAGAACCAATTGCATCAGTTTATGATATTGAGATTCAGGGTGATTCAAATCCATATCCAGTCCCTACTCCCATGCAGGAAGCTAGGAAGATGACTGGAAATCCATCTGACACACAGAAGACAAAGAACCTTGCACTATGTCATGCAATCTTACCTCCTTCAGAGAGATGCAACAAACTCCATGTGACATGCTACATGGCAAGGTCTGATCAGTTCCACTGCCTTCAGAAGAATAGAGTGGATCATACACCTCTTCATCCAGAAAGAGGCAAAGGTTACATTCCCCCTTCCTTCCATCATCATTTTGGGAGAAGATGGAGAAGTATACATGTGAGGCCCCAGGATACCTGTGCACAAAACATCATGCATGCAAATTTGCTACATCACAGAGATGAAGGTTGCAGCAACATATTTTCAAGTTTTTTAAACTTGAATCTTGATTCTATCTGCTTAGTTAGAGGGGATTTTTTCCCATGTGGTTTTTCCCCGGCTCCTTGTATTGAGTAGTTACTTTACTTGATGTAACCGGGGTGACCTATGGTCTTAGTTACCAGTGCCCACAAATTTTCCAAGTTAGCATTCAGGGGGGTGTTAGGATTATAATCCTCCCTTGTCCAATTTGGTCAATTATGTCTAAATTAGGAGTCATTTCGGTCTATTTTTAGTCACTAGCACCATTGGGTCCACTTGGCCTAATTAGGGCACATGTACCAGTTACTAAAGTGCGGGGAACACTAATTGAGGCCAACTACCATGGATTGCACTTGCATGCATCAGTTTAGGAGCCTCCTAGATTAATCCCTACAAATTAGGAGCCAATGGGAGTGCCGACACCAACCTCCATTAGTTGAGTTCAGTTGGTGACTAGTCAAGCTCAGTTAGGAGTCAGTTACATTCGGTTCTAGTCTGTTACATTCATTTCTACTCGGTTAGAGCTAGGTTTGCATGGCTGCATGCAGGTGAGGCGCATAAACTCACCTACCTCAGTCAGTTAGACTAGTTAACACTGAATTAGACACTTGATTTTGGATTTTGAACTCCGATGAACTCCGATAATGATGTAGACAATGTCAGTTAACCATTCAGTCAAGTAGAGTCAAACCAATTCAAATTTCCTCACATGGATTCGAATTGCATGAGGCTATTTAGTCATTGTAATTAATTATCTAATTACTTTTGATTAATGAAATCATTCACAGTTGCAAGCCATTTTGCACTGTTTCATTCTTCAATTTTTGAGTAAAATTGTATGATCTATCCTGTGAGTTGTGTGTTGGTCCACAGATGTATGTGCTCAATTTAATAATTATTGATAATTTTCTACTTAGGTTGTCTAGAGAGAAACGGTTAGTAACATTCGGTATTCCTTCTACAGATCCATGTTCCTAGGCCTAATAATAACAACCATGCAAATTGAAGGAGAATTATCTCTTTGTGCGATTATGGTGCAGGGTAAAGGCAATGGTGTTTACTCGGAAAATCTTAGGATGTTCAAATAACCTATTTCCCTTTTGTGTGATTTTATTATTATTTTAATAATGCAAATGCTATTTTAAAATGAATTATTTTACAGTACCCATATCGTGTAAACAACAAATTTATAATCAATAATGTCTATATAACGCTCTACTCGTGCAGAAGGAATTTATAACAAATATTTAATAGTGGTTAAAGTTTTAATAATTATGTCGATAGGTATTTAGATATTATCTCATATTTTGGACTTACTTTAGCAGATCAACAAGATTAACCCAACTGAACTAGTCGCCATCCACATAGTTTGTGGTTGGATCACGTCGATAGGGATCAAATGATTGAAAGGTAGCGATGGAATAGAATACATAGCGATGGAATGGAAGAGAGTTTGATTTTTTTTATTCATCATATTCTTCTAGTTAAGCTGGTTCAAATTTGAGTTATCCATGCCTATATACATGTTATCACCAACATTCTACCTGTTATCCGTTTATCAAATATCAATTATTTTTTATATTCTTTATTTTATCTCACATTCTTCTAGTTATCTACCATGAACTGTTGGTTATCCATTCATCAGCTATGAGTTATCCATGCATCGTTACCAGTTATCCATTCATCAACTACTAGTTATTTTTTATATTCTTTTTTTTATAATTGCTTATTTCGAATTTTGAACGACTGCCATAGAATCAATCTCAACAATACACTTGTCTCATCCTCGTCCGTATATGAAAAAGCATAGGTCGTAGTCCACCCCAAATCTAAAATAAAAACTTATATCGACGTAACAAGTGTACATCAGGGATTCATTTCATGGTCGTCGTATGTTGTTATGCTTAAATGCATCTTGATTAAGATTTAAATAAGTTTCAGTTAAAGGGTGGTTAAAGAAATGGGTAACAATTTGTTTTTGTTTTTTCATATATTTTTTGTTTATTAAATAGTATCCGTTTTGTGCGTATATTAACTCTAACAAGCTAGTATGAATGATGGATATAAAATTATATGTTTTAGCTGTGTTTAGCAACTAGCTATCTTCACAAAACTAAGTGGTTGGTTGTGCCTATCGACATTCACCGGCCATTTTACTTGTGGTTGTGCTAGTATATCTTATGGTTGCGTTACCTCGTGAATTTATATTAATTTTTTGTTTTATAAATGAATTGATGTTCCTTCCAAAGTCTTAAATATTAGATTTTTTATTTTCTGCCAATATTTCAATCCAATTTCTGGATACAAGAATTTGGCTTCTTAAATAAGAATGCGTTTGACAATAGCGCAATGCCTTCCAAATAGGTATTGTTAACAATCCACAAATAAAGTAATCTCAAGGTCGGGGACGTTGTCGCCTCGTGACTCTTGTTTGTGTTTTTTTGGCATCACTATTTAATATGATTAATATATGAACCATTTTTTAAATTTTAATTTTAAAATATCAAACTCAACAATACAATTTGTCATAATAAAAAATTTACATCTAAAGTCTTAACTTAAATTATAAATAAATAAAAATTAAATCATAACTGAAAATATTAATAAATCAACTTTTTTTTTTACAAATAATAATACAGAATGTTAAGGTTAACCTTGACTTGGGAATGAGTGGTAGCTAGCTCACTTGGCCCGGCATGGTTGGGAAATAATAGATATATTATGGTGGTTTTTCACGTAAATATGGTGTGTCTATCTTAATTGTGTTGCTATGTGAATTTTGTTCTCTCTTGTATTATTTAATCATGCTCGCTTAAATCCTAAGAAAGAGTCCATAACTCATACAATTTTTTAAAAGGAAAAACTATTCAAAAGATAAAATAAAAAATATTAAAGTATAATTATGTTTATTAATATTTTTATATGTTTAAAAGTTAATTTCAAAAACTATATTAAACTAAAAAGAAAAAATGGAAATATTTTGTGTAATACACCAAGATTTAACAAATTGTTATTAAATTCTTTTAGAATATTTTATTTTATTATTTTAAATTTTTTTGACAAGAAGTCAAAAATAAAACAAATGAAATGGATTATTCTTTTATTAATAAAGATATTGGAGGGGACAGAAATGAAATAGTTGTTGAAGAGTGTTTTCTAAACCACAAGAGGAAAAGCCAAGTGGTTGAAGCTATTGAGTGAGAACCAAAGGTGCAGGAGGCATGTTCCCCAAAATCAGGTCACAACTCCTTGTTGAGTACTAAAGAGCAGGAGGCTCATAAATGACCAAGTCCTAGGAAAAATGCTATATAATAGTATGTCAATTAGCAAGAAGGAGGCTAGCATTGGACAGGGGAATTGAATCTGATAATGCAAGAGATGGCGCATTAAGTTTATTTTTCTCTTGTGGTTCAGCAAACAGGCTCGGGGGTTTTGGAGCAAGTGATTTTGGCTACTCTAGGAGTTGGTCGAGAGGAACGGCTATTCCATTTCTGTTTTCCCGACAATGGTGCCAGGTTCCTTGTCTTATTTTCTTAACTGATTAAAACTAGTTACAGTAGGATTTTCATGTTTATTATGAATCATAATTATTTTCTTTTAGCATAAATTTATTATGCATCTGAATTAAATATTGATCTAATATGTATCTTATTTAAGTATTGATCCCTTATACATCTAAATAGATTATGGATTTATTACATATCTGTTCAAATAATCTTTCCTATTATGTTTCAAATCTAGATATTCTTCCTATTATTATAGTCATGCATGTAAAATAAATCTGAGTTAGTATTACAGGGTTCCTTATGAATCTTTGTTCGGGCATTCATACCGGGATCGAGACTTCATATCTTATGTATGAATTAAAACAATTGAAATAAAATTAATGAAAGATATAAGTACATGGTATAAAATAGTTACTTAGGTTCACAACCTAGTTTGTTTATATAAACTATCCAAAGGGCAGAATCATACTATAAGCTTGGATATTTTTTCAATATGACAGATAGAAAGAATCCATTTAATAAACTCACAGAGAATTGGTCAAATCTGACTAAACCAAATAACACAGTTAAAATAATTCTCTGTAATAAATCGAAGGACCTTAGCAAGCATTTTATCCAAGGATTTCTTAAACAAACTAAGAGCCGAAAGGCTTGATAAAAACTCAGCTTAACCATTTCAGAGATTGAGATCGAAGGAATACAAGTAATAGAAGATGTTACATCTTTAAAACTGACAATCAAATAATCACTAATTAACTAGTAGTCCTCGACTGAGTCGAAGGTATCAACATCAAAGCTAGGAATGCTTTAAGCATCTAGATCCTCTGCCAACTAAAACCGGGATTTATTTCCTTAAATATTGAACTAACAGTCAACAACCAAGTCGAGGTTAATAAACCCTTAAATCAGACTTTGATCAAATCTAGTCGTACGCTATGTTTAAGGTAAATAAATACTACAGATACCCAAATCAAACATTCTCTTAAGTGGTTGATCTTCCAAATCCAATACATGGCAGTAAGACCATCGAAGGATGGCAACCATTGATTACACAAAAGTCATACAAGTATATTTAATAGCCACGATAATAATTATGATAGGTAATATTCTAATTTCTAGTAATACACAGAAATCACATATGTAAGAGTTCAGCAAAGACCCTAGGGGTAGCTTTAATCTTTAAAAAACATTAATACCATCAAATGTTAAATAAGAATGGATTCGAAATCCTTTTGGTTGTACTACCATCAACGATGGCATCCACTAACTATTAATAAAACCAGTATTTAATTAAGTTATAGGTTAACCGAAGTGGTGGTAAGCCCATCCACGATGGCACCCATGATAATCTCTTAATCCATACAACAAGCAACATGCGCACATAACCGGTTAAAAAAATAATGCTAGGACAGAGATGTTGCTAAGCCCTCTACCCGTTGAATTTTAAACCCCCAAGGGTTGAACGAAAATCACTATAACTTATATTGTGTAAAGGGCTAAATCTTGACTCTGTTCACGGCCTTAAACCCCAGCCAAGAGCCACATGCAAAAGAGACACACAAAACAGTTAGTAAGCATTATTATTTAAACTTTTAAATAAACATAGTAAGGTTTCGATTTTGTTTCTTACCTTGGCATTTTAAGACACGGGCCTAGGAGGAGGTGACCCTGTCGCCATCCTCACCGGTGCTCTCAACCCTGCAACCAACCGACCATAGTTAGAATCATAATGATAAAAATAATTTTAACAATGTAAAAACATTTGTAGTCTTGCATTACCTTGTTGATTTGTAGAGAGGGCTAGGGGTCGTCTCCTCTGGGACACCCTTATCCCTCCTCTACCTGCAAGAAACATTATAAGAGTCAGTCCATGCAAACCTAAGAGTTAATAAAACACTTTAACATATCCTTGCATATTTTAGGAAATGTTTCTGTACCTTGCAAAGGCAGCTCGAAGCTGAAGATGGTGGTTGGGTTCAATTCGCGGAAAAACAACAAGCTATGGGAGACCATTAGTGCCGAGAAGACTTCCTTTACACCTTGGAAATCAACCAAGAAGAATGCCATTAATGCATGATAGGTTTTACACCAAGAACCTTGAAAAATCACCATGGTATGGCAGAGCCTCTGCTCCAAGAAGATTACAAACCAAATAACCATAATAATGAAGGGTTCGGACAAACAAATAAACATATCAAACCCTTGCAATCATACTATACAGGTGGACGACCGAGATTCATTCTTGAGCAAGTCTTTAAGGCCTAGTTGTGATGTCAACTTGCAGCTAGGACAACACTTTAATTCACAAGTCAAACCATAGTACAAACTTTATATCCATCATAACACACGGTCGATAGCTCTTAACATATCAATCATTGCATTCATGCTAAGGTTCAACTATGGGTAAACCTCATATCCTATAATGTTTAAACATATAAATAAATACATTAAACCATATTATATGTTAGCCTTTACGCATTGGGATCAAGGTTATACCTTGGGTCCTTTCCAATGTTTTATATTATAACCTTGCGCTTTAGGACCAAGGTTAAGCCTTGGGTCCTTTAAAGCCTTTTTACATGTAAACAATGGGATCAAGACTATACCCATAGTATCCCAAGCTCTTGTTTCATACCACCATTGGCATTGTGCTTTAAGAGTTAAGACGAAATATGTGGACCAAGACTTCGCCTTAGGGCTAAGCAAGCCTTTTGCAAACCATTAACAAGATAAATGTGTAAAAAGAACAAAACTATCACGTTTAGGTATGACGACAGCATGTTGTTAAACTATGTAAACATCCACATTTTGTGCAACCTGTCATAAAGCAATTTTAAGAATTGTGTAAGAAATTAGACAAGCAACAACATATGTACTCATGCCATAGTAACTAATGCATGTTAGGAACATAAAGATGTGTGTATGGTTATATGTTTATATCAATGTTTTTATGAAATTTAGAGGTTCATGACATAATGGTATTAGAGCACGGTTACAACACTTGTCCTGAATCGGCCCAACACTGAAATTTTTAAACCGGAAAAAACTGATTTATTTTATTTTTCATTTGATTCTCTTACGAAAAAGGAAGAGAATGATAACTATATTTTTTGCAGGAAACTATGGCAGACATAGGAATGTCTGTAAAAGAAGAATCTCACCCTATAAATCTTGTGAACAATGAAGAGGGTGAAATTTAGGTAAACCTCAATGAGAGTCGAAACGATAACCCATCATAGTTATAATGAACTGTTAAGGAACTAAGATCAAAACTAAAAAGAGTGAGGGAAGATAATGAATGAATTTTGAAAGCACAAGAAGAACTAAATAACATTTTGCTAGCTAAAATACACGGTAATGAAAAAGATAAACACAAAGAACCTGAACATAATATGCCAAAAACTACACCTTACAAATGTAAGGGAAGAAAGATGGAATTTTCCTATCATGGGACTGAAACTTCCAGTGAGGAATCAGCTAAACACCACACTGAAAAACAGCAGGATCCAGTGAAAGTAGTGATAGTAATAAATAAATAAAAAGTCACAAACCTTATGAACAGATTTCTGGGGAATTGAAAAAAATTAAACCACCTATGTTTAACGATGAAATCGAGAAAGGAGAAGAGGTGGAATCCTGGTTATTGGGAATGAAGAAATACTTCCAAATTTATAACTACTACGATGAACTAAAGGAGAAAATGGCAATTTATAACTTAACTGGAAAAGCAGATATTTTGTGGAAAGATATAAAAAAAAGGTAAAAGGTATAAAAGAACAATATGTAACATGGAAAACCTTTAAGAAGCACTTTAAATAAAAATATATTTCAGAACAATACTATGAAGAAAAGGCTAAGGAATTATACGAGTTAAGGTTAGGTGCGATGACCATGAAGAAACTCTGTAGTAAATTCCTAAGTATGTTTCATTATGTACCATATATAATAGATAATAATAAAAAATACAACGCTTTCTCATATGCTTACCTATTACGTTTAAGGAAAGGAGTGAGTATGACAATCCAAAGACGTTGGAAGAAAAAATGAGAAAAGCAAATTTCTGTTATGATCAAAATAAAAATAAAAGAGAAAATGTACTGAATTGGAACACTAAAAGACGGGATAACTTTGATCCAAGAAAATAGAATAATAAATTTTACAAAAATACTAGGAATACTTATAAAGGGCATCAAGGCAGTAACTATAAAAGTTTTAAACCAAAGAACCCTGCAGCAAAAGAGAGAGAACCTCCCACTAGTTTTAATAAAAACACTGCACAAAGGGAACCCTTAAAATGTTGGGAATGTGTCGAGCCACATTATTTTAAAGATTGTTCTATAAGAAAGAAAAACTTTAATATTGTTCACTCCATTCAGGAAGCTATTACAGTTGGACATATGGTGAAAAGCATGCCCAGAATCAGTGTTGCATTGGAGAGTCAACAAGCAGACCATCAAACTTCAATGGTCGAGTTCGAAGGTATGATAAAAATTCAACCCATTTCCATACTAATTGATCCAGGTGTAAGTTTGAGATATGTATCACCTAGGATTGTTGAATTATGTAAATTAATATCAGAAAAAATTGAAAAATATTGGTTGGTACAGTTAGCCACATGTACTAAACGTAAGGTCACTAGTTATGTGAAAACTATGAAATATTAATGAATGAATTTAATACGCATGCTGATCTGAATATTTTACCATTAGGTTCCTATGATATGCTGATAGCAATGGATTCGTTAGAAAAACACAGATTCATGTTGAATTGTTATGATAAAACATTTTCATGTATAGATGATACTGGAAACACAATTAAAGTAAAAGGAATTCCTAGAAAAGTTACAATTAGAGAGATCTTTTCCTTACAAATGAAAATATCGATGCGTAAAGGGTGTAAAGTATTTGCATTCTATGTAATAGACGACAAACATAATGATAACAAACTTAAAATAGAGGATATGCCTATCTTAAAAGATTTTAAAGATGTATTTCTGGAAGAATTCCCTGGACTACCTCCGAAAAGAGACATATACTTTACAATCGATCTGATACCGGGAGCAGTACCAACATCGAAAGCTCTGTATTGGATGAATATAATACAACTTACAGAACTTAAATCACAATTGCAAGAACTAATCAACAAGAAGTATATCCGTAAAGAAGAAAGGAAGAACTTTAAGATTATGTATAGACTATCAACAACTAAATAAGATGACTATTAAAAATCGATATCATTTAACCTGGATAGATGATCTGTTCGATCAGTTTCGACGGGAAACAATATTCTCTACAATAGATCTAAGGTCTGGATATTATCAGGTACAGATCAAATATGAAGACATCTTTAAAACTACTTTTAGAACCTATTATGGTCATTACGAATTTGTCGTAATTCCTTATGGGTTAATAAACACACATGTAGCCTTTATGTGCTTAATGAATAGTATTATGAGTGACTATCTAAATAAATTTGTAGTCGTATTCATCGATGACATACTGATTTACTCGAAGAATAAACAAGAAAATGAAGAATACCTAAGAATAATTTTACAAGTATTAAGAGAACAACAATTGTTTGCTAAGTTTAGCAAATGCGACTTCTTTAAAGACAGAATTCGATATCTAGGACATGCAGTGTCCAAGGATGGAATATATGTTGACCCCAACAAGATTAAGGCTATCACTAAATGGCCAATTCCTAAAAATGTAACTGACATAAGATCGTTCATGGGGATTACGGGCTATTATCGAAAGTTTATTAAAGGATTTTCTAAGGTAGCCTACCCCATAAATTCACTACATAAGAAAGGAAAGAAGTTTGATTGGAATGAAAAGTGTATGGAAAGTTTTAATAAACTAAAACATATGTTAACCATTGCCCCTATCCTAAAAATTGTTGATCCTTTTAAGGATTTCGTCGAATGCACTGACGCATGTAAGGAAGGATTAGGTGGGATGTTAATTCAAGATAATTACATCGTGGCCTATGAATCTAGAAAACTAAAAGAACATGAAAATAATTACGCTACACACGAATTAGAACTTGCTACAGTTATACGCGTATTAAAGATGTGGCGACACTACCTCATCAGAGAAAAAAAATTGCTAATAACAGATAACATAAGTTTAAAATACATGTTTGATCAACAAGATCTAAATGCTATACAAGCTAGGTGGTTTTCATTCTTAAGTGAATATGACTCTGAAATAAAACATATAAAAGGGAAATAAAACAAAGTTGTGGATGCTTTAAGTCCTCACACAAATTTACTATTTTCAAGTAGCAGTTACGAATCAGATTTATAAAATCAGATCTTAAATGCAGAAAATTCTTATAAAGAATACCAAAAATTAAAGGAAAACACTGTTGAAAAATGAAAAGAACCAAATAAAAAAACATATTTTAGACTGAATGGAAGAGGATTACTACTGCATAAAAACAGATTGTACATACCAAATACAACAGAAATAAAATTAACTATTATGAATGAGTTACACAAACGACCCTATTCCGGACACCCTGGATACCAGAAGACAATCACCATGATCAAAAAGGAATTCTTTTGGCCTAACATGAAAAAAGAGGTAGCAGAATATTTAGTTCACTGCATTTAATGCCAACAAGTAAAGGCAGAACACCAACATCCAACAGGGTTACTACAACTTCTACCCATTCCGGAATGGAAGCGGGAAATAATCAACATGGATTTTATAACAGGTCTACCTAAAAGTTTTAGGCAACACGACTCAATCATGGTCGTAGTAGACAAGTTAAGTAAAGAAGCTCATTTAATTCTAATAAAATCTAATTATAAGGCTATTAACATCGTAGATATATTTATGAAAGATATTTCCAGGTTACATCGCGTACCAAAGGTAATAATATTAGATAGAGATGTAAAATTTCCAAGGAATTTTTGGAAAGCTCGGTTTAAAGGACTAGGCACACAATTGAATTTCAGCACTACGTATCATCCACAAACAGATGTACGAACTGAAAGGGTAAACCAAGTCCTAGAAGACATGATTAGAATGTATGTAATGGGAAAACCGGGTAAGTGGGAGGATTACTTACACTTAGTGGAATTTGCTTACAGTACTAATTTTCAAGTATCAGCTAGTATGAGTCAGTTTGAAATTGTGTATGGATGAAAATGTAATACTCCAATTTCTTGGAGTAGTCCAGTTGATAGGTTAATGTTAGGACCTGAGTTGTTAAAGGATATGGAGCTAACCGTAAAATGGGTACAACAAAATTTGAAAGTTGCCCAAGACAAATAGAAAAGTTATGTGAGCATGCCATATATAAATGTAAAACCTAAGAAAAAACCTCTAAGATTGGGAAATTATTCAAAATTGGCACCCATGTATTGTGGGCCATTTGAAATTTTGGCTAAAGTAAGGTCGTTTTCATACCAGTTAGCCCTACCACCTAAATTAAAGTACATAATGTTTTTCACGTTTTCATTTTGAAGAAATATGTTCATGATGCTACTCATGTGATTGATTGGAATGTTATACAGGTGGAACCCGAAGGAGAGATCCAGGTGGTACCGGAGCGTATTATCGACAGGAGAAAACTTTTACTCTGGAACCGTACTATCGGTTAAGTCAAGGTGCAATGGAAGCACCTTAGTCCATAAGAGTCCACTTGGGAATTGGAAAGTTATATGCGAGAGGCATATATGATCCTATTCCAAGATGAAGAAATAGAAGAATAAAGACAGAAAGTTAATAACACCGAGGATAGTGTTATCCTCTAAGGGGAGGTGTATGTAATACACCAAGATTTAATAAATTGTTATTAAGTTCTTTTAGAATATTTTATTTTATTATTTTAAATATTTTTGACAAGAAGTCAAAAATAAAACAAATGTAATGGATTATTCTTTTATTAAGAAAGATACTAGAGGAGACTGAAATGAAATAGTTGTTGAAGGGTGTTTTCTAACCCACAAGAGGAAAACATAAGTAGTTGAATCTATTGAGTGAACTCAAGGTGCAGGAGGCATATTCCCCAAAATCAGGTCACAACTCCTTCTTGAGTGCTAAAGAGAAGGAAGCTCATAATTGACCAAGTCCTGGGCAAAATACTATATAATAATATGTCCATTAGCAAGCAAGAGGCTAGCATTGGATGGGGGAATTGAATCTGATAATGCAAGAGATGGCGCATTAAGTGGATTTTGATCTTGTGGTTCAGTGAATAGGATTGAAGGTTCTGGAGCAAGTGATTTTGGATGCTCTAGGAGTTGGTTAGGAGGAACAACTATTCCATTTATGTTTTCCTAACAATGGTGCCAAGTTCCTTGTCTTATTTTCTTAACTGATTAAAACTAGTTATAGTAGGATTTCCATGTTTACTATAAATCATAACTATTTTCTTTTAGCAGAAATTTATTATGCATCTGAATTAAATATTGATCTAATATGTATTTGATTTAAGTATTGATCCCTTATCCATATAAATATATTATGGATTTATTACATATATGTTCAAATAATCTTTCCTATTATGTTCCAAATCTAGCTATTCTTCCTGTTATTATAGCCATGCCTGTAAAAAAAATCTAAGCTAGTATTACAGGGTTCCTTATGAATCTATGTTCGGCCATTCATACCTGTATCGAGACTTCATATCTTATGTGTGAATTAAAACAATTGAAATAAAATCAACGAAAGATCTAATTACATGGTATAAAGTAGTTACTTAGGTTCACAACCTAGTTTGTTTATATAAACTATCCAAAGAGCAGAATCATATTATAAGCTTAGATACTTTTTCAATACGACAGACAGAAAGAATCCATTTAATAAACTCACAGAGAATTGGTCAAATTTAACTAAACCAAATAACACAGTTAAAATAATTCTCCGTAATAAATCGAAGGACCTTAGCAAGCATTTTATCCAGGGATTTTCTTAAACAAACTAAGAGCCGAAGGGATTGATAAAAACTCAGCTTAACCGTGACATAGATTGAGATGGAAGGAATACGAGTAACAAAAGATGCTACATCTTTAAAACTGAGAATCAAATAATACAGTAAAGTAATCCTCTACATAAACTAATAGTCAAAAAATACTATAATATAGATACACTTTTAACAAGTTAAGAACCGAGAGGCTTGCACGGAACTATAACATATTAAAATGTATCTCATTTCATAAATCCCCATTATAGATCAAGAATGTTTAGATCGGGATCTAAGGAAATATCAAGAGGTACCCTATATAAAATTATAAAATATATATTTATACAATTAATTTTTGTAATCATAAAATATCTAAACCAATCAAATAGTGAATCGTAAATATCAAATCACTAATTAACTAGTAGTCCCCAACTGAGTCGAAGGTATCAACATCAAAGCTAGGAATGCTTTAAGCATCTAGCTCCTCTGTCAGCTAAAACCATGATTTATTTCCTTAAATATTGAACTAACAGTCAACAACCAAGTCGAGGTTAATAAACCCTTAAATCGGACTCTGATTCAAATCTAGGCGTAGCATGTAGGCTATGTTTAAAGTAATTCAATACTACAGATCTCCAAATCAAACATTCTCTTAAGTGGCGAATCTTCCAAATCCAATACATGGAAGTAATACATCGAAGGATGGAAACCATTGATTACACAGAAGTCATACAAGTATATTTAATAGCCATGATAATAATTATGACAGGTAATATTCTTATTTCCAGTAATACACAGAAATCGCATATGTAAGAGTTCTGCAACTACCCTAGGGATCACTTTAATCTTTAAAAACATTAATACGATCAAATGTTAAACAATAATGGATTCGAAATCCTTGTGGATGTAAGACCATCCATGATGGCATCCGCTAACTATTAATAAAACCAGCATTTAATCAAGTTACAGGTTAACTGAAGTAGTGGTAATCCCATCCACGATGGCACCCACGATAATCTCTTAATCCATAGAATAAGTAACATGCACACATAACCGGTTAAAAACAAATGTTGGGTCAGAGAGGTTGTTAAGCCCTCTTTCCATTAGATTTTAAACCCCTAAGGGTTGAACAAAAAACATTGTAACTTATCTTGTGTAAAAGGCAAAATTCTGGCTCTCTTCACGACCTTAAACCCCAACCAAGAGCCACCTGCAAAAGAGACACACATAACAGTTAGTAAGTGTTATTGTTTAAACTTTTAAATAAATAGAGTAAGGTTTTTTTTTTCTTACCTTGGCATTCTAAGACATGGGCCTAGGAGGACATGACCCTATCTCCATCCTCACCAGCGCTCTCAATCCTGCAACCAACTAGCCACACTCATAATCATAATCATAAAAAGAATTTAAACAATGTAAAAACATTTGTAGTCTTGCATTACCTTGTTGATTTGTAGAGAGGACCAAGGGTTGGATCCTCTAGGATGCCCTTATCCCTCCTCTGCCTACAAGAAACATCACAAGCATCAGTCCCTACAAACCTAAGAATTAATAAAACACTTTAACATATCCTTGCAAAGTTTAGGAAGTGTTTCTTTACCTGGTAAAGGTAGTTTGAAGCTGAAGATGGTGGCCGGGTTCGATTCGTGGCAAAACAACAAGCTATGGGTAGCCATTAGTGCCGAGAAGACTTCCTTTACACCTTGGAAATCAACCAGGAAGAATGCCATTAACGCATGATAGGTTTTACACCAAGAACCTCATAAAATTGCCATGGCAGGGCAGAGCGTCTGCTCCAAGAAGATTACAGACTGAATAACCATAACAATGAAGGGTTCAGACAAACAAATCAACACATTAAACCCTATCAAACCCTTGCAATCATATTGTACAGGTGGACGACCAAGATTCATTCTCGAGCAAGTCTTTAAGGCTTGGCTACGCTGTCAACTCGCAACTAGGACAACACTTTAATTCACAAGTCAAACCATAGTACAAACTTTATAACCATCATAACACATGACCGATAGCTCTTAATATATCATTCATTGCATTCATGCCAAGGTTCGAATATGGGTAAACCTCATAACCCATAATGTTTAAATATATAAATCAATACATTAAACCATATTATATGTTAGCCTTTGCGCATAGGACAAGGTTATACCTTGGGTCCTTTCCAATGTTTTATATTATAACCTTGTGCTTTAGGACCAATGTTAAGCCTTGGGTCCTTTAAATCCTTTTCACATGTAAACAATGGGATCAAGACTATACCCATAGTATCCCAAGCTTTTGTTTCATACCGCCATTGCCATCATGCTTTAAGAGTTAAGACAGAAGATGTGGACCAAGACTTAGCCTTTGGGCTAAGCAAGCCTTTTGTGAACCATTAACAATATAAATGCGTTAAAAGAACAAAACCATCACCTTTAGGCATGACAACAGCATGTCGTTAAACTTTGTAAACAACCACAGTTTGTGCAACCTGTCATAGAGAAGTTTTAAGAATTGTGTAAGCAACTATACAAGCAACAACTTATGTGCTCATGCCATAGTAACTAATTCGTGTTAGGAACATAAAGATGTGTTTATGGTTATATGTTTATATCATTTTTTTATGGAATTTAGAGGTTCATGACATTTTGCCTTAAAAATTTACTTTAAAGATTGCATAAGAGAAGATTAATAATATTAATGGTACTATTTCAATATAAACATGTGTACTTAAGTTATATAGTTTTTATAACTAAGAGGCATATTACAACCAATTTATAGTCAATATTAATTGACTTTCACTTATTTCTTATCTCTTTCAAAACTTACTCTAAATTTTAGAAAAGTTATGATAAAAATAGAAAACTTACATGTAGGAATCCTACGTATAGTTTTGCTTGTCGTCGGCGGGCGAGGAGATGGGCGTACGAGGGTTTGTTTGTAGGTTAGAAGGAGTATTATGGAGCTTCAGCCGAAATGGCTTCGGGCTACTCGCTCCTACCAGGTTCTGGACGATTCGCTAATTGGTTTCTCCCTTACTGTATTTCTGTGTTTTTCCTGGCGTTTAGGGTTTACTGTGTTCGGCTTTTTCTAGTCTTGTTTGGCCAGCCCTCTTACTTCGTTTCCCTCCATCTGGTTTTTGTTTTGGTTTTGTTGGACTGCCTTTTATATGCTATAGCTGCACCCGACAACTGGAGTCCCTCCTCTCTCGAGGACTAGTACCAACCAGTATTAAAAAAGTGGGAACTATCATTTCTGCCAGTTCGTTTCATCTTTTTCGTTCGTCCGTCTGGTTCAATGACATATCCTTTTGATTTGCGTCTGTCGGGAGGTGGTTCTTATGGGGTTTGTCTATTTTTCACCACGCCATTTTGTATCTTGGTCAGTGATGAACCTGCTTTATTGTAACCCTAGCTATTCTGGCGGTTGTTTGTTACCCTAGCTATGATTTAGAGATTGTAAGTTCTTTCATTGATTTATGGCTTCAGGGGTAGCCTTTTAACTGTCTGTTAAGGTATAGGGTTTGTATGGAGGGTTATCCCTATTCTTGCGCTATCTCCGTCTTGATATGGGTTTTTACCTGGGTTTCTGGATCTATGTTGTTAGGGTTTGTGCTTTCATCGGCGACTATTGATTATTGGCGTCGCTTCTGTTTGGTTTTAGCTGGCCATTTCCATATATGTGTGCCCAATTATGCACTCTGGACTGTAATGTCTTAGGAGGTTTTATTCTGCTAGCTTGAGATCGACTGTCTTTATATTGTGTCGGTATTGATTTTGAGGACTATTCGCCCTGGTTTCGTTCATGTTTGTGGAGTCCTGGTTATGATACGGATACATTTGGGGATGGATTGTCTGCTAGTGAATATATTTCTTTTTTGACGGTGATGTCAATGTATCTGGGGGTTCACTATTAGTATCTGTCTTCATCTCTATTTATTTGAGGCTCGATATTGTTTTTTTAAAAAGAGATGCTTTTCTATTATATGGTTTGATCTGGTATTATGGTCTATCGGGATTCGCCTGTTATCTTTTATTATATTCCTATCTGTGTGATTCTTCTATAAAGCTTTGTATCAGAGCCCTTTAGCTATTCAGCTCTCTGCCGAGGTCTAATTTAGATACTTCTTACTGTGATGGCTTGGTCTGATATTCTGTTGTATTGAATTAGTTGGTTATGACATTTTATTTGCGAGTTTTGCCCTAATGATCGGGTTTCTCTCTGGTTATATATTGGCATTATCTGGGGTCTGATTGTAGGTTTTGGGATTTCTACTGTCTTTATAAGTAAATGGTGGCCTCTTTCTATGTTGATGCGATATCTGAATTCATTGGCATAGTAGGTCTGATCTTTTGTATGGGGATTGTATGCTATTGAGTGGTATTTTATTCTTGATGGCTGATATTTGCTTCTGTATCACATGGATTTATCTGTCCTACTATTTTATATAGATGTTGCATTGCAGAAGTTTTTGATTGTCCACTATAGATCATATTTCTATGATGTCGATATGATTATATGATCTGTATTCAACCCTTTTCCTCTATTGTATTGTCTGTTTAATTTTGAGGTGCTGAACTATTTATTGGACTGGCTCAGATTTCTGGATTGTATTGTTATGTTGGAACCTGCCTATCTTCCTCCTATGTTCCTGTGTTATATCTGAGACCTCTCACTGTTGACTGTATCAAACCTAATTTTTTCCTTTGCCCAAAACCTGGGGCTTGTTCCAGTGGTCTGCTATTGATTGAGTTTTTTAGATCTGTCTTGGGAACTATTTTTTGGGTAGCTTTCCCCTTGGTTCTGATGGTGGAGACCCATGATGGGTCTCCTGACCCTAGTTTTGACCATGGCCCTATCCGTTATCAAAGACGAAGAAAGGCAAAGGCATACAAAAGTATGGAAGGTAAACTACACTATGTGGTTGGTCAGGATATTTTTATGGATAGGGTGGAAGCTTTGAGCCGTCGGGCATTAATTGGCAGGTTGGAATATGCCTCCATGGAGAAAAAAGATTGGGTATCTTGGGCTTCTGAGTACTGGAAACCATTTCTAACCTATGTTCCTTCTATCAGCCTATTGGTCCGGGGATGGATAGTATTTGTCTTCTTAGAGGACTCACATGCCTCTGAGGTATTAAGTCGTCTATGGAGGGTAGGCAATGGTTCTTTAGTGCTTGATCGTTGGCATGTAAAATTCGACCCAGTAAGGGAAAGATTTAAAAAACGCCATCTATGGGCTATCCTCCCAGGACTTCCTTTTCCGCTATGGAATCGTTCTCTTTTGGAGGGAGTTGGAAACACTATAGGCCGGTTTGTGGCTCTAAAAGATGATTTTATGAAAACTTTTGATAAAAGGAAGGTTAAAATTCTTGTTGAACTTGATATCACTAAAGGCCTTCCAGCTGAAATTGAGATTCTCTGTCATGATCGCTTGTTTATACAACGCTTGGATTTTCAGGGTATTCCCTTTAGGTGCAGTATTTGCAGAGAGACTGGCCATCTGCGTCGTGAATGTCCTTCCATTCGTAGAGGGGCTGTCAAGCGATCTTTAAATGATTCTTTTATTAAATCCCCTATTTTATCTCCCTCACAAGATTGTTCTACTCCGGTTCAAGATTGTTCTACTTGGGTTTCTGATGATCAAAGTCTAAAAGCCCTGGGTATTAATCATTTTAAGATGATGTCTGAAGATGATAAGATGACAAATGTGGAATCTCAACTGAAGGTAATTCGTCTTTTTCCCACTTTTATCAGCATGGAGGATAAAGATTCCTTTTCTAGACCTGTTTCTATTCAGGAAGTAGAAAGGGCTCTTAAACTTTTTAAAAAAGATAAAGCTCCAGGGCCGGATGGTTGGCCAGTCGAGTTCTTTTTGTTCTTTTTTGATCTATTGGGTCCCCTCCTTGTCAATGTGGTGGAATCCGCCAGAATCTCAGGCAGAGTGGCTTCGGCTCTAAATTCTACCTTTCTTTCTCTTATCCCCAAGACAGATCTGCCTGTTACTTTCGCTGACTATCGTCCTATCTCCCTATGTAATCTCTGCTATAAATTGATTTCCAAAGTTGTAGCTTTGAGGCTTAAACCCTTTTTGGATGCTTCCATCTCTCCTCAACAATTTGGCTTTCTTAAAAATCGACTGATCCAGGAACCCATTGCCATTACCCAGGAAGTCTTGACCTCAGTCAATTCCAAAAATAAATGTGCCCTCATTCTCAAGCTGGATTTATCTAAAGCCTTTGACAGAGTTAATTGGACCTTCATTCGTCTTTTACTTATTCAAATTGGGGTTCCCCTTATTGGAGTTAATTGGATCTTGGGTTGCATTACTTTAGCCAATTTTGTTGTTTTATTTAATGGCTCGTCTTCCTCTTTTTTCCCTGCTTCGCGAGGTCTAAGGCAGGGCTGCCCATTATCTCCACTTTTATTCATTTTGGTCATAGAAGGGCTTAGTCTCTTGATTAAGGAAGCTAAGCGGATCGGAAAGGTTAAAGGCATAAAAATCACATCAAAGCTCTCCCTCACACATCTACTATTTGTAGATGATGTGATACTTTTTGGATTGGGCTCTGTTGAAGAATGGCTGGCCTTCAAAGGTATTCTGGAAATTTTCTGTGAGGCCTCAGGCATGTGTATTAATGTGAACAAATCTTGTTTTCTTCAAAAAGGTATTGATGAGTCAATTCTCCAAAGAATTACAGGTATCCTTCCTTAAAGGTCTGCAAATTTTCGGAATGGGTTTACTTATCTGGGATATTTCCTGAAACCAAATTGTTACCTGGTTAAATATTGGCTATGGTTGGTATTGAAATTTGAAAAGAAAATTTCTCATTGGACAAACAGGTTTCTTTCCATGGGAGGTAGGCTTATTTTTATCCGTGCTGTTCTTTCTAGCTTGCCTGTATATTGGATGGCTTTGGTCCCGATTCCATCTTCTATTCTAGATAAGCTCAGAAAATTAATATTTTCCTTTTTATGGGGATCTTCTGAAAAGACTAAAAAATTTCATCTAGTGGATTGGCATCTTTTGGCTCGGCCTACTTCCCACGGTGGCTGGGGTATTAAGCATCTCCCTAGTTTCAGTCTTTCTTTGAGAATGAAATATTTTTGGATGGCAGTCAACAGTAAAGGCATCTGGAATATTCTGATTATCACTAAATATTTGAAAAATAAGCCTTTTCATTGATGGCTCAGGGATAAGAATTTTAATTACTACAATGCTTCTATTATCTAGAAGGGCTTCATTGCTACCTTAAATTGGATTGGCAAAGGCATTTCCTGGCAAGTTGGTAACGGTGAATCCATTTGCCTGGGTGCTGATCCTATCGTGGGTATGGGATCCTCTTTTACTCTGCCTAGAGGATTGAGAGAATACTTAGAGGATTATGGCATTTGTTCCTTAGCTCAAGCTCACAATCAGACTCCAAATGCCAAAGGTTACTGGTTCTCTGCTGATGAACTTGATCTTATTGGTGAGTGGAAATCTATATGGGAAAATTATGTTAGAGGTCTGGAATTTGGTCGTATTCGACTAACTGACCAAATTGATTCCCTAATTTGGACTCATCACAAGTATATTGGACCATTATCTGCTGCTGAAGGTTATTCTTGTATTATTTCAAATAGCTATTCGGATTTAAATGACAAAGTTCTGAAAATTCTGTGGACTTTGTCTATCCCACTGAAAATAAAATGTTTTACCTGGTTACTGATATTTCAAAAGATTTTAACTTGGGAACAATTGCAGACTAGAGGATACAATGGACCCAGTCGTTGTATTCTTTGTGAGAATAACCTGGAAGATATACATCACTTATTTTTCTGCAGCCCTTTCTCTATCCGTTTATACTCTTATTTTGAGAAAAAATTCAGATGCTCTTTCCCGATCTACAGTTCTGTTCACTCCTATTTGGACTGCTGGTTCTCTAGTATTTCAAAATCTGCCCCTTATTTCTACCTGCCACTATTTATTTTTGGGGGAATCTAGCTCACTAGAAACTTCAGCCTTTTTGAAAATAAAAATCCTTCCCTCTCAGCTTTGATTGCTAGAATTGAAAGCCTGCTAAATACCTTCCCTGTGCCTATGAAAGTTCATAAATCTCGCATTATTGGTCCAGACCCAATTAAATGTTTCCCATGCGGATTTTTTGATGGTGCTGCAGCAGATTATATTGGAGGATCAGGTTATGTGATTTATATCAATGAATATCATTTTTTCAATTTTTCCATGGGCTGTGGTAGAAGCTCGAATACTAGAGCAGAATTATTGGCTTGCTGGGCAATTCTAAAAGTCTGCTTTCTGATGGGTATTCCTATACAGCTGATTTATGGGGATTCTTTGGTTATTATCTCATGGCTAAACAGAAATTATGCACTTGATGTGCCTTCTATGATGCACTGGTGTCACGACATTAGACTTTTGCTTCAAAGGGCCCCGCCGGTGACCTTTAGACATACATATCGTGAGCATAACATGCAGGCAGATGAACTCTCAAAACAAGGCATGAAGATGGATATGGGCCTTGTCTCTTTCTCAGAATCTTTGGATGGATTGATTGTAAATCAAGGATTATTAAATCTTTTTTAGAGTAGCTGAATATCTCTTTTATTTCAGCATTAGTTCCTGCTATTGATTGATTACTTCTTGCTGTTCCATGATGAGTCCTTCCTGCCAACATGCATTGCTTTGATTTTGTACGTCTGAAGTTCATCTTCGATATATATCTGTATATTCTGACCTGTATATCAGGGATGATGAGAAAAGTCTGTTATGATCAAACTTTTTCTTTTTGCTTTGGCTGCGGTTTATATCAATCAGTTGTTGCTGTTGGTATTTGGATCTGGCACTATATTGCAGATTTGTATGATATATTTGTTTCTCTGTATTGATATCTACTTTGGTAGATGCATGGACTTGGGAACAGGAAATCATCTTCCTGATATTGTAAAAGATGTCTTTTGATTCATATGAATAACAAAGACTGGTATTTTTTCCTCTGAAAAAAAAACATATTAAATTGAATAATATAAAAATAAAATAAAAAATATTTTTACAAATTTGAATTTTTTTATGATTGGTTTATATATTTGATGTAACCATTTTAGTCTTGTTATAAATATAACTGAAAATTCAACGATATCCATTTATTTACTTTCTTAATTATTTATCTTAATTCTTTGTTACTTCATTAATATCAATTTCCATACTTTCCACTTGTATTTTTTTCCCATGAAAAATAACTATACTTTATTGAAGTGTATGAAAAGAAGATCAATACAATATACAAAAGTATGCACTGAAAGTGGTCAAAAGGACAGGACCAAAGAACAAAATAGCTCCGGGATCAAAGAGAGATCCGACAACAAAGTAGCCAACATTAGGACAAATGAGTTGGTCCCATATAGAAAGAAGCAAGACAAAATGACCAAGAAAGTAGACCAAGTAGACCAAATCAATGCCAATAGCTAGTTAAGAAGAATAGTAAAAAAGGACCCAAAAAAGATAGATCAAAACCAATCCTCAACAAAAGATAGCATGTTGGCTACCCTTAGAGACAAGAGAACTCACCGACCACTGCTCAAAAAAGATAAAACCATCAACAACGGAAATGGCACACTTAGAAATCAAATCATCCTGTAAGTTCTGGTCCTTGTAAATGTGAGAGAAAGAAATATTATGGAATCAGTTGATCAAAATACTAATTTTGTCAGCCAAGGCTCAAGATAAATCAGACTCAAGCCGCAAAAATTGTTTACCCAATCAATGATGACACGAGAGTCACCAAGAATATGAATCCCATCCAAGTCAAGGTTCCTAGTAAATTGAAGAAGGGCCCAAAGGGAGGGAGCTTCCCCTTAGTATTGGATCTAGAGTTGTAATTCATCCATAATTTAAAACCACTTGACTCATCAATAAATGGAAAAGCACCTGTCCCACACAGAGAAGAGTCCTTTTGTGAATCTCCATCAAAGAATCCCATCAAACTATGAGAGGGAACCAAAAGTTTAAAAAATTTGGGCCTGGGCAAGGGAATTCCACCTATGAAAGGTTCTTGAACAGATTCAAAAAAAGCATTCAGACCCTTCAGTCCAATAGCTAGATCGTTGGGAAAGGAGTTCTCAAAAATCCTTTTGTTTATGCAATTCCATATCTCTCATAGAATGAAACAAGGTAAAGATTTCCATTGTGGTGACATCTTTTTCCAAACAAGAAAACATTCTGATAGGGAATCGTTGTTCCAAACTATGTGGATTTTTAACAAGCAGCCAATAGACAAGCAAACATATTATGTGAAACTGTGGGAAAAAAATAGATGAAAAATAGATTCTTCTGCAAGGCCACACAGGAGACATAGATTTGGACTAATCAAACCTCGTTTCATTAGATTATCTCAGGTTAAGAGACAATTTTCCAACTCTAACCAACAGAAGATAATAATACAGAAAGTTGCCTTCCAGGACCAAATAGAATGCCACCAATGATGTATCCATGAAAAATCATCGGATAACAACCAATATGCCAAATCAATAATGATGTCCCTTGTTTCTTTATTGAAGGACCATTTCAGATGATCAGATCTCACATCCAGCCTGATGGATCCGTGTTGAAGGACTCGAATATATTCAGACCATTCTGGTCCCATCGAACGAAATAACCCCTACTGAGACGCAGTGATCCAACCATGTGAAGAAGCATAGCAAAAAAGAGACATAGAGATATGATATAATGAAAAATAGCCTTTGTTGTGTAAGAAAAATAATAAGTTGGGTGATAATGGGTACCTGGAAGGACCACCAATGATGGGAGCTCTCCTACTTTGATGGCACGACCATCCCCCGTAGCCCAAGCCAACCAGGGACCGAAAACATTATAAGCCTCAAGCGACTAGCCTAGATATTTGATAATCCACATCATGGTTTTTGTAGCAACTGATCCATTGTATCAAGGTCTGGGACCAAAAATATTTAGCCCGAAGAATACTCGACCACAAGCTTCCACCCGAAGTGACCATCCACGGGGTTTTTTCCCTTAAATCAAGCGAGAACAAATGCATATTTTTAAGACCACAACCACCTTTAGACACAGGCCTAACAATAATTTCCAAACGCACCAAATGATACTTTTTGTTTTCCGGATTACCAGACCAAATGAAAGCCATAATATTTTTTATGATTTCATTTATGATCGACTTTGGTACTTTGCTCAATGAAAACCAGTATACTGCAAGGTTTACCAAAACAGATTTGGCCAAAATCAGACGAGCCCCAACAGATAACAACCGCCAACACCATAGTTTGATTCTCTTGTCATATATTTTCAATAACCACAACCAATCCCCTGCTTTGTATCCATTTGGTTTAATGAAGTAACCAAGATAACGAGTGCCCATATCAAAGGGAAAACATTAAACTTGAAATAATTCTTTGATCTCTAACAATTTCGCTACAGAAGCCTCATTTTCCAAAAGTAAAGATTTTTTGGAATTGATACATAGTCTAGAGACATTACAGAACTCCTTGATAAGTTCAAAATATGCATGCCATTCAACGATTCATCCCAAGCCGAAGATCATAATGTCATCTACGAAAAGTAAATGCGATATAGAAGACTGCTACTGAATTTAATGCCCTTAATTTTACCCTCAGTTTTTGCTTTGTTTATCAACCTACTGAGACTTTCAATTGCAAGGAGAAAGAAGTCCCTAGGGCAACCATTTACCAGAACTGCATATGACACCAAAGTGACACAACCCATAATCCATTTCATTACCCTGAATGGAAGACCAAATTGAATTAAAATGAGCTTTAGAAACTCCCAGTGAACCTTGTCATATGCTTTATTTAGATCCAACTGGAGGGCACATGCTTTCAACTTTTTGGACTTGACACTGTGAAAAAACCTCCTGTCACACCCCAATGGTCTCCAATATCTGTCTTTTTTTCTAAAAAGCCAAATTGTTCAGTAGATAAACCGATGGACAGTATAGATTTAATTATGTTCGCAATGATCTTCGAAATGATTTTGTAAACAAAATTACAGAGATAAATAGGACGGTAATCCTCCAGGTCCACTGTGGCAATTTTTTGGGGAATTAATGCTACAAAGGTGGAGTTTATAGCTCCAAAGATCACCCCTCTTTCCCTGTAATATTCCACCGCATTTAACAAGTTCGTGCCCATCACCTCAAAACAATCCAGAAACAGCTCCATAGTCCACCCATTCGGGCCAGGGCTTTTAGATCTAGCAAAGGCCATTATAACCCCTTTTAGTTCAAGCAAAGGAATAGGCAGGAAAATCTCATCACCCTCCTCTTCAGTAAAAATTATGTGGTACTCCTTAATAACCTTAATATGATCTCTAACAGAGAAGTTACCATCTGCATTGTAGTAGGACTCAAAATGAGACTGAACCACTTGTGAGATCTCCAATTAATCCTTTACCAGAAATCCATCATTATTTTTCAGTGCCCATAAAGAATTTATGGTTCTACGATGTTCAACAAGTTTGTGGAAAAAAATTGTATCCTTCACCCGCCTCTAACCAAGTAATTATGCTCTCCATACGTGCTTTTTCAAAGGAGATCTTAAGGATTTTCAATTTTTCTTGTTTGAGCTTCAATAGCAAGTCCATATCACACTGGGTAAGCACCCCATAAGAAGAGTTTGCATTGATTTGTCCAATCTGCTCCTCAGTGGAAACTAGAGCATTTTTGTCCATTTCAGATCATTTCTTATCCCAGTCGATAACCTCAGACTTCAACTTACCTAATTTCATAGTTAATAGATCCATTGGAGACAGAGAGGTCGGATAAGTTGAGTCATTCCACACCCGGCTCACAAGATCCTTGAAACCATCCACCTTCAACCACTCATGGTTGAACTTAAAAGGTCTATTAGTCCTCTTCCCCCCAAACTCAATCTAGCAAAAAATGGCATGATGGTTCGATAGTCTATTTGGATCTACCCAATTCCGATATTTATCCAGTTTTTCAATCAAGGAGGGGCTGACGAAAAAACAATCCAACCTTTTTGTCATCCCAAACTCACCCGATCTACCATTGCGCAATGTAGGGCAGATGGGCACAATGGGAGTTGACTGATGGCTCCATGATTCTGCTAGGTCGAAGTTGTATCTAGATCACTTTTTGTTAACTGTGTTGTAGGAGACTTGTTTATTTGTTTTTGTATGGTACTTGATATATATGGGGTGGGGTTATTTCGTTGACTTTATGCCATGTGGGCAGTTTCTATGTAAACAGACAATTATCTCAAAGTCTACGACCTAGAGGTCATTTTTGAACAATATGGTTTTATCTAAATAAATCTGTGATATTTTTCAATGGAAAAAAAAAAGATAGCCATACCTTGATTCATGTTTGAATAACAAGTACTGGTATTTTTTGTGTAATAACCCTCTAACAAATGGTAAACTACATTTAAAAAAATTACAAATATGATATGGGAATGTAGTCTTTATATTTTATTAACAAAAATCATAATAAATATAATAATAATCATTGCTTATAATAATATTTAAATTATTATTGTGTTAAAAATTAATATTTTAACATTAAAATAAGTTTAATTATTATAATGATATATTAAAATATGTCTAAATACTATGTTGATATTATTTTCCCTGCCACACGGAGAGTTATTATGCAATCGCTAACACATTGACTTTACATTACAAGGTTTTGACCAAAAATTTATCACACTATTATAATGTAATTATTATAAACATTGATTTATTTTTTTATAAATATAATATATCTACAATTATCTTTTCTCTAATTCGTTTAATTCATTGAAGTCTTATTGTGTAATGATTGCGATTGTACAACCAAATTAATTTTGTTACGAAATTTTTGATTTTATTTTATTATAATTTACTGAACCATAAAATAATGGTGTTAGCTTTCCATCCGATTATTTGTACCAATTAGACGACTTGGTTCGTGTGAGTTGTCACATCCAACATTGCCAATCATCCAATCAATGCAAATGATCGATAAAAAACGCCTAAAATAATAGATCATCTCAATACTTGTCCTATTAAGGGCACTCTAATGTACCCGTTGTAATTTGTGTTAAGTGGGACAACTCATATACATATTTAAATTTGTTTGTATTAAGAAGGATAACCTGTCATGATATAATTTTGGCATGTTGTTGCACAATGAATTACTCCTCGACAAAAATAAAATTTGGATAATAATGGCTATGATCAATTAGTACCTAAAGTAAGACAAAAATATAAAATAAAAGTTCAAAGAATTGTAAATAATTAATTGTCATTATAATGAGCTACCCGTTTATCTTATATAATACCATACGCAGTGACCATTTTGACTAGAATCTTAGAAAGATTTTTATTAACTTAAATTACTTACTTTATATCAATAAATACATTAATATTTTAATTTTTACTTTATAGAAACAAATACATTAAGGTTTTACTATGAAAAACATAGAGTAATACTTCCTTTCTTAAAAAAAAATTAAGAGCATACATGATGGAATACCTTGCATATTAAAATGTAAACTTTCATTTAATTCGTTTTAAAATATTCTTAATACTCTTACTTTATTTATAAAATGTATATAAAAATAATATATATTTTGTATTTTTATGTCGATAGGCGTTTTTCACTCTACCAAACGACATGCTTCCACGTGTCCTCTGAGCGGAATGAGGGTAGATGTACCTCTGTGCAGTCTTCAGAATCATCGTTGCTTTTGTTGGAAGCGGTTTTGGAATTTCCGTATTGCTCGCATGAACCACTTTGAGTGATTCAGAGCCGCTAGAGCCGAAAAGACCGTCAGAAAACCTTAATTTTGTGTAGCTCAGAGCCGCTGGTACATGAAAACACCGTCATAAAACCTTAATTTTGTGTTGCTCCACTGCAATAGATCATCTTAGGAGCCAAAGCTATATATATCAAGTAAATGTGAAATGCACTGACATTTAAAAAAATATGTAAAATATATTATCTATTGACAAACAGAGCTGGTATCAGCTTACCTATACATAACTAGCAGCGTAGCTGAGACAGAAAATGTGGCTGTGAACTTATCTAAAATGTGCAATTATAAACCATATACCAAACAGTGTGCAAGACCATGGAAACAAAACTGGAAATAAGTTTGAAATTTGCAAATCGCCTATTTCTTCTTCTTCTTGTTTTGATATTTTCATTTTTGAAGCTTTTGCTTTCTGAGCTTGTTTCTGCAGAGCGGGCACGTTGCAACGTTTAAATTGTTGAGTTGAAAAGATAACCACTGCCTGATGCAATGGTCATGGAAGCTGTGACCGCAGGGCAGCATTTCCACCTCTGAACTTTTCGTCATTTCCAAATCACGCAGTCTGTATCATTATTATTATTCCCAGAATTGACTGTCAAGTCCATATCCATATTTATTCCCAGAATTGACTGTCAAGTCCATATCCATATTTATTCCCAGAATATGTTAGTTATAATCACCTCCAAACAATTACTTGAATGGTGCAGTATTGCAATTGAATGCATGCATGGGTGAGAGACTCCATACTTAAATACGACTATTTGCACCAATCAGACGACTAGCAATGCGTAATATGACAGATCGACTCCATACTTAAATACGACTATTTGCACCAATCAGACGACTAGCAATGCGTAATATGACAGATCGGACTACCAGCAATGCTTGATGTGACATTTCACGGGAGCCAGGTCGTCCAGTGCAAATGGTCGGGTAAAAAGTTTACTCCTAAAATATACATCAATCACAATAATGTGCCATTTCCTAGTACCAATTATTGAGTACTCATTCAATTACTCGTTCAACGTTGAATCCTCAAAGCTTTAACGGAAGGTAAGTGTAAGTGTCACTTTTAGCGGAAGCTAAGTGTAGGTGTCACTTTGAGGTGAAATCAAATTTTTAAATTGAAATATATATATATATAATTTTTAGTTACTTAATATACATATATGTGAAGTATAAAAATTTTAATAACAAAATGTATATAAATTAATATATGAAAAAAAATTATATAAGAAAATATTTAAAATTGTAAATAAGAAAATTATATTTATGATAAATATAATATATATATGAGAATAATTTTAAAAGTAAAAGTAAAACTTCATTATGAAAGGGAAATCTTTTAATAAAAATTTGTTATCGAATTATGATGGGAAATATAAAAACAAAAAACGTAAAAAACAATTGTTTGACGCGTAAAACTGAATACAAATTCCAACTCTACATAGGAGCTCTTGTTTTAGACATTTTGGTCACTTGCATAGGCCATCGTGTCATTACCACAGCATGGAGGTCATCCTTGGAATGTGTGTGTGAAGCCGTTGGAGTTAGTGGTTTCATCAGCCACTTGTTCAAAATGTTTTTTTATTGTTTCTGTTTACCAACTTTACACATAATATGTGACGTGTATGGGACTTTTGATATGTTTTTCTTTCAAATTATGTTAACTTATTTAGTGTCAAGAGTTAAATGGATGGACCATCATTTAGTTTTAGCTTCGTCATTCATTGTATTCATTATGGTAACTTTATGTTTATTATTTTAATATATTAATATTTAGCTAAATTTTATATATTTTTTTTTATTCTTGATTTATAGATGAGTAATTTTGATTAAGAAGTAATGAAAATGTTAATTTTTATTGTTATTTAACAAATTATGTTAGATGTAAGTTAAAAAATGATGATTGAATGCTAAAATTGACAATTTTGATAGGTTGATTAATATGTTGTATTCTTGTGTATAACTTTGACGGTAGTTATTCTTGGGTACATAACCAAATTTATCTTTAATAATTAAATGAAGCATTTTAGTTTGTAAAAGAATAAAAAAAAGCATTGCATATTTTAGTTTAGAAAATTCAGTAAAATCTTGGTTGGTCTTTAGTGACAATATTGATTCTATTGATCTTAATTTTAGACATTACAATATAAAACAATGCTTATACCTTGTAAATAACTAACTTCATCATAACCAGCAACGTATTTAACCAATTGACTTAGTCATTAAAGATTACATCTCATGACAATATAACTAACATATTTAACAAAATGACTTAGTCATTAAACATTACATCTCATGACAATATAACTAACATATTTAACAAAATGACTTAGTCATTAAACATTACATCTCATGACAATATAGGACTATGAGTATGCCTTGTGTAAAATGAACTTAACAAATATTCAGTAATCTATGTAGGTTGTTTTGGTATTGACAAAGCAATTGCAACAAATTTGGACTCGAAAGGATGGCTGAAAATAGGGTATCTATGTTACCTTGACGAGGAAGGATTTTTTTTGTTCTGGATAAAATAAAAGAGTTGATCGTGATTAATAACATAACTCAAGGGAAAATCCACAACATATATTCAATTTCTAGTATGTTGAACAATCCAAGTTCAACAATATGAGGGAATAAAAGACATGGAAAAGGGTCTTACAGTCTCCTCTTGACGTGTCTTCCAAAAAGAACCTAACATAGTTCAGTTTTCCCTCAGCGTGCACATAACGAGGACTGCAACATTTGTTGACTAGATTCCTTGAAAGATGACTAAAACATTGCAACTATATGATATTGTAAATAGTAGGAAGCATATCTAACAAGCATTGCATAAATTTTTTTCCTCAAAGGAAGTTGTACACTTTTTTTCCCGTTCTATAAATCTTCATTCTATGCATCCATGAGGGATTTCCATAGATGAGAGAGAGATTTCATTATGGGGGTGTTGGGGTGGGATAAACATAAACAACACACACACTCACATATGTGACACACATGTACACACATTGCATCCACATAAGCAATGAATACATACCTAACCTACACATCCACATAAGCAATGAACACATACCTAACCCAACCATCTGCATAAGTGACACACTCACGCCCAAATAACAACAAAATCAAACATAAGTGAAACACTTGGAAACAAGTGACATGCTTCTGGACATAAGTGAGATACTCAAACATAAGCTACACATAAGCAACACACCCACAACTAAGTGGCAGATGCATATGCTTAACTCGACACATCTACATAAGAGACACACTCACACTTCACACACACATAAGTGACACACTTAAATATAAGAGAGACTTTCACACTCACAACACACATAAGTGTATTACTTATGTGTAAAAACACCTAATCATTTGAGCTTTTAGACTCTTCCCCTTCTTTTCCAAAGATTGGACACCTATAAAATGAAAAAATATTCATATCAGATCAACAATGAAGGATGAAAACACATAAAATTTTAACTTGATAACTGGTAAAAAATATTTTCTCTATTTCACTTTTAATTTTTCTATGATTAATTGATGACTGTTCAATCCCCAATCTCTTTTCTTTGTGGTAGCTAGAAACAAACAATCTATCATTTCTATGTGTTACTCTGGAATTGTTTAGTCTCATTTTTTTGCCATGTATAAATCCACATATTATATAAACAATGAGAGATTATATATTGTAATTAATCGGTACTTATAATATTACAATGATTCATATAACAATTGTAATCAAGAGGTTTGTAAAATAACTCTCAACTCTGAGTATTATGTATATGAAGTTGCTTTCTTTTGTATATGAAGTTACTTTCTTTTGTACAAGTGTTTGAGACTACACATTATAAGCATTTATTTGGGCTTGATCATTAATTTATCTCTATTAAATACAAATGAATATTAATAGTAGTGAAATATTAAAACTTTCATTATAATTAGGCTTTGTCATATCATGATGACTAATACTAGGGAGCAGTATAATGTTAGTGGCTTGATAATTGAAACAAGGCTTCCATCAGACCTTGTTAGAGAAGGTGTCTAGCCTGCTTATGTAGCGATAAGTAAATAATGTATCATTCTTCTAATAAAAGAGATATATACACCTAAAACAAAAAGAGGAGAATCTTGGATGGAATTAAAATGAAGAACATTGGAAGAGGAGGATTGTGTTGTGTGCTTAAATTGAATCAAATGTTTATCCATATTCCACGTGGCCACAAGTTTCACTCATCTTACCTAATTCCTTGGTTGACTAACAATCAAGATTCCCCATATTGTAGGGCCAAATTTTCACCTGAACTAATTGTCAACATTTTTAGGAATGTTAATAAACTCCATGTCAATTGATCACATGTGTTCGTTTTCTTGGCAATTGGGCATATATGAGATTGTCTTAGTCGATACTCTTTAAAACAAAATGTTTTATAGACTTTTTTTTAGTGTGCAATTGAGTAATGGAAGGAATCTAACAAATCTCAAAATTTTGGTGCTTCATTTACTTTTGAAAAGGACTTGCTACAATGTTGTTGAGAATATAATATTGGCATTTGGTTCATATTAGAAGTGTCACTATGAGTCATGTAAGAGCCTACCATAATTTCTTGGTGGAATGAAAGACTTGAGATTTTTATGTCTTAATGTTATTTCCATTGTGTTGAATAAGTATGATTCAATTGATTATGGTACAAGTTTATGGCACATGGTTTTTACGCCAATACAACCATCGTTTTAGAAATTTATGCAAGAAAGTGGGAGCAGTTCAGCACCTCGCTTATTGTTTACTTGTTTTCTGGAAATGAGCAACCATTTAAAGCTTGGCTCATTTCTCAAGAGAGAAATCACTTGTCCCTAATATTATGTCAATCATGTCTATTAAAAGTGTTTCATAAGCCATGGTTTCAACAATTCTGAGTTTTAGTGAGAATCTTCTAAATTTGAAGCATGGAAATCAAAGATCAAGATAATATTCTACTGCGTGGAATTTGTTTTATTGCATCTTGATATACTCTTCACAAGTATGCATAATTTGGTTCATCTTCATTGGGAGAATAAGAGGTAAAGCATTACAAGACCTGCGAAGAGTGGGCTAATTTTTTTTATGAATTGTTGGGAAAACATGAAACACATTCAAAAGTAGTGATTCCATTTATTTATTGTTTTTTACCATAATCCTTTCATCAAAATACTCTATTTTCTTAAAGAGGTTTTTCCAACTTTGGGTGACAAAAGTGCTATTAAAATGATATCTATGTTTATGTCATTTCTAATTACTTCATCTACATTTAACATTTGCATACCTATTTGTGTGATATCCTGAAAGGGTTGTTTAAAGTTGACCCTTCCTTGGCCTTCCCTACAAAACTGGTAGTTAATTTGTGATGGTGCTCAAAGTACAAGGCCATATCTACACCATGGGAAAACTTTAGTCCATGCATATTTTTGGGGGATTTTTCCCAAAAACACCAATCCTATTTTAGTTTTCCTTTTTCAACCATTTCACCAGACAACAACAACCTGTCGGTGTATTATTGCACCTTCCTAGTGCAATTGCTAGTTCTAATTACGTCATAGGCATTTTTTCTCTATGAGGTTTGCTTTGCAAACACTATTCACCTCGTCATCCATTTATCCAGTAAAAATATGCCACGTATTATAGATTGTTTTGTTTATGTTTAGTACATTCCACCTTATGCAATCACTCAGGGGTCAGTTTCGAAGGCGTCCTCCAAATCCAAGCGCTTCACGAGCTCGTGTCATTGTCGTTTATTTTCAAAGAGTGCCTGATCTTGTCCAGTTTCTCGTAGAATGACCACTCCACATGACTCAAACCCCCAAACTCTGCATTCCACCGCTCCAGCTTGTAGCACCTTTTCAAGCTGTCCACTTTTTCTCTGCAGTGATTCATAGTTTTGGAACCCAGCTCATATTGTATGTTCACAAAATTGATGATTTGTTCCCAATATTTCGTCTCTGAGTATCCTTTGTTGCGGGCTCATGTTTGGGCATAGATATCCAGCAAGTGGGAAACTATTTACGGGTGTCATTCACAGCGGGAGCTCAGATTCACCTTTCAAAAGTCCTCGTACTCGCTGCCCATGGACTCTAACATAATTCTATGCTTATACATCATTCTAGTTATGTCATAAGCTTAAAATAATGTCATAATTATTGTTGTCAAGATTGTTTTAAATATTATATTATATTTTCTATTACGTTTGATCTACTTCTTTCCATTGAACATGTTTAGATTCTTTTTTTGAACTACCACTATGTTTCACCATTTATAATCACCATGAAAGAGTTTTATGTGAGGGTGGCTTTGAAAAGTACTTTAGCATAAGGTTCAATTCAACCCTCTCTTCAACCAGCTTGACTATTATTTTATGGTGTTAGTAAAGGTTGTATTTGTGGTATTCCTGGATGGACCAAATTGTACATGAGTTGCCCACTTTTAGCAATACATGAGGGAACTCTTTTATTGTTGTTAGGGATGGTAATGGTTGTAACTTGTTCGGAAAAGGCATGATGGTTCGGAAAAGGCATGATGGGTATTATATAGGAGAAGAGGATTCCGTGACTTAGATTATGTGGCTTTACAAAAATACACAATTATCTTGACAGGAACTTGGGCTTTTCTTGATAGTACCTTGGACTTTGGTTACAGAGATGGATTTTCGTGGACAGAAACCCTAAATGCGTGGACATAAATACATGAATCTCTTCTCTTCCAAGCAATTTAGGCACACAGACAGAGGAGCATATGATGTTGCTGAAAATGGGGACCAATAATAGGATTTCGGTGCACCAGCTTAGCAATGAGATGTATATTTATGGATGGATGGAACAATACAAAGAGAATCAACCAAGGATGAGCTCCACCATTGTGTTGTAGATGGAAGGGGACATCAAGAAGTCTAGCGAGCTAGGTAAGATGTTTGACATTCCAGTTGAAAGTATGAATAAGATGAATAAATCAGGGTCTTTCCAGAAAATTCCAGGCCAAGGGCATGGAGCTTCCAATTCAGGTCCTCTAACGTTGGGTGAAGCTCCTCACTTCACCTTTTCGGCCTTAGGGCCTATAAACCTCGAGGGGATTTCATAGCAGTGAAAGAGCAAAACATACTGGTGCGAAGGAAGATTGACATGAATGGGACAAGGTTTTTCAACTGAGAAGGGAAGAGGGTTCCACCAACTAAATTGCAGCCATATAGACAAAGGAAAAAAGACGTATCATCTCAGCCAATCTAATTTCAAAGGTCTTCACGAAGCTCTAACCTCGTAGCCTCTATAATCCAATTAGATAATCTCTATAATATAAATTAATAATTTGCAGAAGGGGATTCGAGAGCTTGGAAGGAAGCCATTACGGCTCTCTATAGTCTTTGTTTCTACAATGATAATAAGAAAAGAGTTGTAATGCGGGGGCAGTACCTTTGTTATTTGTGGGTTTGATCAACAGCGCAGGATTCCCTGATGATACCCTTGAGAGGCCCCTTGGTGTTCTAAACATGTTGGCCATTGTATCGGAAGGGAGAATGTCGATAGGTAACTAGGAGGGTATCATGGGGACCTTGGTTAGGTTGCTTCAATAGGGGGACTTCCAGAAGTAGAGAGAATGTCGTGGCTATCTTGTCTTCACTTTATTGCAACAGCAGGCAGAGGGCCACGAAGGCTCGTGAGGCCGGGGTGTTGGAGCATTGCAGGGAGCTTCTAGACAATGGGATGATGAGGAGCAAGGGCAAGGCTTCGGCTTTGATGAAGGCTTTGGAGGGTTGAGTGGCACCAAAGGATTGTGTTTTTATTAAGACATGGCTTGGGGGTATGAAAGAGGTGAATTTGAGGTTTTAAAGCGATTCCACAAATCAATAAAAGAATGTATATGAAGCATCTTCTTCAGCCAAAGATGAGTCTGTATCAACCCACTCACTCTTATGATGAAAGAAGTCTGGTTTCTCAAGCATATTTTCAAAAATGTGTGTATTGAATTTGTTGCAAAAATGGCTTTTGTGGCTGAAGGAATTTTTGTCATAGCATAATGTATAGATTTAGGTGCTAAACAATTTGCTCTGAAAAATGCTCCAAGAATGGTCTGTGATCTCCACTACATATAGATTTGTCAAGTACGTGTTTCATGGTAAAACAAAGCTATTAGTAAATTGTAATGCTTCTCCAGGAAATTTGGCCCATATTGAATGTGATATTGAAAAAACAAAGTTGTTAGTAAATTGTAATGGTTCTCCGATAAATTTGTTGAATGACTATCTAAATACATGTTATCACAGCTAATAAATGTTTTTTTATATGATGTGCATTGCATGATTTCGGCAACACTTATGACAAACCTCCTGTCAAAGTGTCCTACAACCCACCTGCAAAATTCTCCAATAACTAGCACAAAGTGGTCCTCCAATGGAGGGATGCTACAAAGGGGAACAATATGACAGAATTGCAGGTGTTTGATTGAGTGGCGTTGAGATCCTTAGAACAAGCACAGTTGAACCTATTGAAGCAGGCATTTCATGGGAGGTCAACAAGGACATAACCATGTTTTCTACATTACTTAAGAAGCCCCATACTATGGTTGTAATGTTGGAAAATTTGGTTGATGGCACTTTTACTATTATTTACCATGTCACCATCAGTTTTGATTTTTTTTTAAACCATGATGACCAATTTCCCAAATACTCCGCACCAGCAGATCTAATCCTCCCAATCTCAAAATACTCACCTGACAATGGGGGGCATTGGTTTTGGTTGTAGAATACATCTAATATTCAGTCACAAAAATTGCCGGTACCATCAAACGCCTATAGGGTTGTTGAAATTTATGTGTCAGCCCATGTGAATGATGAATTTTGGTACTCAAACCCCCCAGATGCTTACATAAAGGCCAACAACCTGACCACCCCCTGTGGCAATGGGGCTATTAGGGAAGTAGTTAGTTTCATAGATGGGATTGTTGTGGGTGTTGTGTGGCCTTTTCCTGTTGTGTTTACAGGGGGCATCAACCCCTTGTTCTACAAATATGTTGTGGGAATCAGAGCTTTCGATCTGCCTGCATACGACCTTGAGGTAACCCCTTTTCTTGGGAAGTTGCTATTAATCTTGCATATTGATCTAGGAACAAAGCATCAATCTCATCAAAGATTAATCAACAAATAACTCATGAAATGGTGTAATCGGTCTACAGGAATAGTAGCCGCTCTGTATTCACATAAAGAATGAATGATTACAATTACAATGTCATGCTATAGGCATGAATGAATGAGCAATTCGAATCCTCAAGGAGGTCATTCGAATTGAATGAGTGAGTCTAGCTTAACTGACTGTAAGGCATGGTTCACACTCAGTTAACCACTAATCAAAACCCTAATTGACTCACCTAAACACTAACTGAAGTCGGAGTGCAATAAATGACTAAGTCTCAACTGAAAGAGATCATACACATGTCATAGCAAGCCAACCATCAAGTGCTAGCGCTTCAATGACTTCAATGAACCCCGATGAGGTTAACTGAAGCTAAATTGAACATCAGAAGTTGGTGGAGGCGCCCCTGTTGACTCCAGTTCATTAATTAATCATTAAATAATCAATTAAATGAATGGATGCGCCTTCACTGAGTTATTTAACTGATTGTAACCACCAGTTAGCAATTAGGTGCATTAATATCACTCAGATCACCCCCGGAGTGCTCCAGTTAGCCTCCCCAAACGTAGGAGAAGGCTAAGTTAGCCTCCTTGACTGAAGGTAGGCGTGGATGTGACTGGATGATGTCAATTAATGTTCCAATGATGTCAATTAATGTCAATTATACTTAGGATAGTGGTTTAACTAGGCCAGTTTGACCAAAAAGAGTGTGTATGGTGGTAAATGTCTCCAACACCCCCCCTTAAGCTATACTCAGGAAGAGTTAGAAAACATAAATGTATAAAAATGCTAGGGGTCCAGCAACTAAGGCCATAGGTCACCCTATACAATGCTCAAAACAAACTAAGTGAGGAAAAGAGGGAAAAGCCAGTGGGAACCCCCCCCCCCACCTCAAACTGAACACTGAAAGTAGTCTGAATCACCCTGATGAACTCACCCCCAACAATGGACAGAGGTAAGTGAACTTCTTTTCTGAAAATATCTTGGTGAAGATGTCTGCAATCTGCTCATCAGTCGAGCAGTATTGCAGAATGATGGTCCTGTCATGCACTAGCTCCCTGATATAGTGCATGTGGATCTCTACATGCTTGGCCCTCTGCCTGGTAACTAGATCTGTGGAAATCTTAATAGCACTTTGATTGTCACAAAAGAGAACAGTGGACAAAGTACTACCAAGATCAAACTCTGAAAGAATGCCTCGCAACCAAACTACTTGGATGCAAGCATTCACCGCTCCTCGATACTCGGCCTCTGCTGAAGATAGTGCTATGGCAGCCTGCTTTTTGCTTGACCGGAAAATGGGGCCACCACCAAACATGAATACATATCCTAAAGTAGACTTCCGATCAATAGAATCACCCTCCCGATTAGAATCTGTGTATCCAACCAGCTCTAGTTCAGAGTCTGCAGCATAGTGAATGTCGTAGGTCCTGGTTCCCTGAATATACTGGAGGATCCTCTTGGCTGCCTTCCAATGAAGATCATGAGGCTGCTGCATGTATCTTGATACAACATTCATGGCATAACAAATATCAGGCCGAGAATGTGTCAAGTACAACAAGCTACCAATCAGCTGTCGATAGATAGTGCAGTCCATGGGAGGTGTGATTTTTCCTTCTTCAAGGCTAATCCCTGGAAGGAAAGGGAATGGTGTAGGCCTACAATAAGCCATGTTAAACTTGAATAATAGGTCTGAAATGTATTTGTACTGAGTGACCATCATCTCATCAGAATTTTGTTCAATTTCGAGCCCCAAAAATTATTTTAGAAGCCCCAAATCACTCATTTCAAAGGCATTGTGGAGAGCAGTTTTGATGGCTGAAATGGAGGCAACTGTGCTACCTGTGATCAGTAAGTCATCAACATATAAAACAATGATAATTAGATTACCATAATACTTCTGTAAATATATATTTGGATCTGATCTACATCTCTGAAATTTTTGCGAGAGAAGGAAGGCATCCATCTTGGAATACCACTCTCTTGGGGCCTATTTTAACCCGTATAGTGACTTCTTTAGCTTGCAAACCAAAGATGGATCAATGATGTAGCCCTCAAGCTGCTTCATGTATATCTCATAATGAATATCTCCATGCAAAAAGGCTAACTTAACATCCATGTGATTCACTTCCTAGTGCTTGGATGTTGAAATTGCCAAAACAAGCCGGATGGAGTCCATTTTTGCAACCGGTGCAAAGGTCTCATGGTAGTCCACTCCTTGGACCTGAGAGAAACCTTTTGCTACCAACCTTGCCTTATATTTTCAGGTACTTCCATCGGCAGCAAACTTGGTATGAAACACCCACTTGCATTGAACCAATTTCCTTCTCGGAGGAAGAGAAACTAGCTCCCAAGTAGTGTTTTTCTGAAGAGAATTCATCTCTTCATCCATGGCAACTTGCCATCTCGAATCCTTCCGAGCATGGTAGTAGGATTTTGGATTTGAACTAATCATCAAATAGAAAGTTTCGGAAAGCAAATTATCAGGACAAGAGAGCGCAATACCTGCTCTTTGGAAATCAGATCGGGTTCTCCTTGGATCATCCGGATTTCCAATGTTTTCTACTGCAGAGGAGAGTGTCTGTCGAGCCCATGTAGGAAGATGATTTTTCACTTTAGGTTCTGATTTAGCATCTGATGATTGCTGTACACTGATATCAGAAATCATAGGATCCAAATCAAGGTCATCACCCCCAATTTCATCATCCAAATATTCAGTAGAATAGGAAGGAAATTCAGCAGTTTTCTCCTTCACTAGTTCCACCTCCTGAAGAGGCTCATCAAACTTGACACTTCTCTCAATGATGATCTATTTGGTCTTGATATCCAGTAGCTTGAAACCTTTAGATTCATCAGGATGCCCAATAAACATACATTCTATGCTTTGTGGTTGCAAAGCCCTTCTTTTATCAAGCGGAATCCAGGCCCATGCAGTGGACCCAAACACCCGTAGGTTTGACACATCCGGCTTGTGTCCGAAGTATGCTTCGAAAGGGGTCTTCCCTTTCACAGATGAGTGTGGCAACCTATTCTGAATGTATGCTACAGCATGCATGGCCTCAGCCCACAAATTTGCAGCAAGCTTCTTGGATTCCAAGATACAGGTGGTCATCTCCTTGAGAGACCGATTCTTCCTTTCTGTTCTGCTGTGGAGTGTAGGGAATTAAATGTTGGACCTGAATACCACTTTGGGAGAATATGTATAGCAACTCATTACTGACATACTCCCCTCCATTATCAGATCTCAAGATCTTGATCTTAATCCCAGAGGCATTTTCGATCAAGGCCTTCAATTCAGAAAAAATTTCACATACTTCTGATTTCTTTTTGAGAAAGAAAACCCATGTATACCTTGAAAAATCATCAATAAAAGTAAGGAGATACCTTGATCCATTCATGGAAGTGATAGGCATCGGACTACTTATATCAGAATGTATCAGCCCCAATATGCATGTAGCTCGGTTTGCCTTCCCTCGATCGAACTTGTGCTAAGGGTGTTTTCCAATCACACAACCTTTGCAAATTCTCGTGGTTGCCTTGATGACCGGGAGGCATTCAACCATGGAGTTTTTCTGTAATTGCTGCAAATATTTGAAATTAAGATGTCCAAACCTCTCATGCCACAGCCTACTAACCTCATTTCCATGAGTTAGCAGAGCGGTGGGCTTTGCATCCGCAACAAAGTGAGTGAACTCATAGGCTTTTGCATGATGGTTTGCAAGGCCTTTAGCAATGAATTTCCCGGATGCAATTTTTGTTATCTCAACATCATTTGGGCTGAAAGAAACTCTCTTAGGCACTCCTGTATGTGTCATCTGATAGACACTATGGAGATTTGATGCCAAATACGGTACATACAAAACATTTGACTGAAGGTAGGCCTCCTCGAATGTAGGAGAAGGCTAAGTTAGCCTCCTTGACTGAAGGTAGGTGTGGGTGTGACTGGATGATGTCAATTAATGCTCCACTAATGTCAATTAATGTCAATTATACTTAGGATAGTGGTTTAAGTAGGCCAATTTGACCAAAAAGAGTGTGTATGGTGGTAAATGTCTCCAACAGTTGCTGGATGGAAAGTATCACACTTTTGGCCTTAATGTAATGGACGGTATTGCCACTTGGTTTATGTATGTAAATTTGCACCTATGGTTGGATAAAATTAGTGTGCAGATACTAGGAATGTTGGTGGACTATAAAGCACTTGATTTTAGCCCTTTAGAACATATGGTGAAAGAACGGTTTCATATTCTGGGTGGGTTAAATCAACACAAGGGAACCTTAGAACTCATGTTTTGCAAATCTTCAATTACTCTAATCTTGTCACTTTTGAGCACAAGGGTGGTACTAAAATTGTGAAACTAAAAATCGAAACAACCAAGAAAGTGACAGTGGAGACGCCTTTGGAATTGGTATTATCTGAAACAGTTTTGAGATCATAGCCTCTCTATATGTACTATGCTTCCTTCGATAAGGAGAAGTCGGTTTATTTGGCCTTATGGTTGGTATTTGGACCTGTCACAAGTTAGTCATCTTTTAGACATCAATATTAATGCTTTGTAGACTTTTTACAGGTGGATTAGGACTAGACACCGTGGAAAATCTAGAAGTTTCAGTTGATGACCAACCTCCAATAGAGGAAGTAAGGCTTAGAGTGTCTACAGCAAATGACCCAACTTTACCTGTGCTGACATTTCATATGTGGGTGTTGGGATTGGCAAGCTGCATAATGTTATCATTTTTTTAATCAATTCTTTGCTTACAGAGACTTCCCTCTTTAAATAATTTCATTGTATGCTCAAATAGAAGTTCTACCTCTTAGTTGGTTTATGGCTGCAACCTTACCCACCAAAATGTACCGTTTTTGGGGAAGAACTGGCATTTCACCTTGAATCTATGACCATTTAACATGAAAGAGCATGTGCTCATAACCATATTTGCCTTAGCGGGAAGTGTGGAGTCTATGCTATTAATATTATCACTATTATAAGGGGCTTCTACAAGAGAGACATAAGTCCTTTAGCAACATGGCTACTGGTGGTCACTACGCATGTAAGAATTGGCGTGCCTTCATGCAAAAATACTATAGGTAAAAGGATTCTATTGGAAAGGATTTAGAAATTAAAACTTCCAATGAATTTAACTTTATGATGAAGATTCCATATTTATCCTCTGGTAACACTAATTTTCGCATTTTATAGGCCAGAATGATTTGAAGTGAAATCTGTGTTATATGAATATTTGGATTGAAATATGAAAATAGTGGTGTATTTGGATACCACTAAACGTTTGGATTTGGATGGGCTGGGATCTTTCGAAAATTGCTGATTGAACCTGGTTACATGTGGTGGCTTTCAAACCTTGTTCTAGTTTCTATTTTCAAGTATATAAGATTACATTAATATAAACAAGTTGAGTTGAAACTATTTTTTCTCCAAGAATCAAAATATGATTGTTCATGATGTTGGTGTATTAGTGCAGGGCTCTATACAAGAAAGAGAAGAGGCCAAGAGGTGGCACCACAAAATTACAATTTTTTGGTGGGGGGGTTTAATATGTAGCTTTACATATTACATAGTGCCGATTTTTTGTTTGGCACAATTTCTACATTGTCAGTTCTATGCTATATATGGAAGAATTCTGTGACTATGCAACAAATTGGATCGGGTATTCAAGGCCTTGGTATTGGATCCTTTGGGTTGGATTGGGCAACAATTTCATCTTTTTTGGGAACTCCTCTTGCAACTCCCTAGCCTATGATAGCTAATGTCATGGCGAGCTTCCTTTTCATATTCTATGTCATCACTCCAATCACATACTGGACAAATGTGTACAATGCCAAAATATTTCCCATATTTTCATCTAAAAGCTTTGCACAAGATGAACATGAATACAACATATCATCAATACTGACATACCATTTTACCTTCAACGAAGAGACCTATAATCAGTATGGGAAATTGCATTTGATCACGTTCTTTGCAATTGCATATGGTATGGGCTTTGCAGGACTTGCAGCAACTATTTCACATGTTATTCTTTTCCATGGAAATTAAGTCTACTAATCTCCAATCTCTAATAAAATTTCACAATACTCCTCTCAAATTTCACATGTTATTCTTTTCCATGGAAATTAAGTCTACTAATCTCCAATCTCTAATAAAATTTCACAGTATTCCTCTCAAATGTGTGCATTTTTAAGATATACACTTAATGATAAGTTTAATATTAATGTTTTTTATAGTATATTTTTTATGTCCATTTAAAATGTATTGTTGTGTATATGGTGTAGACATATATGGAATAATAATAATAAACGTTTTTGTATGAGACCAAAAGATAGACGTGCACAAAAAGTTGTTGAAGAAAAATTATATGTCAGTCCCAAGCTATTGGTTCTTTATTTTTTGGCATTGATGATAACCCTTGCAATAAAAGTTTGCAAGGGATTTGACAAACAATTGCAACTTCCATACTGGGGAGTTTTGTTGGTCTGTGTGATTGGGTTTTCCTTCACTCTTTCTATCAGGATTGGGTTTTCCTTCACTCTTTCTATCAGGTCTAACAAATTTGTGATCTTTGAAACCATACAAATGAAAGCAATATATACAAAAAGAACAATGTTTCCCTTTCTCAAATTATTATTTATTCTTAGTATTGTGTATCTATAGCATTGAAGAATGTGTATTTTGTTTGTGTGCGTATGCAGCAACCTGGTATAAATATAATAACCGAGTACATCATTGGATATTTGTATCCAAGACGACCCCTTGCTAATGTCTCACTCAAGATGTATGGTTATATGTCTGTGGTTCAAGCCCTTGCATTTCCCCAGGACTTTAAGTTGGGGCACTACATGAAAATCCCTCCCCGATCAATGTTCGTTGTTCAACTAAAAATCCTCTTGTGTTTTAGTGATATTATAGTGTTGTTTGTTCAGTAAGTTATTTCAGAAACATATATGGATGGTAGATTACCACATGAGAGTGAACTTTTGTAGCACATTGTGAATTCATATTTTTTTTTAGGTTTAATGGGTTTATGAGAACCCAAGAAGAAATTTTTAAAATCCATTATCAATTTTGATTTATTTATCTCAAAGGTGTGTTTGATTCATTTATCTCAAAGATGTTGTAATTTGGAATATTTTGAATTTGTAGCAATGTTCTAAAACATTTTATTATCAGTATCAATTTGTTTTGTTTTAATTGGTAAACTGTAAATGAAACCTCCTTTCAACTGTAATCGTTTGCAAGCTTTTGCAACTTGTAGGGACATTGGTTGCATCAATTGTATATTTTGGGACCTCGTTGTGGCTACTAGAATCTGTGAAGATCATATGTGATGATACTGTGAAGGGTAACATTTGGACTTTCCCTGGTGATGATGTTTTTTAAAGGGCATCAATTATATGGAGAGTCGTTGGACCGAAAAGGATGTCTGGCAGCTTGGGATAATACTAGAATCATAATTGGTTCTTCTTAGCTCGTGCAGATGCACCTATTGTGATGTGGTTACTTTTCAAAAAGCTTCCAAATGTGAAAATTTTGAAGCACATCAATATGCCTATTCTCATAGGAGCCACTTGAAACATGCCACCAACAAGAGAAATTGATTTCATCTGTTGGGGCACAATTACTAGTTTAATCTTCAACTACATCACCTTCAACAGACAGAAGAAGTGGTGGAGTCGACAAAACTACATCATATTGCAGATCCCCTGTTAATTCACATGTTTGATCATTTATGATGTAGCCATAGGTAGATTTTGTCTCAGTGATCACTATTTTGATTTTTAGCAGTTCATTTGTTCTTGTGCAGAGCACCTGCATTTAGATCCCTAAATATGCATTTGGTTCTTATGAAACTTCCGATGTCTTTGGTTTCATCTTTCAGGGAACTTGAAAATATTAAAATACATTTCGAACCACATGAAGCTGTTAAACAGGTGGCTCATTCCATGCCACCTAAGAAGGTCGAGATCTTTAAGTCACTCGAAGACTGGGTAGATAGCAATATATTGATTCATTTAAGGCCTATTGAGAAGTATTGGTAGCCACAAGACTTTTTTATTGATTCTTCTTCCAAGAGCTTCATTGATGAAAGACTTATTTCCTGATTCTTCTTCCAAGAGCTTCATTGATGAAGTTGGAGAATTACGGGAGCAGTCACATGAATTGCTAGATGATTATCTAGTTTGCCTAGTGGGATACATGATTAAAGAGGAAGCGTTGCCTACTTATCAAACTATGATCAACACATTTGATGCTCTAAAATATGAGACTGGTACCAGTCCCACATCCAGGGAAATATGTACACATATGTGGACAGCTTGAGCAGAGTAGACATGGTGATATTCTTCATAAATATCTTTACTTTTTCTGACTGAGTAGAGATGAGACAGATTGAAAAAACCATACAATATCTTATTGGAGTAAGCTAGCTATGGAGCAATCCTACCTCATCGGACGGAGGAGGAGCAAAGTTAACGTTGACTTTGCTCCTCCTCCGTCCGATGGAGGGAGGATTGCTCCATAGCTAGCTCACTCCTATCTTATTGGGTTTGGAATGGTAAGTGACAATACGGTGTCTTAACCTTGCATGCATTCTGTCAAAGTATTTTATTATGTTTTCTATTGGTTGCAACAAGATGTGGGACTCCACTCTGTATGGCCAGCATTTGTTTACTGGATTTATTATATTGCATGTTGAGCTTCCTGAAGGATATTTTAGTTTTTTTAATCAGAATTTTGAAATTTTCTAACTTGGTATTTTCCCCACTTTAGCATCGAGGCATAGAAAATAGTCCCGATCTTGGATTCTTACACACTTCTTTCTAGGAAAGAGCAACATCATATCACATGCCCACGCTGCAAGATTTGCTAAACGATATGGTGACCTGAAATTGTCCCAAATATGTCGCACTATTGCTGCAGATGAGAATTGACATGAGCCTGCATACACCAAGATTGTGGAAAAGTTGTTTGAAATTGATCCTGACAACACAATCGTCACTTTTACAGATATGATATGCAGACAAAGTTTGCGATGCCTGAACATTTAATGTATGATGGGCAGGATGGTAATTTGTTTGGCCACTTTTCTTCTGTTGTTCAGAGATTAGGTGTGTACACAGCAAGGGACTATGATAACATCTTGGAATTCTTGGTTAAGAGCTAGAATGTACAGAAAATATACGGTATTTCTAGTAAGGGAAGGAAGGCTCAAGATTATTTATGCATCTTGGCACCTTGTATCAGAAAGTTAGATGAACGAGTTCAAGAAAGGGAAAAACAAGAACGAACGTGTGCTTTTAGTTGGATATTCAACAAAGAAGAAGTCATGTTGTAGACTATTGCTGCAGATGAGAATCGACATGAGCCTGCATACACCAAGATTGTGGAAAAGTTGTTTGAAATTGATCCTGACAACACAATCGTCACTTTTACAGATATGATATGCAGACAAAGTTTGCGATGCCTAAACATTTAATGTATGATGGGTAGGATGGTAATTTGTTTGGCCACTTTTCTTTTGTTGTTCAGAGATTAGGTGTGTACACAGCAAGGGACTATGATAACATCTTGGAATTCTTGGTTAAGAGCTAGAATGTACAGAAAATATACGGTATTTCTAGTAAGGGAAGGAAGGCTCAAGATTATTTATGCATCTTGGCACCTTGTATTAGAAAGTTAGATGAACGAGTTCAAGAAAGGGAAAAACAAGAACGAACGTGTGCTTTTAGTTGGATATTCAACAAAGAAGAAGTCATGTTGTAGAACTTTCTTGTGCAAGTCCTACTGTATAAACTCTCTTGTGTTTAAAAAAAACCATATAGATTAAAGTTTTAAGTGTCTATAAAAATCAAATGGAAATCATCTTTCTTCGGGGCTTTACTGGACTTATTCAATTGATAGCTTTGTTGAGTTAATTAATAATAATAATAATGGGAATTTTTAAGAAAAGGGTAAAGTTAATTAATTAATAATAATAATAATAATAATAATGGGAATTTTTAAGAAAAGGGTAAGAATCAAGTAATTATTATGTTAACGAGGCATAACAAAATAATTATTGTATATTGGAGTTTATATGTTGTTTTGGGCCATATCTCTAAATAGATGTTGTGGGGTTGTTTTTACATTTTCTAAAAAAAATTATGTTGTAAAAAAAATTCAAGGTAGATTTTATCTATATCCAATTTAGTAATTGACATTTTTACGCCGAAGGCGTTTTCTCTATGGAGATGCGGTCTCAAAGATTCCTCGTCTCCCTGGCTAATGGCGACTCGACACGTGTTTCCTATTTTTTTTTTCATTTTTTTACACGGGGTTTCTTAATCGAGTCTTTCACATGGTATTTTTCCGTTTTCCGTTTTCACTGTACATATTTTATGAGAAAGTTTCTATTCAATGTACATATTTTCTAGGTTGTACGCTATTCAACTACACTGATAATGCTTTCTTTCAATGGCTTCCAGGTCCTCAGAAGACATGGCTTTGCATGTGTTGTAGAGGATATTGTTTAGGGCACACCCTTTTTCTGGAAGATTTCCACCGAAAGAAGAGGATTTGGGTTGTTTTAATTGTGAAACCATTCCCTATACAGGAACCACTTACGGATCAGATCTATGAATTTCTCATATGTGAAGCTTCCAACTTTATCAGTGTTATGCTGAAAGTGCCTTGATTTAATAAGATTCCGCTATACGTAGTGTTTAGTTTTTTTTGAGGCAAGAGGATGCCATCCATTGCATATTTGATCCTATTCAGGATTTGGTGGATGAAGAATGTTTGAAACTAGGTCCAAGGAACGGAGTTATGGCTCTAGGAGAGCAACCAGTAGGGATGTTGCATGGTTAGGTGCCCCAAGGACTTGTAGAAAGCAGTTGACACATTGCCAGTCTTTCAGTCACAATGGTATCACCGTATCAGTAAGTTAAGAAACCCTTCAAAGTTATCGATATGCTTGCTTGTACACATTACCAGTCTTTCAGTCACAATGGTATCACCATATCAGTAAGCTGAGAAACCCTTCAAAGTTATCGATATGCTTGCTTGTAAACTGTTTTTGGGCTTTTTAGTAGGGTTCTCGTTGCCCTGTTGGGATATTTGTTTATTTGGTCTTCATAGCTAATTGCAAATGTTTTTGGTTGGCAGGTTCATGATTTTGTATATATGACAACAGAAGGAATGGATCATCACATTGCTTATTTGGAAGACATGTTTGAAGATTCAAAGGCAAGGAAGTTAGTTCAGGTTCAATGGTTTATAAAACAATATACCCCCAAGGAACGGAGTTATGGCTCTAGGAGAGAAACCAGTAGGGATTTTGCATGGTTAGGTGCCCCAAGGACTTGTAGAAAGTAGTTGACACATTACCAGTCTTTCAGTAACAATGGTATCACCATATCAGTAAGTTGAGCAACCCTTCAAAGTTATCGATATGCTTGCTTGTAAACTATTTTTGGGATTTTTAGTAGGGTTCTCTTTCCCCTGTTGGGATATTTGTTTATTTGGTATTCATAGCTAATTGCAAATGTTTTTGGTTGGCAGGTTCATGATTTTGTATATATGACAGCAGAAGGAAGGTATCATCGCATTGCTTATTTGGAAGACATGTTTGAAGATTTAAGGGCAAGGAAGTTAGTTCGGGTTCAATGGTTTTATAAGACTAATGAAGTTCTTGAAAATATACCCCCTCTAGTACCTCTTTATTCAATGTACATATTTTCTAGGTTGTGTGCTATGCAACTACAAGAATAAAATGCGGGCTGCGGGATGAGGGTGGTGAATAAAATATTTTTTTGTAATCCCGTACCCCACAACGCGCCCTACAATTGCGAGATGTGGGTTGCGGGATGAGGGTGGTGAATGAAATACTATTTAGTAATCCCATAGGATCTTTCTCTCTAATGAATGGAATTGGCTCTAGGACTGGAAATAGATATCTGGGTTGTAGATCTCCCATTTTTCTAGAATCCATTGATAGCTTTGTACAAATTTATAACGAAAAAACTCCTGTTTGTTGCAAGATCGCCTGCATCCCGCAGCCCGCATTTGCGAGGTGCGGGTTGTGGGATAGTGGATTATATATTAGTCTATATACTATATTAAGAAAACTAAGTGAATATTAATCTATATATTTTATTAATATATATATATACTAATGTTTATTGCAAATTTTGAACAACTGCCATAGAATCAATCTCCAGAGTGGTTGTCTCATGCTCATAGGTAGAAATAAAAAAACATACATTTAGTCTTCAGACGGGCTTCACGGTCGTCATTTAGTCTAATTATGAGATGATCCAACACCCTTGCTTTGTTTTGTTGTTATTGCTGCTTTGACTGAAAGAGAATGACATAATCCTTGGTTTGTTTTAGTTCAACCAAATTAAGCAAGGGTGTTCCGTGAGATGGGCAAACACCCTTGCTTTGTTTTGTTGTTATTGCTGCTTTGTCCAATTATTAGTTGTTTATGTATTGCCTCATATATATTTTTCTCGGCAATACAAAATTTGATACATTTTTGCTTAAAAGGAACTCTGAAGCTGCAAATGGCAAACGCCTTTGCTTTATTGCATATAAACACACTTGAAGGTAACCACATATTGATTTTGGTGCGCTTCATTTACACTTTACAGTTTTCCTTAAATTTAAAGGACACGAGTGGTCCTGCAAACAGTTATATTACCGATGGAAGAGTAGAGAATACCACCGGTCCATAGTTATATTACACTATTTTGCAAACATAGACTGGGCTAAACACGACTAAATAGTAGACTGGAGTTTTACAAGCACGTTCAAAACAATGTTCTCCTTGCGCTATCACCGATGATTGATTTTCGTATAAATTTCTTTCACAAAAACAGTATTCACTTTTCAGCTTTTTGTCTTGTGGTTTGATTTAGGATTTATATTCTGTGTTTCCTATTTTTTTCCATTTTTTTACACGGGGTTTCTTAATCGAGTCTTTCACGCGGTATTTTCCCATTTTCCATTTTCAATTTACATATTTTCTGAGAAAGTTTCTATTCAATGTACATAATGTATAGGTTGTACGCTATTCAACTACACTAATAATGCTTTCTTTCAATGGCTTCGAGGTCCTCAGAAGACATGGCTTTGCTTGTGTTGCAGAGGATATTGTTTAGGGCACACCCTTTTTCTAGAAGATTTCTACCGAAAGAAGAGGATTTGGGTTGTGTTAATTGTGAAACCATTCCCTATACAGGAACCACTTACAAATCAGATCTATGAATTTCTCATATGCAAAGCTTCCAACTTTATCAGCGTTGTGTTGAAAGTGCCTCGATCTAATAAGATTTCTGCTATACATAGTGTTTAGGTCTTTTTGAGGCAAGAGGATGCCATCCGTTGCATATTTGATCTTATTCAGGCTTTGGTGGATGAAGAATGTTTGAACCAGGTCCAAGGAACAGAGTTATGGCTCTAGGAGAGCAACCAATAGGGATGTTGCATGGTTAGGTGCCCCAAGGACTTGTAGAAAGCAGTTGACACATTACCAGTCTTTCAATCACAATGGTATCACCATATCAGTAAGTTGAGCAACCCTTCAAAGTTATCGATATGCTTGCTTGTAAACTATTTTTTGGCTTTTTAGTAGGGTTCTCTTTCCCCTGTTGGGATATTTGTTTAATTGGTCTTCATAGATAATTGCAAATGTTTTTGGTTGGAAGCTTCGTGTTTTTGTATATATGACAGCAGAAGGAAGGGATCATCGCATTGCTTATTTGGAAGACAAGTTTGAAGATTCAAAGACAAGGAAGTTAGTTCGGGTTCAATGGTTTTATAAGACAATATACCCCCAAGGAACGAAGTTATGGCTCTAGGAGAGCAACCAGTAGGGATGTTGCATGGTTAGGTGCCCCAAGGACTTGTAGAAAGTAGTTGACACATTACCAGTCTTTCAGTCACAATGGTATCACCATATCAGTAAGTTGAGCAACCCTTCAAGGTTTTCGATATGCTTGCTTGTAAACTATTTTTGGGCTTTTTAGTAGGGTTCTCTTTCCCCTGTTGGGATATTTGTTTATTTGGTCTTCATAGCTAATTGCAAATGTTTTTTGTTGGCAAGTTCATGATTTTGTATATATGACAGCAGAAGGAAGGGATCATCGCATTACTTATTTGGAAGACATATTTGAAGATTCAAAGGCAAGGAAGTTAGTTCGGGTTCAATGGTTTTATAAGACAAATGAAGTTTTTGAAAATATACCCCCTCCAGTACCTCTCTATTCAATGTATATATTTTCTAGGTTGTACGCTATTCAACTACAAGAATAAAATGCGGGCTGCAGGATGTGGGTGGTGAATAAAATATTTTTTAGTAATCTCGTACCGTGCAACCTGCACCCCACAAATGCGGGTTGCGAGATGTGGGATGAGGGCTGTGAATGAAATATTATTTAGTAATCTCGTACCTCACATTTCTTTCAATGGCTTCCAGGTCCTCAGAAGACATGGCTTTGCCTGTGCTCCAGAGGATATTATTTAGGGCAGACCATTTTTCTGGAAGATTTCTACCGAAAGAAGAGGATTTGGGTTGTTTTAATTGTGAAACCATTCCCGATACAGGAACCACTTACGGATCATATCTATGAATTTCTCATATGCAAAACTTCCAACTTTATCAACGTTGTGCTGAAAGTGCCTCGATCTAATAATATTTCCGCTATACGTAGTGTTTAGGTCTCTTTGAGGCAAGAGGATGCCATCCGTTGCATATTTGATCCTATTCAGGCTTTGGTGGATGAAGAATGTTTGAACCAGGTCCAAGGAATGGAGTTATGGCTCTAGGAGAGCAATGCTTGCTTGTAAACTGTTTTGGGGGTTTTTAGTAGGGTTGTCTTTCCCTTGTTGGGATATTTCTTTATTTGGTCTTCATAGCTAATTACAAATGTTTTTGGTTGGCAGGTTCATGATTTTGTATATATGACAGCAGAAGCAAGGGATCATTGCATTGCTTATTTGGAAGACATGTTTGAAGATTCAAAGGCAAGGAAGTTAGTTCGGGTTCAATGGTTTTATAAGACTAATGAAGTTCTTGAAAATATACCCCCTCCAGTACCTCTCTATTCAATGTACATATTTTCTAGGTTGTACGCTATTCAACTACAAGAATAAAATGCCGGTTGCAGGATGCGGGCTGCGGGATGAGGGTGGTGAATAAAATATTTTTTAGTAATCCCGTACCCCGCACCCCACATCCCGCCCTGCAATTGCAGGATGCGGGCTGCGGGCTGCGGGATGAGGGTGGTGAATGAAATATTATTTAGTAATCCCGTACCCCGCATTTGCGTGGTGCGGGTTGTAGGATAGTGGATTATATATTAGTCTATATACTGTATTAAGAAAACTAAATGAATATTAGTCTATATACTAATGTTTATTGCAAATTTTGAACAACTGCCATAGAATCAATCTGTCTCATGCTCATAGGTAGAAATAAAAAAACATACATTTAGTCTTCAAACAGGCTTCACGGCCGTCATTTAGTCTAATTACGAGATGGTCCAACACCCTTGCTTTGTTTTGCTGTTATTGCTACTTTGACTGAAAGAGAATGACATAATCCTTGGTTTGTTTTAGTTCAACCAAATTAAGCAAGGGTGTTCCATGAGATGGTCACACACCCTTGCTTTGTTTTGTTGTTATTGTTGCTTTGTTTGATTATTAGTTGTTTATGTATTGCCTCATATATTTTTTTCTCGACAATACAAAATTCGATACATTTTTGCTTGAAAGGAACTTTGAAGCTGCAAACGGCAAAGACCTTTGCTTTATTGCATATAAACACACCTAAAGGTAACCACATATTGATATTGGTGCGCTTCGTTTACACTTTACAGTTTTCCTTAAATTTACAGGACACAAGCGGTCCTGTGAACAGTTATATTACCGATGGAAGAGTAGAATACCATTGGTCCATAGTTATATTATACTATTTTGCAAATGTAGACTGGTCTAAACATGACTAAATAATAGACTGGAGTTTTACAAGCACGTTCAAAACAATGTTCTCCTTGCGCTGTCACCGACGATTGATTTTCATATAAATTTCTTTCACAAAAACAGTATTCACTTTTCGGCATTTTGTCTTGTGATTTGATTTAGGATTTATATTATGTGTTTCCGCAACCCGCATTTTGCGGGATCATGCGTTGCCGAAAGGGAAATTGCGGGATGTGGGCTACAGGATGAGGGTGGTGAATAAAATATTTTTTAGTACTCTCGTACCCCGCACCCCGCTTCCCGCCCTGTAATTGCGGGATGCGGGCTACGGGATGAGGGTGGTGAATGAAATATTATTTAGTAATCCCGTACCCCGCAGCCCGCATTTGCAAGGTGTGGGTTGCGAGATAGTGGATTATATATTAGTCTATATACTGTATTAAGAAAACTAAATGAATATCAATCTATAATACTGTATTAATCTATATACTAATGTTTATTGCAAATTTTGAACAACTGCCATAGAATCAATCTCCAGAGTGGTTGTCTCATGCTCATAGGTAGAAATAAAAAAAAAAAACATATATTTAGTCTTCAGACAGGCTTCACGACCGTCATTTAGTCTAATTACGAGATGATCCAACACCCTTGCTTTGTTTTGTTGTTGTTGCTTCTTTGACTGAAAGAGAATGACATAATCCTTGGTTTGTTTTAGTTCAACCAAATTAAGCAAGGGTGTTCCATGAGATGGTCAAACACCCTTGCTTTGTTTTGTTGTTATTGTTGCTTTGTCTGATTATTAGTTGTTTATGTATTGCGTGTGTATTGCCTCATATTTTTTTTCTCAGCAATACAAAATTCAATACATTTTTGCTTGAAAGGAACTCTGAAGGTGCAAATGGCAAATGCCTTTGCTTTATTGCATATAAACACACCTGAAGGTAACCACATATTGATTTTGGTGCGCTTCATTTACACTTTACAGTTTTCCTTAAATTTACAGGACACGAGCGGTCCTGTAAACAGTTATATTACTAATGGAAGAGTAGAGAATACCACCGGTCCATAGTTATATTATACTATTTTGCAAACGTAGACTGGGCTAAACACGACTAAATAGTAGACTGGAGTTTTACAAGCACATTCAAAACAGTGTTCTCCTTGCGCTGTCACCGACGATTGATTTTCGTATAAATTTCTTTCACAAAAACAGTATTCACTTTTCGGCTTTTTGTCTTGTGGTTTGATTTAGGATTTATATTCTGTGTTTCTGCAACACGCAACCCGCATTTTGCGGTCTTGCGTGTTGCCGAAAGGGAAATTGCGGTATGCGGGATGCGAGATGAGGGTGGTGAATAAAATATTTTTTAGTAATCCCGTACCCCGCATCCCGCCCTGCAATTGTGGGATGCGGGCTGCGGGATGGTGGTGGTGAATGAAATATTATTTAGAAATCTCGTACCCCGCATCCCGCAGCCCGCATTTGCGGGGTGAGGGTTGTGGGATAGTGGATTATAAATTAGTCTATATATTGTATTAAGAAACTAAATGAATATTAATCTATATACTATGGCATAACTTAAGGCTGACAACAAGTGAGGGTAACAGTCACTTCTGCGATTAATATGATGACGTGATAATGTTTCAGTACGTTCAAGTGACCTTTCGAGTTGTCGAAGAGATAAGGGAATTATATATTCAAGTCATAAGCGAGTTTGTTTGGCCATAGGTATTTATACATTTAGTCTATTGCCGGATTCAAACCTGAATGTCCTATACAAATTATGAGGGTTTGCTCATCCTAAATCATTATTCAGAGGGATCGCTCATTCTTGTTACCGATGAATATAGTTTTGGGGGATTTGATTTGAACCCAAACAAAAAATACATGAGCAAGGATGCCCATATGAAATTAAAGAAAAAAAAACTACTCATGATTTATTCAGATCTGTACCCAAATCCTCCAAATGGCCAAAAGCAACCGAATTAGATTTCCTCTTTCCGCAGTGCGGAACACAGAAATCGAAAGTTACGAGTTTCTAAAAGTGTGCAAAAAATAATAATAATAAAAACTGACAGTGACCTAAAATTGTCGCGTACAATGATTATGCTAAAAATTGCGAGTAATAATAATACAGTTCAAGTTCCTGCAATCCACAACCCAGAAATTGCGAGATGCGGGTTTCGTGAAAGTTTAGCGGCATGACGATGGACAGTATATATGTTATTTGAGATTTGATCGAGGGATCGAATGTAGTCCGCAGATGAGATTTGCGCGATGGATTGAATCTGATCAGCTTGGCAAAAAATAAAATGTACCCACGATCAGGCAGTCCAGATGAAGGCAGGTTGCAAATCGAGGGTCTATGTTGATTCCGTTGAACTAAATTGTGCAGATATTGATAAGAAGCTGATCCACGGTGAATATAACTAGAGAAGCAAATGAAATATATGTGGTTCAATAACAGCTGATGAACCAAATCTCTCAACGTGGATAAAATGTCTCGATGAACCTAGTACAGAAAGAACATTCCCGCGTATGATATTTTTTTCTGACTAGTAATTGAGTCCCCATACACCATTCGCAACATTCTATAGGTCAATATTATGTTCCTAGCAACGTCTGTTGTCCCAACTCTGAGGATCCATCATGAAATTTAGATATTTGAAATAGTAAATCTTGCCTCTACATGAAGCAAAGAAACGCGGCCAGCTGAATTCGTTCTTATCCCACCTGCAGCATTTACGAAAGGGCAAGGAAGGTCAAGTCCAAATGCCTTGACCCACCTTGGTAGCAACGTGGGAGAACACCTAAGGTCTTATCCATGGCCAGTATGATAATTGAATATCATAGCAGATGACTTTACTGGATTTTCCGCAAGGAGTGAAGATCCTCACTCACTTGTCACTTGTACTATTGTTATGATTTCCAGTTGTCAAGTGTGCAGTTATGCTGGTAAGGTCTTTTCTGGTCTATCTAGCTCACCCTATATAGCGCCACCGTCTGGATCTGCTGAAAAACGAGGATGAATGAGCACTGAGAAAAACGCCAAAAGTGCTCAATTACGTGAGGGCTTGAGTTTCCTTTTAGACAGCAATGGTTGTATGGTTCCAGAAGCTCATTTGTCAGGGGGTACTGATGGTTGGAGAATATGAAATTATGTTCCTTTATCATCCTAGTTGTCTGCACCAGGAAATTGCCAACCATCAGGGCCTGTATGTGATGCACTTTAAATATTTCCGAATAGGAATACTTCCAGCTGCACAATACGATGGTTTTCCTGTCTCTGTAGTGTGTCCCCAGAAATCCTCGAAGAGGTCACAGCTTCCAAAGTCCTACTGCATGGGGGCCATGTTCAGCGACAGGCAGTCCGAGCGAATGCTCGTACTGGGGTGGCAGGTATCTGAAGTCTTCATCACCTCATTTGTAATTCCCACTTGCTAATTATCTCTGAGGTGGTGACGAGGTTGAGGACATACTCCACTGTATTGCCTGTTGGAGAGCCTATTTCATAGGAGGTGAGGAGAACAAGAATGCTTGTCTCCAAGAGCCCTCATACAACAATGTTACTAGCACATAGGGGAATTGTGGACAAGAGCACAAAAAGCACATAAAGTCGTTTGGCAATAGGAAACCATGCAGAAAGGCATTGTTGAGCACGAAACACATAGGCAGGGAAGGATATTTCACAAGAGTTTGAGCGTTTCGGGGTTTCAAACCATAGTCATATCATAATATTAGTTGGTTAAGGTTTGTTTATGGTTAATTTATTCCAAAAAAATGCTTGCTTATAACAGTAATATTCATAGTTTATGGTTAAACTTGGGGTCATAATAATTGAGCTACAGTTCAAAATCATTTGGACTTTGAACAAGAGAGGGACGCTAATATTGTGTAGTCAATAATGGGAAATGGTAAAGAAAATCATAATTTACTTTATGTAACCGATTTAACTAACAACCCAAGCTATCAAAGCATTTGTTAAAGCAATTCTCTGATGCAAACCTTACTAACTCTCAATTAATTCGTTTAAGAAATTATTTCAAGATTTGTTTTCTAATTAGTGTGTTTTTTTTGTACTTAAGAGAACAATGGTAATTATTTCAAGTTTTATTTGTTTCAGTAATAGCTCTTCCACTTTCATTTGCACACAACCAAGGGAGCATATGAACTAATTCAATAGACAGACGAGTGGTCAACACTATACCTTTCTGTAATTTTATGTTAACAGACATGCAAAATCATTATAATTATTACATTTCAGAAGATTTTGAATGCCTAATATTAAAAATCTTATTAACAATGTTAGTTGGTTAAGGTCTGCAGGATCAACTTTGTGGGAGGCGGGATCAAAACAAAATTTGCAAGTTTATTAATTGTTCTGCAACCTGCATTTCGCAACTTGCGGCTTGCGGGATGTGGGAATGCAAAGTATTACAAACTTGATTCAATTAGCTCTGCATCTCGTAATTCCGCATTTTGCGAGATGTGGGTTGCGGGCAGACACAAACCAAACGAAAATAATAGGAACTTCACAACCCGCATTCCGCACATTGTGGGATGTGGGATTCGAGTTTATTAAAATTAACCCATATAAAAACTCTCCCACATCCCGCATTTGCGGGATGCGGGATGCGGGTTTGAAAAATGAAATAACAAAAGAAAGGTTTGCCGCACTCCGCAAGTTGCGGATTTGCGGGTTGCGGGATGTTAAAAAAATCCAAACAAAAATTCATCATTCTGCATTCAAAACAAAGAAATCAAACATAATTTTTTGGAAATTGGGTAAGTTAAGGTATCCCAATAATCAAATAAAATCTTAATAGAACCCTTTAATATTTACAAAGAGTCTTACCAAGTAATCTTCGTATGTAAAATTTGGGCTCTTGTGTCATAATGACATGGGATCTATTGTACTTACACGTTGGTACTTCTAGAACAGACAGATTGTGCAGCTGGAAATATTCCTATTCAGAAATATTCAAAGTGCATCACATACAAGCTCTGATGGTTGGCAATTTCCTGGTCACTGTCAGTTATTTTTTATTATTTCTTTCACACTTTATAATCCAAAATCGAAACCCCAAAAAAACTCAATTATAAATGTCTTAACCTAAAATTTCAAAACTCAGTATTAATATGCACTTTCCCAAGGTAAAAAAAAAAGGTTGGCTTGCGAAAAGACAGAATATTTTTTCCCTCTCGACGTTTTTTTGCACCTCTTGGTGCAAATGCTAGTTTAGAAATACATGGAAAATGACTAATTCATAGTATTGTGGTCGAAATTGATTTATTTTTATTTTTATTTTGCACAAAGATAAGGGAAGGTCAAAAGACAAGCATATCCAAAGTGCAACCAAGACACCATTCTCTCATAACTTCACCCATTAATATAATTATCATGATATATTGGAGCTTATATGTTATTGTAGAACATATTTCTCGATTGAAATTATATATATATATATATATATTTCAATAAAGAAATATTTTTCTCTGTAAAATATCTCTCCACTAAAATTATATATATAGCACTTGTCTAGACCTCAACTAACCCGTAATCCATAAACTTGGGACCTCTTCTATGTTAAGATTTTACCTTTTATTTCAATAGAGTTTGTTTGAATATTTTTAAGATCTTACAAAGATGATGGATAATAATTTTCATGATCTCCATGTATGATCTTACTCTTTTTATGTGTGGCTTTGGGTTTCTCTTTTGGATAATAACTTTCATGATCTCCATGTACGATCTTAGTCTTTTTATGTGTGGGTTTGGGTTTCTCTTTTAATTTTTTATTCAATTTTTTCCCCTATTCATTATGCTTTAGAGACTTCATGTTTATTAAATGGTCATGGCTTTTGAAATACTTTGTATTGGTTGAGTATTTGTGGTGTTTTTATTTACTCTCATCAAAACTATCTAAACTTTCAAATGTTTTCATATTTTGGATAATCTCCATGGTTCATCGAGCTTCCTTAAAAGTTGTCTTTCAACTTCTTTTGAAGTCTCCACATGGTTCATCGAGAGCGTCTAATATTTCAAATGTCTCATCTTTCAACTAACCTTGATGGTTCATTGGAAAGCGGCAAAAGAAGTAAAAAATCAATTTTGAAAGTCTCTAGTTCATCCAAGACTTATTGAAAGTTGTTATGTCAACTTGTTTTGAAGCCTCCCGAATGGTTCATTGTGATGCTTTGAGCTTCAGAACATGTAATCTACCGTTTCCCCTCTATGGCCCATCAGAAAATTGCCAAATATCTCTTCCTAAAAGGTCTAAAATGTTCGAAACAATCATTCAAATATTACTTCTTTCAAAACTTTATAATGGTTTATTGGTAGGTTCTTAAATATGTCATTCAAACATATTTTGGAGCTACCTAACTATTAAACATGATGTTTTTACTATCATTCAAAATATCATTATGAGACTCACGATAGGTCATAAGGAGAGATCCAACCTTTGAATGTTCCATCTTTTAGATCATCTCAATGGTTTGTCAAGGAACTTTCAAAAGTGTATTTTGTATATATTTTAGAATAGCCATATGTTTTATTAGGTTATTTCTAAACATCACATTATGCATCTTTCAAAGTCTCTTGATGGTTCACTGAGTCATTCCTAAAGTTCAAATATAACACCTTTTTTAATAGCTTGGTGGTCCATCGTACCACTTTGAAAGTTCATTACAAATATCTTTTAATGATTCCCAATAATCCCTTTGGGATTTTGGAGGTTTGAATATTGCATCTTTCAAACCTTCGAAAGAACATATTGATTTAATCCAAATTTCAATCTTGGTATTGAATGTTGAAATCTCTATGCGAACTCTGCCTCCAAAACCAAATAAATATGCCAAATATTTTATTGGCCCAATGTTCAAATTAAATGTAAGATCAACACCCTCTTAAAGGATTTCTCATCTTTTGTGTTCTTGTTACGTGAGAAGCAAAGAAAGTATGAGTCTTAGAGCCAAAACGTGTAGATGCTATGAGAGGACTTTGGCATATGGAGTAAATTCGTGGGGGCATCACCTTCTTTATAGGCTTGGTTCTATTTGTAACCACCAATTTTAGGGAGTTGCCTCGACTTTTGTGGAGTCTTCATTGAGTCTTCATTGGAATGGCCCGTCATTTCTATGATGATGTGGACTTATCTTTGTCTTCATTGGTTGGTGGCACCTTTTCATTCATGTTTTTAGACGGTTTGAGCTTGGTCAAGACTTTTTGAGTGTCTATTTTTTAATAAGATATGGTTTTAATATTTTATTTGAGAAAATAGGTTGCACTTTTGATGTCCACTTTAAAAGTGGCTAAAGATGGGTTATAATTTAGTTGATAAAGTGGATATATCCATTTTTTGGGTGTTTGGTAAGGAAGTTAAATAAATTTAATTATTTATTCCCCCATAAGTGAAAATTGATTCTTTGTACCTTGCATTGTACGTTCCCACTGGATTTTCAACATCTCCTATATATATGTAGCAAACAAGAGATCTCATTTTCTATTATCAATATTACATCCACATGCTTCATTAGTCAATTTTGGGTCAACCTCAACAGTAGACATGAAATAAAAGCTTGCCCAAAGTCATTCTCAATGCTCTAACTTCCACAGTAGCCATATAATTAGGTTTTTTAGATGTTGGTGTTGCCCACATAAAGAGTCCACCTACAACCAAGAGATAAATAAGTAAACGTGTTTTTGGGGTAAATCAAAAGTCATAGGGCGAAATAGTGATGAACCAAATCAACAAAAAATAATTGTAAAAGGTCAATGTTGAACTTAATGGAGAGCTTGATTCCCCCCAAAGTGACTAATTCATTGGGTTAAAGTGATAGATTGCACATCCAAGAGAGTGTTTTGTCTCTTTTTCTGAGTGAGAGAGTTTGTTTGCCTCTTAGTTTGACAATTTTCTCTTTTGGTGTGTGGTTTATTGAAAATACTCAATGAAGTCATCACTCCTTTGTTTTAGAAAAGAGAAGTCCATGAGATTGAAGGTTGCAGCCTCCTTGCATTATGAGGTGAACAATTTGTCTCATTTGTCTCTGGCAGTTGCCCCTTCATTTTCCTTCCTTGCAAAACTTGTTTATGGTTTCCTCAAGGTATAACACCATGTTTGCACCAACTCAATTTTAGTTCCCCTTTTCAACCTTTTTTACCCTCTAACACCAACCTTTCAGCGTATTATTACACCTTCTTGGGGGCAATTGCTAGTATATAAAAATATATAAAATGAGTTCTTTTAATATAAGTAAAATGTAAAGTGCATTTTACCTTTATATATAACTATATAGAAATACAATTTTTTCCATAATATATATATAGTAAGTCTTTTCAAACATAAAGTGCATTCTTCTCTACATATAATTATATTAAAATGCATTTTTCTATTATTGTTTTGGGTCAAGAATAAACACTTTTAATACATTAATTTCTAGATATATCTAAACAAATCTTGAAAAAGAACATTTGGATAACATTAAATGGTTTTTGAAATTTTATTCAAGGTATTGTCTATTATATTCTTTATCTTCATATCTTACAAATGTTTTCCAAATTCATAAAAATATATCTCAAGATTTAACATAGGTGAAATTTAATTTAAATATTTTTATTTAATTACTTATGTTGTTGATATGTAAAAATTCAATCCTAATTAAAATTTGAAAAACATATCTATCAAGTTTAGATAATGATATAATTTTTGATAAAAAACATTTAATATTGGTGAAAATTCTCTTAATATTTTTTTAAAATCAATTTAAATATATGTAATTGTGTTATTAATATACACAAATTCAACCTAATTAAAATTGGAAGACCATATTTATGATTTTTTACAATGTTTTTAATTATTAATGAAATGCAATTTGATTACTCATACATCAATACATTTATTTTAATAATCCATTGCATTGTGTTTAATATTTTTGAAATACAGTTTAACTATCTATATTAGATTGTCTTTACTTTTTTATATGTAATTGAAGATTATTCTTAAATTAAACTGGGACTATGTAAAAAAAAACATTGGGACTATGTAATTAGGCTATCCATATTACATTGTCTTCATTCTCTTGAAATGCAATTTAACTATCCCTAAACTAAGCGACAAGGACTCACTACTACGTAGCACTTGTTTATAAATTATAGTTCATAAAAAAATTGTTTAAAATGTAAAAAGACACGAAACAAACTTTATTATTAAATCGATATAACACTCAATGATAGCTGATAAATGTGTGGCAAGTTCATTTTCTAAATTTTAACTTTGTTGTAACATTATCATCATTATAGTAATATTGTCGCTTTTATTTTTTCTGGTATTATAGTAGTATAATCAATTTTTTTTAGCATTGTAGTTTTTTTCCATGAGAAATATCAATACTATATATGTGTATATGTAAAGTTGTTCAACAAAAAGATATAGAAGAAGTTCTGCAAAAGAAACAAAGAGAAAGATCATGAAGGAATTTAGATCCAGGCCCATAGATAATTCGCCCTCACGGAATAGGCCCAATTGATCAAAATAGTGGTCCACCCTAAAAAGAAAAGAGAACATAATTGTCCAATATACATAATGATATAAGTCCCAGCCAATAGAGCTGCAACAGAGACTAGATCATTGTCCCAAATAAAAAACCCCACACAAATATTCAGCCAAAAATAGCCTGGAGGCTACCTTCTAAAACCAAAGAACCCTCCGCCCGTAACTCAAAAAAGTTAAAACCATCTGCAACATCCAAAGCCTGTTTTGATAAAACGTCTCCCTGGAAGTTTTGTTCCCTGTAGATGTGTGAGAATGATAAGTTCTTGAACCTCCTAATCAGAACCCAGACTCTTTTCAACCACGACGCAAGATAAATAAAGTTGATCCCCTGGATGCCATTGGCCTAGTCAATGATGATGCTTGAATTACCATATATGTGGATCCCATCTAGAACAAGACCACGAGAAAACTGTAGTAGAACCCAAAGGGATAGGATCTCCCCCTTGGTATTAGTACCATGGTTACAGTTCATCCATAGTTTATAGAAACTAAATTCTTCTATCTGAAGGATCGCACCAGCCCCGCAAAGAGTAGACTCAACTTGTGAAGCCCCATCAAAAAATCCCCTCAAAACATGAGTAGGGACCAGCTCTTTGGGAACCCTTTGATTTTGAAAGTGACTGCTACCAGTGGGTTGAGCCAAACCAACTTCAAAAATGCATTCAGATTTTTCAGGCCTATTGCATTTCCATTTGGCATAATACCCTCAAAAACCCATTTATTTCTACTTTTCCAGATCTCCCACAGAGTAAAACAAGGCAAAGAAAGGCAATCTTGGTTGCTATTTTTCCATTTAAGGAAGCATTCCGACAAATAATTACTTTTCCTTGCTATATCATATTTTAACAACCTGTCAATAACTTGCCAAACCAATTGAGTATAGATGCAAGTAACAAACATATGAAATATATTCTCTTCACCCCAACCATAAAGAGTGCATACATTAGGACCGACCATACTTCTTTTTAGTCGATTATCCCAGGTTAATCGACAATTCTCCAACGCTAACCAGCAAAATAAAATAACACGAAGCCGCGCCTTCCAGGTCCAACACGAATACCACCAATGTTGAGCTCCCAAAACATCATCCATAATCTTCTGGTATGCTAGTTTTGTTGAGATAGCTCCCATCTCCTTGTTGTGGGTCCATTTGAGTGAGTCGGGTGCACCATCCAACCTGATAGCGCCTAACTAGAGACCACATATATATTTTGTCCATTCGGCACCCATTTTACAATATAGACTGAGTTGAGTCGTTGTAATCCAACCCTGATAATAATTCAAATTGAAGGGCTTCATAGAGATATGGTATAAAGAAAAGAAACCCTTACCATGCAAATGAAATAAAAGGTCAGATGATAACTGATAACCATAAGGTCCACCTATGATAGGATCCTCCCCCACCCTGATAGCTCACTTGTTGCCAGTATCCCATGCAAGCCAAGAAGAAAAGATCTTAAATTCCCCTAAAAGACTTTCTCATATGTTTGAAACATTGTGACCTGGTTTCTTATAGGATCTAACCCACTAAATCTTTGAAATGGTTCTAAAATATTTTTCTTTTATGACACTGGACCACAGACTATTCCCAGAAAAAACTAATCACATACTTTTAGCCCTCAACGCCAACGAGAACAAGTGCATATTCCCATCCCCTTTCTCCATAGAAGGAGCAATAATCTCCCATTGAACTAAATGAATCTTACTCTCTTCTAGTTTACTAAATGAATCGAACTAATGACTTTCTTATGGATCTCATTAATGTTAGATTTAGAGACTTTAGCATTATATATAAACATTAAACATTGCAAGGTTTCATAAAATATAAAAACAAATTAAAAAAATTATATTATTATTGTATAACTTACGAAGGTGTGTGAATCGATGCTATAAGACTATTCATTTTAATGGTTAAAACTATATTCTATATTAGTATTCCAATTATTGTATTTTCACATTCTAGATAAAATGCAAATTACATACTTTTCTAAATAATTAATTAAAAAAATATTGTAAGCGTTTCGATTTCAATATTTTTTAACCAAATCTAGTCACTATCAATAAAAACAATAAGTATTAAGTATTTTAGTTGTACATAAAATATTGATTATTATGATACATATAAATATTTCTAGGTTTGTTTCCTACTACTAACCTACATTTCAATTTAAATTAAAAATCACATCTAGTAAGTTTAATACCTTTGACATATTAAAATCATGGCCACGATAATAACATTGGCATATGTTGGGTTAGTAATGTTAGTATATTAAAAAAGACAAATGATGTATTATCTTTGACATATTAAAATCATGGCCACGATAATAACATTGGCATATGTTGGGTTAGTAATGTTAGTATATTCAAAAAGACAAATGATGTATTTCATAATACCTTTAGTCGTTGGGTTTTCACATCATTAGAAATGCACTTTACCTTTTGAGCCCTCCCTTGGCTTCTGGAGTCATGGAGAATAACTTAGATATAACTTAAGGTATGTTTCACAAAAGTGTGAATTTATGTTGCTTTTAATTGAAGTTAGCAAGTTCAAATTTGAGATGTTTGATCTTTTTCTTTAAATTAAATTAATCTTTCTTATAAGTGAATTTTTCTTAAAAAAATGTTTAAAAAATAATATGATAATAATAAAAAATTCATAGAAAAATGTTTAAAAAATAATAAAAAATGTAGTTGACTTAATATTTTATAACTTTCATTTAAAACAAAGAATACATACAAACGTATATTACAAAAATGTAAATCTATTGACTAAATTTTTATTAACTAATTTTTTACTTAAAATCTTAAATTTGGCCAAAAAATAAATATAAACAAGTTTACTACTACTACGACTTATTATTAAAATTATAAAATATTATATTTTTATATATCAATGTAAAATGTTTTTTGGGGGGAAGCAAGAGACAAGGGTTTCTAATATCTACAAAATGGATTCGGATTTTGAGGGGGCGCAGGCCTAGCCTGCAGGTCGTGGGAGTCCGACCTGTCAGAGGCTGAGGTGGACATCTCGTCGCACGTGGTGGGGATAGCAGGATCAAGTACAGAATGGAGGGCGGTTTTTTCCCCATTGAGCTGACCAATGGGTTTCTTTGGATGTAAGGGAGGGTTTGTTTTTTTTTTGTCTGTGGTGTTTGCAATTTTTGCTCTCCCTTTTCAACTGCTAGCGTGGACGGTTTGCGTGTCGGTTTTTTTACCGTTTTAACCCTTTTTACTGTGCAATGGGGGAAGATGAGGAGGTGGATTATTCTAGTGACCATATGGAGGAGGGCATTTTCTGGCATGGGACAAGTGTGTATTTCACGGATGAGGTGGAGGTCTCACCACAGCCACCGGTTGAGGGTTTCTCATTGGTTTTACCTTCACCTTCCTCTGCTGAGGAAGGTTTTTCGCTGATAGACTTGCTATTATCTTCTCCTTCGCCTTTTCAACTTCCAGAAGTTTCGACGGTTAAAATATTGATTATTACGACACATATAAATCTTTCTAGGTTTGTTCCTACTGCTAACCTACATTTCAATTTAAATTAAAAATCACATCTAGTAAGTTTAATACCTTTGACATATTAAAATCATGGCCACGATAATAACATTGGCATATGTTGAGTTAGTAATGTTAGTATATTCAAAAAGACAAATGATGTATTAACTTTGACATATTAAAATCATGGCCACGATAATAGCATTGGCATATGTTCGGTTAGTAATGTTAGTATATTAAAAAAGACAAATGATGTATTTCATAATACCTTTAGTGGTTGGGTTTTCACGTCGTTAGAAATGTACTTTACCTTTTGAGCCCTCCCTTGGCTTTTGGAGTCATGGAGAATAACTTACATATAACTTAAGGTATGTTTCACAAAAGTGTGAATTTATGTTGCTTTTAATTGAAGTTAGCAAGTTCAAATTTGAGATGTTTGCTCTTTTTCTTTAAATTAAATTAATCTTTCTTATAAGTGAATTTTTCTTAGAAGAATGTTTAAAAAATAATAAAAAAAATTCATAGAAGAATGTTTAAAAAATAATAAAAAATGTAGTTGACTTAATATTTTATAACTTTCATTTAAAACAAAGAATACATACAAACTTATATTACAAAAATGTAAATCTATTGACTAAATTTTTATTAACTAATTTTTTACTTAAAATCTTAAATTTGGCCAAAAAATAAATATAAACAAGTTTACTACTACTACGACTTATTATTAAAATTATAAAATATTATATTTTTATATATCAATGTAAAATGTTTTTTTGGGGGAAGCGAGAGCCGAGGGTTTCTGATATCTGCAAAATGGATTAGGGTTTTGAGGGGGCGCAGGCCTAGCCTGCAGGTCGTGGGAGTCCGCCCTGTCAGAGGCTGAGGTGGACATCTCGTCGGACGTGGTGGGGATAGCAGGATCGAGTACGGAATGGAGGGCGATTTTTTCCCCATTGAGCTGACCAATGGGTTTCTTTGGATGTAAGGGAGGGTTTTTTTTTTTGTCTGTGGTGTTTGTAGTTTTTACTCTCCTTTTTCAACTGCTAGCGTGGACGGTTTGCATGTCGGTTTTTTTACCGTTTTAACCCTTTTTACTGTGCAATAGGGGAAGATGAGGAGGTGGATTGTTCTAGTGACCATATGGAGGAGGGCATTTTCTGGCATGGGATAGGTGTGTATTTCACGGATGAGGTGGAGGTCTCACCATAGCCGCGGGTTGAGGGTTTCCCATTAGTTTTACCTTCACCTTCCTCCGCTGAGGAGTGTTTTTCGCTGACAAACTTGCTATTATCTTCTCCTTCGCCTTTTCAACTTCCAAAGGTTTCGACGGTCATTCCTAGAGAAGGTACAGGTTGTTTTGGCCTTGAAAGGCAGGGTTATGTGGATTTTCCTTCGCCAGTGGAGGGTCTGACTGTTGGTGTGATGCATGAAGGTGATGGGATCGCTGGATTGACCACTGTAGGGGTTGGGAGCGGCGAAGGTAACCTTCTGGAGAATTCGAACTGCGATGAACTGAGGTTGGAGGGTTTTGTGGCTTGATCCCTTGGCCCGCTGGAACAACGTGGTTTTTCTAGCACACATTTGGAAGGGTTTTTTGCTCCTGGATCTTTCAGTGAAGCAGATAGAAGAGTCGATAGCAAAGGTGTGAACAAACGACGCAAAACATGGGTCAAATATAAGAAAGTCAGTTACAATTATGCTTTGGGGGAGGATATAGGCTGGGATCGGGTTATGTAGATGGCCAATTTCACGTTGGTGGGGCAGGTTTTCGGAAGAACCTTTTCTTTGAAGATGGTGATCAAGTGGGCGAAGGATTGCTAGTTGGAGGCGCTTGGTTTGGTCCCATAAGTGGAAGGCCTGACTCGTGGTTGGTTTGCGTTCAATTTTCAAAATTAGGAACATTTGTAGTGCTTTATTAACCAGAATTGGTCTTTGGATAACTATCTTGTTTTGCTTAAACCATGGCATCCCCTCTTTGATGCGAGCAGGGAGCGGGTGGCCATCGTCCCCTTGTGGGTCAGACTTTCGGGCCTGCCTTTACATTATTGGACTGAAGAACACTTAATTAATATTGGGAACATCCTGGGGTCTTTCCTTGAAGCATATATTTCTTTTAAGGAAATGAAGATGAAGAGGGTTGCGCGTATATTGGCGAGTATCAAAATTAGAGAAAGCTTAGCTGAAGATATGCTGTTGAGTTGGGGGCCATATCAAATTAAGCAGACCCTGGACTATGAGAATGTTCCTTTTCGGTGCAGGCGATGCCGTGCAGATGGGCACCCTGCGACAGAATACAGATTGGCGGTTCGAACATTAGTCTAGTTCTCAAAAGAAGGGGAGGGATGATGTGTTCTTCGGCCCAATGTCTTCGTCGACTTCACTTGTGGAACCGGGGAGCGAGGATATTGAAGAAAGAAGTCACGAGGAGGAGACTATGGTGCCCCTCCTGGTGGTGGAGGTGGCCAGACATGTTCAATACCCTTTTATGATAGGGATCCCTTTTTCAAGTACTTCTTCTTTTACCCTCTCCCCGTCTATAAGCTTATTTACGGATATTTTTAATGTTTCTGGACTAGATTGGGTGGAAAGGCTTAAAAATATGACTATCACCATACAACCCATAGAGGTTCCACTACCCATCTCTGCTACGTTACTAGGGGAGCCTACTCAGGTGTCGGACCTAAAACTAATTGAAGAGGTTACCTCCCCACACTCACCACTTCGATCATTAGATTCAGGGTATTTTCTGTGGTCATGCACCAAGAGAGCCTCGGGGGGTTTGGGGGGAAATTCTTTTCCGACCTCTAGAAGGAGAGGAAGAAAATCTTGTATTGCCAAGGCTCAGTCCAGGGAAAGAAAGGATTTGTTGGAAGGAAAACAACAGTCAATTGAGAGGGAGATTAGAGCAGTGCATGCCTAGAAGAAGGGGTGCTGATGAAAATCATGTCTTTCAATTGCATGGGTCTTCCTGGTCCCCAGAAAAGATCAGCACTGCGGAGGGTGGTTGGTTTAGAACACCCTGTTGTACTTTTGTTACAAGAAACTTTAGGGGAAGGAGAAGTGGTTAAATGTAGGTTGGCAAGTTGGTTTCCTGGTTGGAATTTTGAGACCTTGGATGTTCATGGTCATTCTGGAGGGTTGGCTATCGAATGGGATGCCAGGAATGTCCAAGTGCTAAACCTTTGGGGTATGGAGTCAGTACTTGGTTTGACCTTCAAGGATCTGGAACTTGTGGATACTTTTACTATTTTTAATGTCTATGGTCCATATCTTAATAGTATTCCCTTTTGGGATAACCTTTTAAACAACTCTCTACTGAGAGGAGATAAGGTGATCATTGGGGGTGACTTAAATTTTTCTCTGGGGAAGCCTGAGGTATGGGGGCCTCATGCTTGTGCTGATCTTTTGTCGAATTACTTTACTCAGAAGCTGGTAGAAAGGAACTGGTTGGACATTGAACCTATCAAGCTCAAACCTACCTAGAGAAACAACAGATGTCGGGAGGGGAGAGTGGCTAAGAGGTTGGACCGGTTTTTGGTGGTTGTATAGGTGGTGGACAAATATCATTTTATTCGATGGTGGGTTGGAAGTGGAGGCAGTCTGATCACTTTCCTATCTTTCTGGAGCTGAAAAATGGGCCTGTCAAACCGCCTAGCCCTCTAAAATTTAACAAGACCTGGTTGAAAGATGATAATTTTGTATCGTTGATATCAACTAAATGGATCCCTTTTGACCTTGGTAGTGGGAGAACTGCAGCTTTTCAGTTTGCAGCGAACATTCATAATTTGAAGGATGTTATTAAAGGGTGGGTTGTGGACAAGCGAAGGAGGGAGGACAGAGAACTTAAACAAGTTGAAAAGGACCTTTCTTAACTGCTTGATAAAGAGGGGGGGGGGGTCTGTTGAATCAGGAGGACAAAGAACTTCTGATCAGACTAGAAGGGAGAAGGAATGTATCATTACTTTAAAGGGAAGAGACTTGGAGGCCGAAGAGCAGGGCTACATGGTTGGCATGCAGGGATGACAAAACTAAATTCTTTCATGCTTATGCGAGAGGGAGAAAAACAACAAACACTGTTTGGAGCCTCTTGGATGATTAAGGGAATACTCATGACACTTTCAAAGGAATGGCCGAGTTCGGGGGTGGAGCATTTTAATAATATTTTTAAAGCACCTGCCCAGGCGTCCATTGTTGAAGTCATCAAAATTGCACAACTTTTCCAAAGATTTGTGGAGGAGGAGAATAATAGATCCCTGATGGAGGAAATCACCAAAGAAGAGTTGAAGGTGGTCTTACAAAGTTTTCAGAAGGACAAGAGTCGAGGTCCTGATGGGTGGACGATTGAATTCTGTCTGGAAATATTTGACCTTCTAGGCGGAGATTTGTTGAAGCTGGTGGAGGATACTAGAATTTCAAGGAGAATTCCTGCCAGTTTCAACTCGACTTTTATATCCCTTATACCAAAAACTGACTATCCTGCTTCTCTAAATGACTTCATACCAATTTCACTTTGTAATTGCATTTATAAAGTGGTTTCAAAGGTGATTGCAAGAAGACTTAAGGTGATACTCTCTAATCACATTACTGAATAACAATTTGGGTTCTTAGAGGGGAGACAGATTCACAAAGCCATTAGGGTTGCTCAGGAAGGTCTACATAGCATGAAAACTAAAAATATCAAAGGGGCCATACTCAAAATTGATCTATCCAAAGCTTATGACAAAGTAAGTTGGATTTACATTCGAATGTTGCTGACACATCTTGGGTTTGGCATTGCTTTTATCAGGTGGATCATGAGTTGTATTACAACTGTTTCTTTCTCAATTTTGATCAATGGAGCTGCCTTTCCATTTTTTCATGCGGAAAGAGGGCTTAGGCAGGGATGTCCGTTGTCTTCGCTCCTATTTTTGTTGGTTGATGAAGGCTTGAGTAGGTCTCTAAGGGAGGCAAATAGACTTGGTTCCTTAAAGGGCATTCAGATCTCTCAGTATCTGCAAATAACTCATCTTCTGTACAGTAGACGATGTTCTAATTTTTTGTTCGGGATTGGTAAGAGATACTAATACCATTCAAGATATTTTGGTGCTTTTTTCTAAAGCCACTGGGATGGAGCTTAATTCTCGAAAGTCAATATTGTCCACTCACATGTTGAGGGATGAAGAGTTACATGAAATCACAGGGGTTTTCCATACATTTTGGAAGGTTTGGATGGTGGACTGAAATATCTAGGGTTTTGTTTAAAACCTAATGCTTATAAAATTAGAGATTGGAAGTGGCTGCTGGACAAGATGGAAAAACGCCTAAAAATTTGGAGTCATAAATGGCTCACTGGGGCTGGCAGATTGGTTTTGGTTAAAGTTGTATTAGAAGCAATTCCTATTTACTGGATTTCACTAGCTTGGATTCCTAAAGGTATATTGGAAGAGGCTTGTAAAACTTGTTTTTGTTTTCTGTGGAGTGTTAAACAAGAGAAGCATGTGACTCCTTGGGTTCATTGGGAGAGGATTGTTGTTCCTAAAGGGTTGGGGGGTTGGGGCCTTAAAAATATCTTTTTATTTTCAAAATCACTAGCGACCAAGGGGGGTTGGAGAGTTTTAAAGGATGAAAGTTTGTGGACACAGGTCCTTCTTCAGAAGTACATTGCTCCTGACTCTGTGGAAGATTGGATCAGGAGTCTTGTGAAATCTCATTTTGGAGGCTCGGTAATTTGGAAGGCAGTGGTTAAATCATTTGATGTTATTGAGTCCAATCTTGCCTGGAATGTTGGGAATGGCAGGAAGCTAAGGGTCGACAAGGATCCATGGGTAGGTAACATCCAACAACACATGCTTCTAGACCACACGGTGGAGGCTTTGAGATAGAGAGGTATTGTCTACCTTTCACACTTAGCTGCTCCTTTTCAGGAGATCCCATGGTCCCAGTCCTGGAAATCAGCACAAGAGTTTGGATCAATAGCAATGGATGAAAGGGAAGTGGAACGGTCTCTTGGGGCATTGATCCAGGCACATATTCAGCTTCGGGATAGGGATGATGTTCTTATATGGGACTTGGATCCGGGTGGCAGATACACCCCAAAGGCGTGGTATATAAAGCTCAGTGCAGATGGTTTTCAGAGGGTTATGATCTGGTGGTGGAAGAAACTGTGGAAAATCAATAGTCCACCAAAAACTAGACTTTTCATGTGGTGTGTGCTGGAAAAGAAGGTACCTGTCTTGGACAATTTGCAAAAAAGGTGTTCCAAGGGCCTGGTTGGTGTGCTCTTTACAAGTCTGATGGTGAGTCTGTCACACACCTTTTTTTACACTGTCCTTGTATCAAAGAAGTGTGGAATGAATGCTCGAAGGCCCTTGACTATAATTGTAGGTGGGTAGGACTCTCGTTACTAAAAGCCTAGGAAAACTGAAGGAGGTTAGAAACTCAGGAGTCTATGACTGCTCTACCATTGCCGGTATTTGTGGCATCTAGCTTGATAGGATCAATTTAATTTTTGCAAACAAAGAATGTACTCCTAAAATTATAGCAAGTTTGGATTGTGGTATCCCGCCTGCCTTTCCTCAATACATCAGGGTGTCTAGACAAAGGAATTTTTTGGAAATAGAAATTGATAGATCTTTGTAGTGAGGGTTTTTTTATGGGGCAGCCCAAAACAATATTTTTTTGGGGGGGAGGGGGGGCTATCCTTTCCTTTTCAGAAAATCACTCCTTTAAATTAATGGTGGGGTTGGGGGGAGGCAATAACAACTATGCTAAGCTTCTGAGTTTAAAACTCCTTCTTATTTTTGCAGTAGAGAAACGGTGTAGAACTTTAAATGTTTGTGGAGATTCGATGAATGTGATTAACTGGATCAAAGGGATCCAACTGTGCAGAAATCTAAGACTTGTCAACATTTTATCTTCCATCAAAGCAGTTTTAGACACTTATGTATCTTTTTCATGCCGACATGTCTACATGGAAAATAACAGGAAGGTGAACAAAGCCTCTAAGGAGGGGCTACAGATGGCCTTGGGTCAGTGGAAGATCAGAGAATTGAACAAGGACATTGTCCATGAATATTATCATAGGCCTTTTATAGAAGGAGTTGTTGCTACAAAAAATTTGCTTGAACATCATATTATGATACTGTTTTTTTTTTTGTGGACCTCGTGTGGATTGACATGGCACTGTTTCGACTGGTTTATGGACTGTCTCGGGGTTGTTTGTTGGTTATATTCTGTCTTGTACATATTGGAAAAATAGTGGTTTTTTTGTAATATTTATGATCAAGATAACATGTTCTTTTGTTGAAAACTACCGTATAGGGGGACTATCAGAAGACCTTAAGGACCTGTGTTTTTTGCTTACTGTTTGCTCGAAAATACACAACAAAGTGTATCTACTATATGTAATTTTGCTTTCAAAAAATGATATAAAATTACGGTTTTTTTCCAAAAAAAATATAAAATACGTTTTAATAATTTATTAATTGTAAAAACATATATTTTATTATGTAAATGAAAAATTTAACAAATGCTTTTTAATAATGTAATAACTTTAACGTGAACGGTTTAGTATTTTAAATCTGTTGGTAAAACTTTGGTATTTTTGGTATTTAAATGATTTATTATTTTAGGATTTAATTAAGTTTATATAAATAATATAAACAAATATATTAATGATACTATATAGTAATTTTAAAAATAAACTATTTTTCAATTTTATTAATTAAAAATAATATATTATTAAAATTATTTAGAAATTTTGAATTATTTTTCAATTTTATCAATGAGATGGGTATTGATCGGGTTTATAAGTTGAATCTATTTCGAACACATATATAATAGAGAAGTTGCATGTATTAATTATTATTAATCAATTTTAATATGAGCTATATTTATGAATATTATTTAATGTCATAAATAAGTATTGATCAATTTTATTAGGGGTTTGGTTTATATTTTTAATTAATTATATATAGAGAAGTGATACTATATTCACATACTAAATTAAAAAATAAAAGAAATGGGTTATATATTATTCTTTTCGTAAACAAGCCTCACTTCAATTTAGAGCATATGTAGATTGTCCTAGCCTTGTTAAAAACAATGGGTTTCATAATTCATCAAGATCTTCCTATGCATCTTTGGGCAGAAGCAGCCATAATAGCAGTGTATGTACAGAACCGTACTCCACACAGAGTACTCGAGAACAAGACTCCTGAAGAAGTCTTCTCCGGCAAGAAACCAGACGTCAGCCATCTCAGAATATTCGTCTGTCCTGTGTACATACACATTCCAAAAGAGAAAAGAACAAAATTAGATCCTTCAGGAAAGAAGGGTATATTTGTGGGATACTCTGAAATCTCGAAGGCTTATAGAATATACTTCCCAGGGTTCAAGAAGATTGACATCAGCAGAGATGTAACATTTGACGAAGATTCAGCCTACATCAAATCTAGAAAGAAACATGTTGAAGAACCTGAAGAAGCAGAAGCTCCCAAAATTCATGATACAATCATGAACGAAGAAACTCAAGAAGAAGATCGAGAATTTGAAGAACCACAAAGACCTGTAGATCCACCATGAGAGAAGAATCCTCACAAGAGGAAACCTGCTTGGGTACGAGAGATTATCCAAGGTGCGAAAAGATATAGGGTTCCAGAAGAGAATCTCTGAGAAAGAAAGCGAACCAGATCCTGTTCCAGTTATGTAGCTTTACTATGTGACTTTATTGATAAAGAACCTTCCGAGTATGAAGAAGCGGCAGAACGAAAAGAATGGAAGGATGCGATGATCGAAGAGTATCAATCAATTATGAAGAATGATGATTGGGATGTTGTACCAAGACCAGAAGGGAAGTCTGTTGTAACTTCCAAGTGGATCTACAAGATCAAGCATGCTGCAGACGGTAGCATTGAAAAGTATAAGGCAAGATTTGTGGCTCAGGGTTTCTCTCATAAAGAAGGAATAGACTATGAAGAAACCTTTGCACCTGTAGCCAAATACACTTCCATCAGATCGGTACTTGCTCTGGCTGCAATGATGAAATGGAAGATACACCAAATGGATGTCAAGACTGCCTTCTTGAATGGTGTAGTAGAAGAGGAAGTGTATGTGGAGTAGCCACTCGATTTTGAGACACATGACAGGGAGTCTCATGTGTGTGGATTGAAGAAAGCCCTGTATGGTTTGAAACAGGCACCCAGGACATGGTACAGCAGAATTGACAGCTTTCTATCCAGTTTGGGCTTTACAAAGAGTAAAGCAGATTCCAACCTTTACTACAAGGTGGAAGATGGCAACCCAGTGATGCTTCTACTATATGTAGATGATATGTTTGTGACAGGTATGGATGGGTTGATTGCTGATACGAAGAGAAAGCTTGCTGCTAAGTTCGAGATGAAGGACTTGGGAATGATGCATTATTTCCTAGGTATGGAGGTGTGGCAGACTACAGATGGAATCTTCCTTGGACAAGGGAAGTATGCGGTAGAGATCCTGAAGATATTTGGGATGACGGACTACAAGACATTAACCACACCTATGGAATCAAACCTGAAGCTATTGAGTGATGCTTCATCAAAGACAGTTGATGCCACGATGTATCGTCAGATGATTGGGTCCTTGATGTACCTGACGAACATGAGACCAGATATCTGCTTTGTTGTGAACACCTTGAGCCAATACTTAACAGATTCGAGACATGTTCACTTGACTGCTACAAAGCATATTCTGAGGTACTTGAAGGGTACGGTTGCTTATGGGCTCAAGTATAAGGTTGATCAGAAGATTAACCTGGAGGGTTATGTTGATTTAGATTGGGCAAGCAGTGCCATCGATAGGAAGAGCACTTCAGGGTGTTGCTTCAGTATGGGATCATGTGTGATCTCGTGGTTTAGCAGGAAGCAATCCTGTGTGGCACTGAGTATAGTTGAAGCAGAGTATGTTGCAGCCTGTTTAGCTAGTTGTGAGGCAGTATGGCCGAGGAAGCTACTGTCTGATTTATTTGATCTCCAGTTAGATGCTACTTGTATATACTATGACAACCAGAGTTGTGTAAAGTTGTCAGAGAATCCAGTATTCCATGACAAGTCGAAGCATATCGAGATCAAGTATCACTATATCAAGGATATGGTGCAGAGAGGAGCAGTGAAGCTCCAGTATGTTGCGACAAACGAACAGATAGCTGATGTGTTGACTAAGCCATTAGCTAGGGTGAAGTTTGAGTACTTCAGGGAGAAGCTTGGTGTTCTCCAGATCAAGATTCCTCCCAAGAGGAAGTGATGTGTCTGTGCTGAGCCTTTCTGACATGGTGAGAGGATTGGTTCCTTCCATGGTCAGATATAAGTGTTGTGCCCTTCCTACATGGTGAGAGGATTGGTTCCTTCCATGGTCGGATGTAAGAGTTGTGACATGGTGAGAGAATTGGTTCCTTCCATTGTCAGGTCTATGTGTAGATGGCACATCCAGCATGAAAAAGGGTTGGCTCTGTGAAGATACATCTAGCATGAAAAAGGACTAGCTCTGTGTAGATGGCACATCCAGCATGAAAAAGGGTTGGCTCTGTGAAGACTCATCTAGTATGAAAAAAGACTAGCTCTGAGTAGCTGCCACATCTGGTATGAAAAAGGACCAGCTCTGTGATGCCTCATCTAGTATGAAAAAGGACTAGCTCTGAGTAGCTACCACATCTGGTATGAAAAAGGACCAGCTCTGTGATGCCTCATCTAGTATGAAAAAGGACCAGCTCTGTGATGCCTCATCTAGTATGAAAAAGGACTAGCTATGTGAAGACTCATCTAGTATGAAAAAGGACTAGATCTGAGTAGCTACCACATCTGGTATGAAAAAGGACCAGCTCTGTGATGCCTCATCTGGTATGAAAAAGGACCAGCTCTGTGATGCCTCATCTAGTATGAAAAAGGACTAGCTCTGTGAAGACTCATCTATTATGAAAAAGGACTAGCTTTGAGTAGCTGCCACATCTGGTATGAAAAAGGACCAGCTCTATGATGCCTCGTCTGGTATGAAAAAGGACCAGCTTTGTGATGCCACATCTAGTATAAAAAAGGACTAGCTCTGTGATGATACATCCAGTATGAAAAAGGATTGGCTCTGTAGAGGTTCCTACGATGAGAAGAATCAAGAGATAGCACCTATGATGATGACCCAGTGATGATCCAGATCCAGTGATGATGATCCAATAGTGATGATCTAGATCGAGTAATGATCCAGATCCAGTGATGATGACCTAATGATGATCCAGATCCAATGATGATGATCTAGCAGTTATTATCTAGATTGAGTAATGATCCAGATCCAGTGATGATCCAGATCCGATGATGAATATGACTTGAAGATGAATATGACTTGAAGATGACGAGGACTCGAGGATGATCCAGAAGATACAGAGAAGAAGACTTGTGCTGAAAATTGTGTCGAAAGAATACCTTCCTAGTTAAGAGGGAGTGTTGATGTATATGTAACTTCGGAATGTATTTCACTTGTATTTCTTATATATTGTAACTCGATGTTTATTCTGGGATGTACTTGAGTTATGTCATGCCCTGATGTTCCTATCGAGAAGGTCTATCATGTAAACAAGTCATGTCAAGTCATTGTGGGTAGACCTCCCAGTGTCTAAGGGTTAAAGTCCCCGCAGTTCCGGGGCACTAGGGTTATTAGACTCTCCTAGTGAGGTCGGCCCTAGTAGGGTTTTTGTCATGTTGGGATTAGTATAAATAGAGAGCTGGACTCTCTATTTAACACACAACTCATACACGCTAAAGTGTAGCACATAGTTGAGGAAGGAGAAGACACTGGGGCTAGACAAGAATAAGGTTACTACTGTCGGGAGATCACTTACTATTTTGGGTTTTACTTTTGGTGTTGATTCTATCTCTGAGGAAGTTGCGGGGTTTTCACCATTTATGGTTTCCCCAAGGATAAACACTATGTTCATTGTCTCTTGTGTTTGATTGTTGTGCTTGTTATTCTCTTAGTAAATATCCTAATATAATGCTAGCTTAATGACGAAATTCTAACATAAACTGCTTCATATGGAGTCATTTAAGATGCAATATGATAGGAAGTATTGTACCACCATTGAATGAGAGGGAGCCACTTTCCCCACTGATGTTCTTGTTCATAGGTGAAGCAACGAAGATTTTTCAAATATTTGTTGATGACTTCAGTTTGACCATCTGGTTGTGGGCGATATCTTGAACTCATATTCAGTTTGGTGCTAGTGAGGTGAAATAATTCAGTCCAAAAATGAATTGTGAAAGTTGCGTCACGGTCTGAGACAATGGAAGAAGGGATTCCATGAAGACAAATTATTTGGTCCATGAAAATTTGTGCAACTGAGGAGGTGTTATATGGATGGCTGAAAGCAAAAAAATGACTATATTTGGAGAGCTGATCAACCACAACCAATATTACGGTCTTCCCTCCAGATTTAGGGAGCCCTTCAATGAAATCCATTGAAATATCTGTCCAAATCCTTGTAGGGATGGGAAAGGGTTCGATCAAGCCGAGGAGGAGTGTTTTCACCCTTGTGGTGTTGGAAGGTATTACATTCGCTAACCATCTGTTGAATTTCACGTTTCATTCCCTTCCAAAAGAACTTACATTGTGCCCACTCATATGTTTTGAGGAACGCAGAGTGCCCTGCCAATGGAGAAGCATGGAGTTCATAGAAGACAACCTAGTGAAGATCTGTGCTCTGAGGAAGCACCAGACGACCCTTGTTTCTCAAAGAAGAACCATCCCAAAAGTAAAGCGGTACAACAGAAGGATTATTGGCCAAATGTTGGATGATTTTAGATAAGGAAGAGTCATTGGCATAGCCTTGTTGAACAGGTTGTAACCAATTTGGAATAGGCATAGAAATAGCTGAAAGAGAAGCATGGTCATCAAATGTGCCGGAAAGAGCATTTGCCACAAGATTGTCCTTACCCTTATTGTAAGTGATCTCATAGCCATAACCCATGGGTTTGCTAACCCATTTATGTTGTGTTGGGGACAAGACCCATTATTCCAGGAAATATTTCAAACTCTGGTGATCAGCCTTGATGCAGAAATGATTCCCTAAGAGGTATGGATGCCACTTCTGTACTGCATGCAAAATAGCCATCAATTCCTTCTCATATGTAGAGGTGGCTAAATTCTTACTGGAAAGGGATTTTTTGGTAAAAACAATGGGATGTTCATCTTGAAGGAGGACAACACCAATTCCATTGTCGCAAGCATCACTCTCAATAGTGAAGGGATTGGAAAAATCAGGCACAACTAGAACAGGTGTGGTACACATATCTTGTTTCAGTTTGTCAAATGCACACTCAGCAGTAGGTGTCCATGTAAAAGCATCCCTTTTAAGTAGACCTATTAATGGAGCTGCAATATTCTGACAATCCTTAACAAACTTTATGTAGTAGCCAGTCAGTCCCAAAAATCCATGAAGGCTCTTTAGGGTCTGAGGATGTAGCCAATTTTTCATGGCATCTATTTTGGTAGGATCAACATGAACCCCTTGTGCTGAAACAATATGCCCGAGATACTCTACTTCCTTCTGCCCAAAAACACATTTAGATTGTTTAGCACATAGATGATGATCACATAAAAGTTGCAGTACAAGATCCAGATGTTGGAGATGATCAACGCATGTTTTACTATAGACGAGGATATCATCAAAGAAGACCATAATGAAGTTTTGCAAGTAGGGTCGGGATAATTTATTCATCAAGGCCTAGAATGTGGAAGGATCATTTGTGAGGCCAAAGGGCATGACCAAAAATTCATAGGGGCCATAATGTGTGTGGAAGGTTGTTTTAGGGATATCATCCTCATGAACCTGAATTTGGTGATACCCAGAATGAAGATCCGACTTGGAGAAAAAATGAGCACCATGGATCTCATCCAAAATCTGATCAACAATAGGAATTGGAAACTTATCCTTGATTGTGATGTGATTAAGTGCTTGCAAGTCGATGCAGAGGCGCCATGACCCATCTTTTTTCAGACAAGAAGAACCGGTGATGAGAAGGAACTGGTACTAGGGCTAATAAGACCTTGCTTCAGTAAGTCCCGATGGGGCCTGATGTTGGGAGGGACGCTTCTAGGAAGGAGCATAATACGATGGTCCTCTAGTCTTGAAGGTGGCAATCCCACTGGCTCAGCAAACACACATGCATGAGTCGATCCAAAATTTGTTGTAGATCTAAGGGAGTAGTTAAGACCGTTGAAGGTTGCATCTGAATGAAATGGAGTTGAGCGATGACACCATGTGAACTCTTCTTAAGGATATTTTCCATGCGATGCAAACTGATGATGCTGAGAGACCCTGGTTGTAATCCCCTCAATGTGTGTTTTTCCCCATTGACTGAAAAATGCATCCAAAGTTCAGCAAAATCCTATAAAATGGGTCCAAGTGTGTGTAACCATTGAGCGCCCAAAACCACATCACATCCGCCTAAGGGCAAGGAAAACATGTCAGAGCACAATTTATAATCCCCAATAGAGATTCACACATTATGACACTTCCCTCTGCAAGGTAAGGTGCCCCCATTGGCAATCATGACTTCAAATCTGGAGCAAGGATGAACAAAACAATCAGCCTATTTGGCAATACTGGGGTCAATGAAGTTATGAGTGGTACCAGAATCAATGAGTATTGTAAGAGGCATTTTTTTGAAGAAACCTCTAACCCGCATGGTTTGTGGGGTGGTGACTCCGGCTAATGCATGGAGGGATAACTTTGGTTGGTCATCTTGAGCAGGAAGGTCAACAGGTAGTTGTTGAATGCCACCCTCGGCATCTACTAGATCCTAAGTATCATAAAAAATTTCAGGTGCAGGCGGAGAATCCACATCCAAGAGATAGAGATTTTGCTTAGCACATCGATGTCCCTGGGTGAATTTCTCGTCACAATTATAACAAAGCCCTTTTTCCCTACGTGCTTGCATCTCAACTTCAGACAAATGCTTGATAGGAGTGGTTCTAGGAGTTGGCGGAATTGGAGGTCTTTGGGGAACCATATTTATGAATGGAACAAAAGTGGATTTGGAGCGTTGTTGGGCCATGATCTTGTCCTCCACCAACTTAGCCAACCCTAGGGATTCCATCATAGTTTTGGGATTAAACATTTTAACCTTAGATCAGATTGCATCCTTTTAGACCACTGATAAAACAACTCCAGTAGAATGCATTAGACAATCCTTCTGTGTGATTGACTAGTTTCTCAAATTTTGTCTGACACTCCCTCACCGTACTAGTTTGGCGAAGTTTGGTGAGTGCTCCTGTGAAGTCATCAAAAGCACTAGGGCCAAATCGTTGCAGAAGGAGTTGGCAAAAAATTGTCCAGTTTGGCTCTGTGTGAGCCTTGATGTACCAACGAAACCATTGAAGGGATTCATGTTCCGAATGAAAGGATGTAAGTGGGACTTTATTAACATCAAAAGTGTTATGCATACTGAAATATTGTTCTACCTTGTAAATCCATCCAGTCGGATCATCACCATTGAAGCGAGGAAAATCAAGCTTTGGCCAACGAAAGTTGCTAGAAGAAGAGAACCAAGTGTATGCAGAAGACTCAGGTTGCCATCGGTTGCTCATGGTTGAATGCTAAAGATGGAGACCGATAAATATTTGATCCAAATCTTTGAATTTGGTCTGGAGGGTGGCAAGTTCTTCTTCCATTTGTCTATTTGCTCCTGTGCAGGTGACAATCATAAGCAGGGTTTTTTTTATTTTTTGTGTGGAAATAAGTAGGAAAACAAAAACAGAGAGGGTTTTAGAAAATGAAAATTTTGTGTTGGGAAAAACTTAGGTGGGTAATTGAAGTTTGACTAGGTTTTGGACACTTTCTAAGGGACAAGGAAACCAAAAATGTGAATTTCTTAAGTGGGGTGAAAGAATGGGAAAATTTGTCAGAGAGGGACAATGAAGCAGAATTGGGAGACGAACAATGTGGCAAAATTTGAAGGTGATTGGGTGAGAACTGAAGAAGTTATGGCAAACCCTAAAAATAAACAAATGCGAAATTTTGGGCTTCAGGAAGTGGAATTTGGGACAGGGTCCTCAAGTAATGAAATATGCAGAATGGAATTGTGGGGGTTACAGTGATTTTTCAATGGAAATGGAGCTAAAACAAAGAAGATATGACCAAAAATAAAAAATTTATCTACAACGGCTCTGGAAAAAGTGCTTCATCAACTGGAAATAGATATGGACCCCAGGTATGTTCAGATTCCTAAAGGTTCAGGGGATTCACTCGGACACCAATGTTGTCTAACGACTTGCGTATTGGGGCAGTACCCCTCACTCCACGGCTCAGGTAAAACTGATAACCGCTTTTCCATAAACGATAGTTCTTGGTTTACCTCGTGGGTGGAAACTAATCAATCAGGTAGGGGTCGTTTCCCTTTTCACTTGGCATGTCCTCTCAATGGCTAGCTACTTCGGGGTTCATGTGGTACTCCTCACAATGAGATTTAGAGCTATGCCCAAGTACTTCCCATAGTTCAGCGGATATGGTTTAGTCCCTAATCTGAACGAATAATACTGATGCAAAGAAGAAGCACTACTGTAATAATCACGGCTCCAAGAAGCACGACAAAGGAAAAAAAATTGGCATAAATTCCACCCAGTGAGCCTAAGAAAGTTCTTTGATACCAGATGTGAAGAACCTCCTACAATAAACAATGAGAATACAAGATATAACGGAAATAATGTAGCACATAAGATATTTTATTGATCACATGCCACTTCGAGGGGGCAACGTCCTTTGAGCAATCTCGATACAAAATAACTATTGGATGCCTTCATTAGCCCCAACACATACTTATATACTAGGTCTAATCGAACCAACTATTACTCCCCATGAATGTGGGATAATGCAACATATTAATTGGACGACTTAACAATGATTACTTACTCCCCATGAATGTGGGATAATACAACATACTACTGGGACGACTTACAAAGCATATGCATCCAACAAAATATATTAACAAAATAAAGAGGAGGGTTGACACGGGTTCTTAATAGTCACCTACTCGGTTTTTTAGATGATCCAAGGTGGTAAGACAAGGATGTCTTTTATCGCCACCCCTTTTTCTGTTGATTATTAAAGGTCTGAGTAGACTTATTAGTTCAGCTAGGGATTCAATAGACATTGCAGGGCTGGAGATTTCAACTTTGGTGAGGATAACCCTCCTGCTTTGTGGACAATGTCATGATTTTAAGTGAAGGGACTATTGTGGAATGACATAACTATAAATATTTGATGGATATATTCTGTAGTGCATCGAGGATGTTAATAAGTGACCAAAAGTACACTATTATGCACTATGGGATATCTAGTGAGAACCTTGTTCTTATCAAACAATTACTCCTATATGGTATGTGTTCTCTTAAGGATGATACAAAATACTTAGGATTTTTTCTCAAACCAAACAATTATGTGACAAAAGACTAGTATTGGTTACTTATTGTTAAATGTAAAGCATCACAAATCATTCTCCAAGCCAATCTTATGGAACCAGGATTGGGCCTCATGTGTTGAGGTAAGGGAAGCCTGAGTTGGACTTAGGTACTTAGAGTAGATTATTAGGGCTAGACCCAAGGATGACTAAGCCTTCTGTTATAAAAGGTTATTCCTCATGTGTCGAGGTGAATGCTTTGATTTATCAAAGTGACGATGTTGTAAAGTCTTGTAGTACAAGGCTTCGAACTTGTGTGTATATCAAGTCATAGTTCTCATATGGGCCTTCAGTAATTGTAGGTACCTATGAGGTGGACCTCTAGTTATAGAGGTAATGATTCTTATATGGACCTCCGGTTATAGTAGGTACCCATGGGGTGGGCCTCTAGTTATAGAGGTGGATGCTTTGCATGTCAAAGCATTAATGTTGTGTGATATATTAATAACCATGATCATTTGAGATGGATAAAGCTATTAAGTCTCCTATAGAGACTGACCACCTCTAGAGTGAATTACTTTAGCATATGATCATTTGGTCCAAGAGTAATATTATATGATCACAACACCAGACAAATCTTCTAAGTATAATTTGACATGATAGATAATTAAAGTTCACATATAGACCATGCAATAAAGATAAAAGATAAAGAGATAATGCATAGAGAAAGAGAGAATTTGAATTGCACATGAGATGACTTCGGTCGACTAGAGATGAACTCAAATTATTAAGCTTCAATTAAAGCTTTAGTTAATGTATCAATGTATGTCTTAGTTAAATATTGTTAAGCTTCAATTAAAGCAACAATGGATGCATCAATTAATTAAAGAGAACTCACATAAGTCACTTCAATAAATCAATTAGCATGATTTCAGTTAAGAATAGTTAACTAGGCCCTCACAGGTGTGGCTTATTGGCGGTTCACTTGTTATGAAGTCACATGTTGTAAATTGGAGGTCACTAGTTCAAATCACACCCGACTTTACCCGTGTCCCATGCTTGCAGGGTGCGTGGGGCACCTAAGGGTATAGTGGTAGCGGGATTGGATCCCTGGACCCCGTGTCACGCGAGTACTAGCCCAGTCTCTAGTTGTCGATTCCCCTATAAAAAAAAATAATTAACTAAGTGCCAATAAAGATGGGCTAGTTAACTAATGAGCTTTGCATTTATTACACTTTAGTTAAACTAAAAGACAACACTTGAGTTAATCAAATGATGACACTTCAATTAATAAAGTGTTTGCATGACAACACTTGAGTTATTGCATGCTGACACTTAAGTTAGCAAGTTAACTAAGTGATCATACATTTAGTTAAATGGCGAGTTCACTTTGGAGTCAGTTAAGCGTTAGTTAATGTCAAAGATGAAAGACAAGGGCACATATGTTATGAAAGATGAAGAATCCAATGTACCGAATTAATTATCAAGGAGGAAATTTGTTGTTCTCTGCATGTGTTGCACCAGTGGCATGTAACCATTCGCTATAGTTTGCATGGTAGTGTTTTTGTCTTGTTATTAATGTGCTGGGCACATGGCAAGTTCATACAGTTGATCTTGATTCACTGTTGCTCAATGTTCTCTCTTATCTAGCACCTGGGGTGCCAAAAGCAATTTGCTATTGCGTAACATACATTCTTTGCAATCTATCTAATTATACTCTAAATATTTGTTGGGTTTTTTCATCCTCATAGTTTTGAGGGTTTCCCCACGGTACATCTTGTGTTGTGGATGAATGATTTGTGTGATTAAATGTTCTATGATTCCAGTATTTAGTATCTTTGCAATTAAAGTTTTAAAGTTCATAGTTCATCATATTTGCTCAAAAATTTAATACTTAAGAGATTTGATGCTCAAATCAATCATTGGTGTCTTCGATGGCTATCTTTGGGTGGAAGACTCACCCTGGTAAAAGCAGTCTTGGTAAATCTACCAGTTTATTGGATGTCACTATGCAAAATTCCGAAGTCTATTATACATGCCATAAACTGTAGAAAATTCCATTTTCTATGGTCTGGATCACAGGAATCTTTCAAATATCATCTTGTGCAATGTGATAATATTGCTAGACCAAAGGAATTAGGTGGGTGGGGCAAAACAAATATGTTCACCTTCTCCAAAGCCCCGACATCCAAGAGTTTATGGTGGGCACTATTTGTGGATAACCTTTGGAACAGGGTGATAAAGGATAGATATCTTAAAAATATTTCGGTGGAGACATGGTTCAGAAGGGAAAACAAAGTTAAAAAAAGGGTTTCTAATATCTGGAGTTGCTTGGTATCTTCCTTTGACATATTAGGACAATGGATTGCTTAGGTTCTAGGAAATGGCAATCTCATCAAAATTGGATTGGATCTAATTGTGGGTGGTCCTACCAATTACAGGTTATTCGATGATATTCTTAGATCATTTATGCACAAAACATGTATACCTTAGACAATATTTATTGTAGACATAATTCACAATCTATGGGTGCCTCATGGTCAAATTCTACACAACTTAATATTCCATTTAGATGGTCTGATGAATGGTCTCAATATATTATGGGACTACAGTGTGGTGGTATCATTTTATCAGACCATGAGGATCATTTAACATGGACGTGGGATAAAGACTTTGGCATTGTCACAACAAAAGAGGCATATTGTTCACAATTCCATGATACCACTATGGAGCACAGATGGTGGCATAAAGAGGTATGGTCTTGGTCTGCCCCCTGAAATGCATTATCTTTTTATGGGTGGCTCTTAGGGATAATGTATTAACATAGGGGAACTTGATCAAAAGGGGATATTGTGGTCCGATGTTTTGCATTTTATGTGGGCAAGATACAAAAACAATTTCACATTTACTTATCAATTGTAACACAGTTTAGAAAATTTGAATGGAATTAGCAAAATTCATCAACATTGGTTAGTGGATAGGAGATTCTCTTGAACAATGTATGAATCGATGGAGACACATGAATCAATCATATNGGCTCGCAATCTTTTGACATTCAAAGGAATAAGATTGAGTATACGGTTGATAGTGCTAAATATTTTGGTTGCCTTCAGAGAATGGTGTCCTGATGGAATTCAAACAAGAAAATCTAGCAACGGATTAAAGAGTCCACCATCAATGCCCAAGAATGGATGTAAAGGATTCTTTGATGGAGCTTCATAAAGGAATGATAGCATTGGTGGTGCAAGTGCTATTATATGCTTAAATGAATACAAATAAAGATGAACTATGGTGAGAAGACAAATTCCAGGTGTGAGTTATTAGCTTTATGGATGTTGTTGTTTTTTGCCAATCATCTAGGGATAAAAGATATATGCATGGGAGGCGACTCCAAGGTTATCATTGTTTGGGTAAATGAGAAATCTAGACTTCATGTTATGAGCCTTTTACCATGGATGCAGATGATCAGAGTTTTGATGACCTCTTTTGAGAATTCATCCTTTATATGTATACATGTAGTACAATCAAATGACAAACAAATTATCCAAGGAAGCTGTTAGGATAGATGAAGGGCATATCCATTATCAGAAATATCATGGGAATAGTTTGATCGATCAAGGGCAACTACAGATACATCATATATGAATAGTTTTTGAGGGGACAAATAGGTAGTTTAAGTATTACAAGATACATATTATTTTGCCGTATTTTGATTTTTACGACATCACACAGTTTTGAATATTAATATATCATGGGCTACTAATAGTATTCATGGTTACAGGCTTTCCATGATGCTCGGGATACATTATGCATATTAAGTGGTTGAATCATACTCATGGTGGAGGCTCAATTTTTTTGTTCAATTACTTATGTTTTTTTATTAGCAGATAATTATGATACATTTCTATTTTGAATGTTTTTTAGGTGTCATGACAATCTTTAGATTGCTAAATGACATCACTTCATTATGGATTATATGGTAGATGGTCTATAAATAGATATGATCATATATATATATTAACTGTTAACTTTGTATTTTATTTATATATATATATTGACTAATAACTTTAAAATTTTTAGATGTGACTATAAACGTATATTACTCAAATGATATGTTGTAAATATTTTATGAAGTTAATAATAGCATATGACCATGATAGATATTAATAATGACCGGAGCAGCAGGAAGCATGAGGCCGAACCTCGTTTTGCTCCTGGTATGTGCTGGCCATTGCAGACCGCGTTGCTTATGGCGTCACCTTATCTTCCATCAGGGATGATTGCCATAGGCTACTCCGGCTCCGGAACTCGCCCCCACTCTTTTAGATTGGCTTTGGGTTTCATGTGTCTGTCCACTTCTTGTCTGGTCTCGAGTCTGGGTTTATTTCGGATTGCATGGTGGTCTGGCACGAACAGCCTCTTGGAGTCCCTCCCCTTTACTGGGGGACTAGTACCAACCAAGATAAAAAACAAGTGGGAAGGCTATCGCTTCTTGGTTGACTGCGCAGTTTTTGGTTGGGTGCTGCCACCTCTGCATGGTTTTTGCGTCATTTTTCTAAATCTTCTTGTCTGTCTATCCTTTTTGCATAGTTTAGGGTTGACCCTGGAACCCACGAATTTGGGGGTTAGGGTTTCACTTACCCAGCGATTATCAGTCTCCCTACTTCCATGGCTTAACCAGGGGTCACTCTCCAGCGTCACACTTCGCCTCGGGTGGGAGATACTTGGTCTGATAGATGGTTTCAGGCTTACCCTCTAGGGTTAGGGTTTCATCATTACAAGGGATACTGGGTTGACTTTTGTTCCCAGTGTGGCTGATATTCCAAGGGTTTGACCTTGTTTCGGTGGTCCGGCTTCTAGGCACGGAGTAAGGTTTCTCGAACCTTCTTCTGAGAAGGATGCGTTGAACCCCCGTGGCTCACCCCACCACCTTTTGGGGAAGTTGCTGAGGTGGACACTACTGAATAGGGGTCCCATTCTGGTGGGTTACAGTCCTCGGAGCTTTGATAATGTCTGAACAGGTTCCTCCCTCCCGCTTCCACCGGAAGAGAAATTTAAAATGTATTAAAGCCCAGGAGGGGCGCTACCGCTATGTGCTCGGAAACGATATCTATGTGGACAGAGTTACCTCTCTCTGCTCCCGTGCTCTGGTTGGGAATTTAGAGTACGCTCGGATGAATAAATCGGCATGGGTGGAGTGGGCTACTGCAAACTGGAAACCCCTGATTGATTATGTTCCAACAATCAGCCTATTATCTAGAGGATGGATAATTTTTGTCTTTCTCAAGGAGGCACACTATACCCGCATTTTCGAAGGAATCTGGCACATGGGGGTTTGCTCCTTGGTTCTGGACCGCTGGCACACCCATTTTGATCCTCTCAGAGAAAGGATCTCCAAACGCCACTTATGGGTTATGCTCCCACACTTGCCATTCCCTCTGTAGAATAAAAACATGTTGGAGGGTATTGCTAACTCTATTGGGTGATTCGTGGCTGTGGAGACAGACTTTCTCCTTGCATTTGATAAAAGGATAGCACGAGTACTTGTCGAGCTGGATGTATCCCTGGGCTTACCTGCAGAAGTGGAAATCCTCTCCGGGGAACGTCTTATTATTCAGAAGCTCGATTACCTCTGAGTTCCTTTCAGATGTAATATCTGTCATGAGATCGGACATCTTCAACGCCATTGTCACTCTCTCCGCTCGCATGATGCAGATTCAAGCTCTGATGTACTCCAGACAACTGAGGCTCTGAAAAATTCCAGTTTATCAGTCCCTTCTCCAGGTACACTTAATGCTTCTTCTATTCCAACTGATTACGTTTCAACCTCTTATTTAGATGCTATTGATGGGTTGATACTGTCCCATACTAAAGGATCTCAGCCAAACTCCTTACGGACTCCATTTATAAATTTGGGCTCACAACCCTCCTCACCCCCGGATGATGCTTCTCCTGTTGAATCTGTCTCTCCGGTTTCGAGTCCACACACTTCTTGTATCCCTACTTTGGACGTGGACTGCTCTACTCCCATTCAAACCTCGACTTTGTCTTTACCTCTGTCTCCAGCCTCACCTTCTCAGGCTATACCTGTTCCTTCGCTGTCCTCGCTGGTTAAGTTTCCGCCATTGGCCACACGAGGTTTGTCCCCCCCACTTCCCCCTGTCCCTATTAGCCCTACCACCTCCCCTTCTTTCTCCGATCCTTCCCTCAAACACTCTCTCTCCATTTTCACTGCCACCACTCCGACCTCTCCCTCTACTCTACCATTGAACTCTATTTGTTTCGCCAATGTCATGGTCAGGAAAAAAAGGGAAAAAAAGGGTAAGTCACAGGTGGATCTCTCTTCTGCATCTCCCCCCCTATATCCCTCTCTCTGTCCGCTTAAAAGATGTTGCCCGTAACTTGCCTCCTCGGGGACTTAGAGCACTATCTCCCCAACATGGTGATCCATGAAGATAGTCTCCCTCAACGTTAGGGGCCTTGGAGGTAAGGCCAAGCTTCACTACCTTCGTACTCTCTTCAGCTCTCTTAGCCCGGATATGATTCTTCTCTAGGAAACCATGTGTAGCTCCTTTCCTGCCTTACTGGCTTTCTCCAAGCTTCTCCCCTCTTGGGAGTTCTGTGCTGTCAGTGCCACTGGCCTCTCTGGTGGTCTCCTATCAGCTTGGAATCCCCACAAGGTCAGATGTCGAGCTTACCAGACTTGTGCTGGCCTCCTGATTTAGGCTTCTTTCCGGGGTCTCTCCTATCCTATCACTGTCCTCAATATATATGGCCCCTATAAAGACCGTGAAACTTTCTGGGAAAACGCTCATAGAAGTGGGCTCCTCAGCTCTCCCAACCTGATTCTTGGTGGCGACCTTAACCTCACATTACACTCTTCTGAGATCTGGGGTCATAAATCTTCTCCAGACCCCCTCTCTAGCCACTTCTTATCATTGCTTGACTCTCTGGGCCTGATGGATCTTACCCCCCAGTGTGCAGGCCCTACGTGGTGTAATGGCTGTGCTGGAACTGAGGGTATTAGCAAAAGACTAGATAGATTTATGATCTCAGGCTCCTTAATTCCCTCCTTGGGGATCCATAGGGTCTGGACCCATTGCTCGGATATTTCTGACCACTACCCTATTGTCTTGGAATGGAACAAGCAAAGAGTTTCCTTTAACTACCCTTTCAAGTTTAACCGATCCTGGCTCAATGACCCTGTTTTCACTGATTGGTTATCGACTAGGTTGCCCCTTCTCTCCCTGAGTGACTCTGTCTCGGATCTTGACTCTCTCCAACACAAGCTCCGTACTCTCAAATATGAATCCAAAGTATGGATCAAGGACAAATAGGTCCGGCTTGATAATGATTTATACAAAATTGAACAGGCCATCACCTCCCTCCTTGCTGGCTCTTCCAATGGCATATTATCTTTGGGAGACATGGCTCTACTTGCCCAACACAGATCTAAAAGGAAACTGATCTTGAATCATTCTCTTCTCACTTGGAAATTGAAAAGTAGAGCAAAATGGGCCCTACAGGGTGATTCGAATACGAAATACTTTCACATGTTGGCTTCTGGTCGGAGAAATCAGAATTCGATTTGGTCTCTATCAGATGAGGCAGGTAATACTTATGAGGATGAGACTGCTCTCAAAGAACCGGGACAAGCACATTTTGCTAAAATTTTCAAAGATGATGGGGGGACCTGCATATCCCATCAACTTAAGGTAGTCCTACTTTATCCTTGGATGATTCCAGATGAGAAAGCCATTGATCTTACCTATTAGGTTACACTTGGGGAAATTGAACTAGCTCTAAAATCTTTTAAAAAAGATAGAAGTTCAGGTCCAGACAGTTGGCCTGTCGAGTTCTACTTGCACTTTTTTTATCTTTTGGGAAGGGAACTTCTGTCTGCTGTCGATTCCACAAGAGTCACTGGAATCATTCCCACTTCTTTGAACACCACCTTCATTGCTCTGATTCCTAAAATAGACAAGCCGCAGACCTTTGCTGACTTTAGACCCATCTCTTTGTGCAATCTCCTATACAAATTAATCTCAAAAGTTATTGCGGTTAGAATCAAACCCTTCTTGGACTCCAACATTTCTCAGGAACAATATGGGTTCCTCAAAAATTGCCAGATCGTTGAACCCATTGGAATTGTCCAGGAATCACTCCACACTATCAAATCCAAAAACCTCTGTGCTTTCATCCTCAAGCTCGATTTGATTAAAGCCTTTGATCGGGTTAACTGGACTTTTATCCGCCTCATACCGATTCAGATTGGAGCTCCCCTTCAGACTGTCAACTGGATTTTGGGTTGTCTATCCTCTGCTACCTTTGCTGTGTTGATCAATGGCACCCCCTCAAATTTTTCCTTGCTTCTCGGGGCATCCGTCAAGGCTGTCCCCTATCACCCCTGCTTTTCATCCTAGTCATCGAAGGTCTCAGTCTTTTAATTTCTGATGCTCGGAACCATGGACTTATCCGAGGGATCCAGATCTCTCCCTCTCTTGCTTTGACTCATCTTCTTTTTGTGGATGATGTTATTCTAATGGGCACTGGTTCTCTTCAGGAATGGGTAGCATTCGATGTCATACTTGAAACCTTTTGTAAAGCTTCGGGAATGTCTATCCGTCTGGAAAAATCTATTCTCCTCCATAATAATATACTAGCTTTGGAATTCATGAACCTTTCCAGTGTCATCCCTTATAAAAAGCTCCCTATCACTACTGGCTTCAATTATCTTGGGTTTTACATCAAACCCCTTGGATACAGCTAGGGATTGGAACTGGCTGGTACAAAAAATTGAAAATAAAATCAGTCTTTGGACCCACAAGTTGCTCTCACTGGGGGGCAAGCTGATTCTAGTGCAGTCCGTACTCTCCAGTATTCCGGTTTTCTGGATGGGTCTCGCCCCTATACCGGTTTCTATTCTGCACAAGCTCAGGAACATTACCTTCGCTTTCTTATGGGGATCCTTAGGAAATAATCGTAGATTTCACTTGGCATGTTGGTCTGATCTATCTTGGCCAAAGAAATATGAAGGGTGGGGAATTAAGAATCTCCAATGGTTCAGCATTGCCCTACGTCTCAAAAATTTCTGGAAAGTCCTCTTCAGTGACAGTCTTTGGCATCGAGTCCTCACCACCAAATATCTGAAGCAGGCCTCTGTGGTTTCTTGGCTCCGAGAGAAAAAGTTCAGTACTCGTGGTGTTTCTGCTATATGGAGGGGGTTCATTCAGACAATCCCCTGGATGGAGTGTCATCTTGCATGGCAGGTTGGGAATGGCAATGATATCTTGATAGGAATTGATCCAGTGATAGGTAATCCCACCTCTCACCTCTTCCTTGATGGATTGAGATCTTATCTTGAAGACTTAAACACTTGCTCAGGCCCGCAATACCTTATCGGATGCCCATCACTACTGGTACTCGGCTGAAGAATTATATCTAGACGGTGAATGGAAAGAAGTATGGAACACGTTCACTAGAGATTTGGATCTTAATGGTATTCGTCTTTCTTCTGATTCTGATTCCCTGATATGGGATTATAATAAAAAAGATGGCACGATTTCTGCTGATAAAGTTTATGATTGCATTGTAAACTCTTCCAATCCAACATTGGGCAACCGATTGTACAAATCGCTTTGGTCGGGACTCCTTCCACGGAAAATTGGTTGTTTCTCCTGGCTGGTATTGAGAAACAAGGTACTCACTTGGGACAATTTACAGAAAAGAGGTAAGTCTAGACCGGGTATCTGTCCTTTATGTTTTTCAAATGAAGAGACTGTCATTCATCTCTTCTCTCGCTGTTCGGTATGGAAAAGTGTTCTGGGGCTTTTATGTGACCAACTACAGCTGATTATTCTTCCTGAAGCTGATTCTATTATTGAATTTTTTGAATTATGGGCTTCCACATACCCACGCAGCTATGCTCTCTTCTATATCCCTCACCATACGATTTGGGTTATTTGGAAAGCTCGCAACCGGGCTATTTTTGATGGGAAAAAGGTGACTGTCCTAGGCATTTTTCATCAGATTTTAAATGCTGCTCAGTTGATTCCCTTTCGAACTGTCATAAAGGACAGGAAAATAAAAATTGCTAGACAGATTGGACCAAGACCTTCCATGACTTTCCCATGTGGTTACTTTGATGGTGCTTCTACTTCTTCAGCAACAAGAATTGGATATAGCTTGTTCTTCAATGAGAATCACCATCTGAATTTTGCGCTGGGGGTTGGATATGGTTCCAATACAAAGGCAGAACTTCTGGCCCTGTGGGCCCTTCTGCACTCCTCCCAAATGATGGGAATCCCTCTAGTCCACATATACGGTGACTCACAGGTCATCATCAATTGGGCTAAGGGATACACTGCTCTCTCCCCACCAGAACTTTTTCACTGGTGTAGGGAATCACAAAAGCTTATTTCAAGCTTCCAGGATCTCTCATTCAGTCACATCTATCGTGAACACAATTGGATTGCAGACCGTCTTTAAAAAACAACACTCACTCTCTCTCCAGGATTTCGCTGTTTTTTCTGAATTTATAGATGACCATTTGGTCACTTGTGACTCTTTCCAGCTCATTTGAGCCATGTTTTTGGGGACCTTCCTCCCCTATTGGATATTTGCTCTGTTATTTCTGAGTGGCTCTTTTGGATCGCAGATCTGGTCCTTTTGGTTCACGATAAATAGGTTTGATCGAGATTGATCACTTGCATGATGAGACAGATTTCTGATGGGAACTACACTTACTATTGCATGCCATTCCCTCCAGCTGCGACTGGTTGTGATTCTCTCTCAACTAGCTGTATTCTCTTGTGATGTAACCCTTCCTGGGTGAATGTTATCAATGCCTTTTGATTCCTAATAAAAATAACAAGGACATGCTTTTTCTTCCTGAAAAAAAAGTTAATAATAGCATATACTTTTAATAAAATATTTTTTTTTGAATTATTGAAAAATACAAAAAAAAAAATGCAAATTGATGTGAAACATATAGTGAGTGCCACAATGACTAAAAATCCTTTTAAATGAAACTTTAAACCCTATTACATTGGTACTGTATCATTTCTGCACCTTGTGAAAAAGCCATATACATGTCCTTACAAAGTATGGAACAAAATACCCCACGATAGTCTTAAAAAGGCGCGCGTAAGACACAGGAAGTGTAACTTGTAAGTAATAAAACACGATTGACACCGGATCCGAGCAATGGAATGACGAAGAAGGCCCGGATGGATGGCTGAACAGAACTGAATCGAATATCGAGCAGAAGCGAAATACCCAGATCGACCGAATGGCGGATTCACATTCTCCCCCTTCAGATTCGACACAGGGCAGAGGATGGGGAACATGGCGCACATCCGCTTTCTCAGTGTTTTCTGATCTTCAAAAGGCAGCAGCTCAGGCAGCCGACGAAATTACTCGCAACGTATTTTCCATCTCCTATTTTTCTCCCCCGGTTTTTACTTGAATTCTCTCAATTGCTTGCGTTTTTATTTGTAATTATTGTCAGATTGTACCCTAAGGGTATCTCATTACCCCGTTATCATTCAACCTTAGAAACCCAGATCTTTGAACTAGCACACACCAAAGTTTCGAGGGCAATCGAGCTCCTCTTATATGGGTTATTTTCCGGCCTATTGTATGGGCTATTTTCCATTGTCCGGTCCATTGCAAGGGTTATTTGTATGGGCTTTGGTTCACTGGTGAGGTCGAAGGAGTATTAGGAAATCCACCAAAGTTCCATACTTGCCGTGAGCTGCCCTTTCCAAGTGCAATCTCAAGAAGAGACGAGGCCGAGTACAAGTTCCATGTGATTGTGGCCAAATAGCCTGTCATCTTCCTTGGTCTGTGGTGCAGTCCCCACCTTTTCGGGGTGTGTTTGTGTTTCTTAAAGCAACTTCCAAAAGATAATGAAAATATATTCATAACACAGAATATCTTCTTTGCTTGCATTTCTAAAATTATAATTTTAATCAACTTATTAATCAATAAATTGATCCAAAAAATTATCCGGAGATTTATTTCCTGAATCTATCGGGGTGGAATTCCTGATTACCGAGGTCGAATCTTTCCCACTTTCCCTCTTTTCAACGCCTGGCATTGAGGGTCACAGAACAGAACTACCAAACGAGCTTAGAGGGGCCAGACGTTTGATTCCGATAAACTAAATCTATTTCCCTGTTCCGTCCCCAAAATCTCTGTTACAGCTAGTAGAACTTTGAGCAAAATACTTTTCTACAATAATAAAAGAAAACATCGAAAAATTACTCCGCTGCAGACTGCTAATTTTCTAAACGGAAAGTCAACTGCTGACAGTAAAAACCTAACATCAAACTCAACCAATCCACAATAGAAATTGACCATGAGGATTTGTAACCAGAGAGAACCCTGTTTTGGTTAAAAATACCACAATGGCATTAAGATTTTGCTAAAGAATGCTTACAACACTATACTAGTGACTGTTGCGATGAAACCTGCTGGAAAGAATGCTCTTGTACAGTTTCTACATTTCCACGGTGTAAACAAGAAACTTGCCGTCTCTTGTGCTCTGGTTCTGTGGTAAGATTCTATGTTATGGCTGTCTTGCTCTGCTAATCTTGGCCCTGCCTTAGCTCCGGCTCTGACTCTCCCATGTTGCTCTGGCTTGCTGTGGCTTCGACTAGACAAACTGGTTTAATAGTAAAATTCTTACTCTGCTATAGATTGGAGCTTCAATTGGTGCTCTCAAACTGCTCTACTACAGCTGTGGCACTCTGAGTGGACTTCTACAGCAATTGGCTCCATTAATCTGCTTTGTTACAGTGATGGCTTTCCTCGACAGACTCTACTACAGTCATTGACAGTGACACTATGAAAATTCTCTGCTACAGTGATGACACTCTTCAACAGACTCTGCTGTAATGAGCAATTTGCACCATCAACTGACTTTGCTGCTGCTTGGGCTTATTACAACGACTGGCACTTATGCCCTCTGCTTAGTTTTTATTTCTGATTCAAGGCAGAACTATCCTGGCCTTGTTTTTTAATCCTGGAACTTAATTCTCTCATGTTTGCCAAATTATCCCTAGTTTGCTACTGAGAAAGACAAAACTTCATGATATCAAGATCGACTATTTTTGCTATTGATCTGTAGTACAGCTTGAATAATTTGGTGCATATGTACAGTACCTGAAGAGCACTCTCGGGCTCCTATTTTAGCATAATTACTACATTTGACTTCTATGTTCTCATATTTATATCGGATCGTAAGCATTCTGAAGGCAGTTCCAGAATTTGTAAAGTAGGAAGAATGCTTCTAACAGCTTCTTGTCATACTTGTGCAATTTTGTTTGCAGTTTATCTATCGGGAAATTGTTACAAATGGGTTTATCTTTTATAAACTTCCAGTTTTTCAAATGTAGAAGACTACTGATTGCGCATTTTCACATTAGAAATTTTGGATAAATATGTTTATTATCTACAGGAAATGTATTAAGAGAACAGTGCTAGTAATCGAGGCTTATTAATTTTCTGCCTGTCTACTAAGCGTAAATAATTGCAGTACCTAGTCATATAAACAACTTGACATCCTCCTCGTTTTATATGATTCTAGAAGGCATAACAGTCAATTTCAGTAGTTTAATTCTAGCTGGATCATGCATCCATTTATGAGGGCATTTTATCCCATTCCTATTCTCTCCGGGGGATTTTAAACCATTGTTGCACTTTTTAATCCTTTTAAAACAGCTTCAAATTTGATCACATATAAGCTCACATAAGATAATTTTATTAATGTCCAACGAATGACCACTAAAGCATGTCAAAGGGACTGTTGGGTACAAAATGATGTCTATACAAAGTGGGAGCACTAAAATGATTCCTATGAAAAGTACAGTGTATAAAGTAAAGTATGAATCTAATTTAAATTCCAAAAAGCCAGCTTTAAAGATGGAGAGTCAAAGTCAATTTGAGAGAGATTGTAGAAAATTGACAAAAAATCAAACACTTAGCATAGCGCAGATTTCAGTCTTAAATTGTCATTAATTAAAAATACTTTACATGCATTTTAGCCAGCAACCATGAAGCTGAAACACAAAAACTAAGTCTGTTTAGCAGTGGGAAAAGGCATATAACAACAGACTTATAAACCATTTAACCAGCAGAATTTTTGTCAACAAGGCCCTGGAAAAACCCTCTTTCGGAAAAACCAGTCCAAGAGTATTTTATTCAGCATTTTCAGGTAAAAATAGTGAATTTACAGCGGCATTTAACCAGGAATAAATGACTGTACCAGCACCTCAAAATTTGTGCCCAGCAAATCTTTACAGCCTGTACGTCCTCCACCTTGATTTTGTGCAGCAAAACAGCACCTTGATTTGCATTCCAACAGAGAAGTACGGCCCAGCAGTAAATGCTTCTTGGGAAGTGTGCATATCCTTGGGATTCATGCCCTCTCCTTGAGAAATGTGCCCCCCTCTCTCTGAAAATCAAAACTTGCCAAATGCTCACTCCTGGAAAATGTTTTCTTTCTTGTTTTGCACACTACCTAATAACAAGAAAGTGACTTTTCACCTTCCCAAATCCCTAAATCCAAAGGCCAAGATTTAATCTTGCCTTTACATGATCAACGGTTGAGATACTTTCCCTCCAAAATCGGTTACATTTAATTTTTAATAAAGTCACTTTTCACTTTATGAAATATGAGCACTTTATTTCATAAAGTCACTTTATAAGGGTTACTTTATAAAAAGCCATATTACATAAGAGTCACTTTAAAACAACTTTATAAAAGCACCATTACAAAGTCAAGTAGCCTAGCTAGTGTATGGTCACTTCCGCATACAAGACAAAACTACGAGGAGTGCCTCCAGAGCTAAAATAGCTAACAGAGATGTGCCAAGAGAATGGATCCAGAATTTGTGATACAAATGGTACAAGCCTGCCATGGTCCATAGGAAGCATCTCTCCTAACATACAATGATGAATGGAGAAATTTCAACATACAAGTTTGTCTGGAGAAATAATTGGAAGAGGAGTAGGATTGTGTGATGTGCTGCCGCTTGGAGGAGGGGATCGTAGTTGTGATCTGGATGATATACATTGATTGCTGGTATGGACTAGGGCTGGTAATGTGGTTAGGTTCTCAGGGAAGTGGAGGTGGTCATCTTGGCCCACACAAATTTGGGGTTGGAAACGGGATCCCCATATGTCTACTTCTTGTTTCCTTTAGTAGATGGGAGCACCATGAAAAGTGAAGTGGTTTGCTGAGTGGAAGCTGGTTTAGTATGTGAATGTGGCTGGAAGACGAGGGAGTAGAGCTAGAGGGCCTCCTACAAGTATAAGGCCAAACATCTCTGGTTAGGGTACTTGAATGAAATGGCCAAAGTTTGAAGCTTCTTGACGATAAGCTCCCTGAAAAGACAATGGAACTGCCATTGGATCTTGTAGTAAATAGAGTAGTGGAAAATGAACTACTCCTCAATCTTGACCTCCCAAAGATGGCACAATTGCTAGATCTTGTCAAATTGGTTAATCTGGTAGTGGTGATTTGTCTCCACCCTAGGTTGTATGAGAGACCACCCTGAATTGGCCAAGGGGAATACAAAGAGCGTGCATCCAATGCCGAAGTGTGTAAGGGCTGAGCCTGTTCCTCAGATCCATGATGTGCTTAGTGTAGTATGTCATCTTTGGACATAACTTGCCCCGAGGGTTGATCCAGGTGACTTTCTCAAATTGCCTTTAGATATATATTATAGTTTTGTCCTATATTTGATGTGACCATGGCTGAAATGACAAGAAAAGGCTCTTGATCTTTTTCTAGCGTGCATGTTTTTTTGATAGTTGAGATAATTGTAATTTAATTTTGTTGGACAATTGATAGGGGGATGACACCCATCTATAACTACTATCAATGCTTTCTTGATTGTTTGAAGAAGTGAGATTTAGAAACATCTAAGAAGATATTCTAGTTAGTAATTTACACTTAGTAACTTTCGTATATTTATTATTGACATATCCCTTTTTGCCATAGTTGAAAAAGTTGCTGAAATTTCGGTATCATTGCAAAAAGCTGCGATGTCAAACTCTAGCTGAATTTTCAGCTCGAAATGAAGAAAATAAATGACATTAGCATGAAAATTTCCATTCACACATTCTGTTAAACACTTGAATATCTAGGGTTTTTGATTAAAAATATATTTATAAACTTAAAATAAAAACCACCTCTTCAAGATCTTCTCAAATACTGAAGGATCAATCATACACATGAGACACATATATTTTGGTCAAAAGACCGGGCAAAACCCCAACTCTGGGGAAAACCCCAGAAGAAGAAATTTTTATTAAGAAAATACTCAGAAATTTTTCATCAACACTTAAATTAATTTCTTTGACCCTCACCGATAGAATTAACCCAAACTGAAGCAACAACAAAATACCTTGATATTCGTGCTAATTAATAGTTGTACAGCCTATTGTACGACCCCCACACATGTGTTGTACGGCTATACTTTTCTGCTGTACTTCCTGCCTCAAAAATCATGCCACACGTGCCAGAATTTAATGCTGTTATACAACCTGTCAGTCTTCAAAACAACTATGCCTTGGCAAATGTGCCCACACGTGCTGCTGTACGGATGTCAGTCTGCTGCTATACAGTCCTTCTGGTTGCCTTGGAAAGTGTGCTGCTCCTTGCCTTCGAAATCATGCCACTGCTCTAGGGTATCTCTTCTCTCTCAATCTTCTTCTTCCTCTCTCTTCATTAATGGTGTGTTCAATTTGTCCTCTCTCTCTTTGTTTTATACTTAAAAAATTGTAACCACCTAATCTCTGGTTGAGATACATTTACAAAATCAAGGGCCATCGTTTAATGCACTCACATTTAATAATTAATTCACTTTAATTATTAAATAAACACTTGAGTGAGACCCATTCTATAAAGTATGAAACATCACTTTATTTATATAACACTCACTTATTACATAAATATACAAGGACAAAGTCCAAGTCCTCCTCATCATACCCATACCAAAAATATGAGTGAGGACCTTAAGAGTGATTTTTCTACACGAAAAAATCATGACTTTTACCAAAAAAATTGGACCACCTAATGTTTGTGAAAAATCGGAAAAAATTGGCAAGTGTAGCTTAAAGGCCGATTTTTTTGTCATTTCTCTTTGTAGCTTTTGGGAAATGAGAGGGAGGGGGGTTTCCATCATCAAAGCCATGTTCAAGAGGGAAAACTCATTTCTCTTGTTACCATCATTTTTTTTAATTGGAACATGCACCAAGTACTATTTGCTTATGGTGTTGATATTCTTAGATATCAGGTAGTTCTTAAAATTCCACCATTTTAACTACTTTCTTTTCTATATTTTTGCAGTGTTTTTAAAGTCCATTTTGCTTGCCTCTTATTATCATTTTTCATGGTTCATTGAACAATGTAGAGGCCTATTTCTTTTTATGCAAACAAATTGTTTTTATATATATTTTAAAATTTTTTCTATTTTTGTTTGATGTTCCTTTTTTTTATAGTTTTTTTGTCACTGGGGTTCAAGTTGAAAGTTGAGTATTGCCTTGCCAACACGTCGAAGCCTTTGGACCCAATTTGGTAGTATGGTGAACTAGAAGATGGGACAAACTGTCAAAAATTGTCTTGTAAGATGTGTGGCCACTGATTAGGGAGACTTAGCCAGTTGAAGCACCACCTAGCAAAAATCCTAGGGCATGATGTTGGGATTTGTAATGCATCAACCCTAGAGATAATGTGGGTTGCCCATCATTCTATTTATAAGAACAATAAAAAGGGGCAAGAAGCAACTACAACTAGAGCTGAACTTCTCATCGATGGAGTGGCTAGATCCTAAAGAACCACATGCGGATTTGGGATTCATTGCAGTGAGAGGGACCCCATGGATTCACCTTCCACGAGTATCTCACCTTTCTTTGTTCCAAGAATCGAAGATGGGGCTCAATCTTCCATTGGGTCATTTTTAAAAAGAAAGGAGAAGTAAGTAGACAGGGTTGTGGGGAGGTCTCTTTTGATCATCACAAAGTCCAATCCATTTTTCTAGTGAATGCATCACTATTGTTATTGTTGGCCTAGGGTATAAGTGATTCTACTACAACAAATTGCGGGGGCTAATTTTGCAAGTCGAAAAATGACGTCAATACTAGATTGGAGGGAAATAAAGAAGTCATGGGAGTCCACTAGATGCATGGTGATGTTCGAAAGTTTGATAGATAGGAGGGGTAGGACCGTTCTTAATTTCTTTGTACATTGTCCTAAGGGTACACTGTTTATTAAATATACCGATGCATTGGTGCATGTTAAAGGTGTGATATTGTTGCGTGAATTGATGGATGGGATCGTCTGAGAGATTGTTTTGGAATACGTTGTGCAAATCATAGCAGATAATGCAACTGTTATGTATCTAAATATTTATGAGCAATTAATTTAATTCTTAAATGTAATATTAATTAAGTTGAACGTAGGGTCACACCATTTCATTGAAACGGTGTGTTTTGACCTATAAAAGGTCTTCTCACTTATTGTAAAAATCATCATTCAATAATTATTTTCATTGTGTCTAATTTTGAAGTATGTGGGTTTAGTTTTCTTCTACTTCAAGTGGTATTAGAGCCACGTTTGGCTCCTTGAACTCCACCATTCATTTGCTCCACCACCCAGCTGCTCCATCCCTTCGCTCTTCCCCATGCCAGTCCAACCTTCGTGCTCGCCCTCTGTTGCCGCCTTTCACACACTTGGGGGGGACGTGGTAGAAATTTTCAAGCCATTCGGTATGTCCTTGAGGGCAAGTCTCGAGTCAAGGCTGTCACCTTGTTCTTGACTCCTCCGTTTAGGCTCAACTCCTAACGAAGCCAAGGGGGGTAGACCTTATTAAGTTACCAAGGCAAAATTATTTAGTATGATGATGGTATTAAAGAGTAAGTTTTTTAGGAGTTTTGATCTCACAATTGTAAACAACAAATAACATGATGAGATAATCCCAAGTAAGCACGAAATGACACCCAATCACATATAGATTGAAGGAAATAAACAGTTGACCAGCGCCTTGAAAATGGAGTCGAAAAATAATTAAGAGTGCTTGCAAGTGTTGGAATGAATGTTGTGCAATTGTATCTTGGTACGTTTTAAATTAATGTGAAAAGATGAGTAAATTAACTTAGGCGAGGGGACTCCAGATATACCCAGGGGGTACTTGGAGTATGTCCAAAACTAAACCTTCACGGCTACCCGCAAGGAATATGTGGGCTGAATGGAGTCTTTGAGACTGTTGTTCATAATGCACCCGAAGGTGTAACAGAGATCGGCGCCTCGAGGTCACTTTTCAGGAGTTCCCGCTTCCTTTGGGTATTTTGTCACTGTTTACGGTTTGATCGAGGTGTTGGATTTTCGCCTAATGGTGGTTGATTGGGAAAGATAAAGACTAATTAAACTAGTCACTCATGTTGCTTTTGATGCAGCTTGACTGATTGGATGAACCGCAGCCAAGTGCAGAGCATACACACTGGAGTCTTGGTCAATTTTAGTAAATTTTAAGGGCGTGTTCTTGTTAAAAAGAAGACCCTCTAGGAATCTCTTTCGGTCCAAGTGGACCTCAATCGGGAAATCAAGGAGGGGTTAATTTTACCACTTGCATGTGAAAAATAACAATGAAAATGGAATCAGAGATACACAACACCGGATTTCTAATTAGTCCTACCACGCATCTCTTTCCCCTTTCGGGTCAATCAGGAAGTCGTGGGGTGAGTTGTATGATTACTTTGAATTCAAAATATGGAATAATGAAAAAGTAATCAAAGTATGTTATCTTGCATGAATGAAACTAATCTAGAGTGAGCAGAAATAAGACAATGCAAAAAACGACAAAGAAGGCGCGAATCCCCCCAGGGGGATGGGGAATGGGCTTGAAAGAGCTTATTTGGAGAAAACTTTTATTATCTGCTGTTACAATATCAGTAAAATTATTTGAATCCTCTTGGTTCTTATATAGGATGAAACCAAGATCTAACAACTTTCCCAAAATTTAAAATTACAGTCAAAAGGGAGACCCCTGGGGGGATTTGGACGATCCTGAAGCCACTTTCGAACAACAGCTTCTCCTCTTTCTATTATGCCTGCTAAAATACAACGAGCATGTTATAATGAAATATGCCCAAAAGCACTTTGAAAGTACCTTTGGGTCAGCCTACTTTAAACCAAACAAAACTGAGTTAAAACTAGCTAAAACGGTGAAAAAGGAACCAAGGAAAGCATGCTTTCCTTGGGATCTTGGCTTGTTGTTTGGGCAGCCAATGAGATAAGCACTGATTGCTGGATTTAATCTTTTTTTAACAGAAACAAAAATCTAAAGCATGCAACCTACGGATTCTCTTTAAATTGCCATGCAAAACGGACAATTTCCCTAAACTAGATCTAGAATGCTTTATGAAACTTTTTGGGAAAGAGATCTAGATTATGAGCCTTGACACAACAGATCTATGAAAATTTTACCTGAATATAATAGATCTAAATGATATCAAAGCTTGTAAACATAGTAACCAGGTAAGAAAATTGATTTTTGAAGGAGGAAGAGAGAGAAAGAGTGCTGGAAGCCTGGGAATGTTGGGCTTTGGAGTCTGCTTTGGTGGAACACCAAGGGACTATGCCCTCCAAAAGACTTTGAAGATGAGGAAGATGCAAACCAGCTCAACCCCTTCTACAAGTGAGTTCACTTGCAACTTAGAAATCCTTGCACAAGCAGATGGTTAAAACATAGGTGCTGTTGGAAAAAGATAATTGGAAAGCATGCAATTAAACTTAAAATACATGCAACTCCAAGAGATCTGAAACAAGCGAACAGTAAGAGCATAAATTAAACTAGAATAAACTCTTAACCCAACAGGAGGGAAATCTCTCCTTCAAGGCCAACAATTAACCATCAAAAGCAAAGATAAATAACACAAATTATACCTCATAAGCACTTGACAATGACCATCCACACATGAAGAGCATTACACCATAGATCTTGCCTCCAAAGCTTCTTTATTCCAGAATAGTAAACAATACAATACAATAGCTACAGTTTCTCAATCCGGCTCTAACTAGCTTGGAAGAGGGAAACTGAGCTTTATTTATAACAATAACAGGAGATCTAGCCCAGGGGGGTGCAATTCCCAAGGACAGAGAGACTGCAGCTGCATGTGGAGTGAATCTGAGCCTGATCTGAGTCTATCTGAGTCTGATCTGAGTCTCACTGAATGCAACTGTCAATCGGAGAGCTGATCTGACTGACACCTCAACCTGCTAACTGAAGCATCCACCAAAACTCATCCAGATGAGCCCACATGTGTGGAGGAGAGAGGGAGGGCAATTCCCAAGATTGCGTGCATAAATGTACTCTTTGTTCAGCTTAGATCACCTCCTTCAGTCAAGGAATTGTCAGATTCAGTCAATCTCAAGCCGATGAGACTGCTTTCAGTCAAATTGGAGCAAATCCCAATGATTTAGGATTTGGGGTTTTCTCCATTTTTTAATTAATTCATCAATTAAATAATCAATATTTGATTTTTAGGGATTTTTGACTTGAGTGATGGACAAATCACTCAAAACTTAGAAAAAATGGGTCTATGGGTTTACATGGTACTCTTAGCTTGAAAATGAGCACCCCCATGACTGAAACTGATTATTGAGCCCACTTTTATTATAAAACCAATTTTTCCAATTAGATTATTAAAAAATAGCATAAGTTTTGTGGAAAAATAAAAAATTTAAAAATAAAAAAAAAATTAAAAACCTAGGGGGACTTAGACATGTTCATATGACTCGACCATGATGCTTAGCATGTTTATACATTGACACAGAGACCCTAATAACCTCAATAGGCCTAAATGCCAAGCCGACCACCCCAACTTTGGAGGTATTGAGTGAAAAACTTAGAAATTATCAGTCGTTTATTCAACAACCAATAATAACCAAGGGAAAAAACCACCCTGGGCTGATCGGATTGACAAATAAAGTCTAAGAGACCGAGTCTTTTACAGACACTATCATGCTAGATCATTTTATTACAACTCCCCTATGGGGTATGGACATGTGATATAGTACAATAAGCACTTCCCAGAAGCACTTCTGAAGTCCGAACAAATCATCTTTGTCCGGTTCACTAGGCTCACTTGATAAAAAAATCACTAAGTACAACTTAGGTGGTAACAGGGCTGATCGGATTGACAAATAAAGTTTAAGAGACCGAGTCTTTTACAGACACTATCATGCTAGAACATTTTATTACAACTCCCCTATGGGGTAGAACATATGATATAGTACAACAAGCACTTCCGAAGGTCTTCTGAAGTCTGAACAAATCATCTTTGTCTGGTTCACCAGGCTCACTCGATAAAAAACCACTAAGTACAACTTAGGTGGTAACACCTTCCACCATCACACCACGCTTCTCCACCTCCACTGCACCGCGCTTCTCCATTTGCTCCACCGCACCGCCTCCCCATCTGCTTTCGCTCCGCGCCCCCACCTCAGGCCTTCCCTCTCTCCTGCGCTCGGCCCAACAGCCACCATCCTCAACGCCATCACTCCCAACTCCACCCTCCCTCTTCGTCCCAACCGCACACCACGACTTGCTGCTCCCTCTTCCAACGTACGTGCCCCCACCTCACGCCTTCCCCTCCCTCCTGCGCTCGCCTTAACAGGCACCATCCTCACCACGCCGTCGCTCTGCCTCCACCTCTACGACCTGCAAAAAAAAATAAAATTATAATATAATATAATATAATATATTAATTCAAATGTATTATAATATAATATATTTATACTAATTCAAATTTTGTTTTATTATATTAAAACAAAATAATAAAATAAAGATTTTATTATATAATAATTAATTATTATCCTTGAAATCTCACCATCCTTAGTAAAACAAAAAAAAATTCCTCCTTGTACAAGGAGTATGTCTGAAATGAAGGACATTAAGAATAGAATGGAGATTTTGGAAAAAAAACCAAGCCCATGATTCTAAACATCTTGAAGGTTTATACTCAAGACTCAACCAAATCGAAGCAAAACTACACATGGGCAAAAACGAATAATCAGAAACTGTCAAAAAAGAAGTCAACGAAGCGGTATCTTGGGAGATGGAAGGAGTAAAAAGGGAAATATCAGTATTCCTCGAATCTGGATTAAGCAAACTCGAGCAACATTTAGAAGATACAATTACTGCATTAGTTGGCAAGGTGTCAAGGGAGGACCAACCATCCTCAAGTTCAATCCATCATAAGACAATGCCTCCCAGAAGGGAAAGTCCACAACAAGAGATCGATCATGATCACTCTCCAAATCATGAACAACCTCTCTCTCCTCCAAAAATAAGTGGATATCAAATGAAACCCAAGTTAGAATTTTCAAAATTCAATGGCGACACAAAATGGAGCGTGGCGTGGATCAACAAGGCAGAAGAATTTTTTTCCATACACAATATCATAGCCAACGAAGAAATGATAAAATATGCCTTGACGCAACTGGAAGATTGGGCATACAACTGGTACATGTGGTGGAAGTTTCCAACACAGACAACTAAGCACAATTGGAACATGTTAAAAAACGATTTCTTTAAGAGGTTTGAAGATTTAAAAGAAAAAGACTTCTTCGCAAAACTCATCAGATTGCAGCAGAAAGGTGACGTCGATGAATACATTGACGAATGGGAATCCCTAGCGACACGTGTGTCAGAACTCACAGATAGTCAACGCCTACAAACTTATGTGTACGAATTAAAACCCTATATCAGAGATGAACTGGAGCTACTAAATGTATCAACCTTGGACAAAGCGAGACGCAAGGCAAAAATCACTGAGGAAAAGACGAAAAAGACGTGGAACAGAAAATATGATAAAGATCGAAGGTCCGTCCAAAATACCAAAACCGACACCAAATGCCAACCACCACATCTAAGAAGTGACAACAAACCCACTTTAGAAGTCCAACGAATGAAAGAAGAAAAGTGTAAATATTGCGGAGAGAAGTGGGACCCAAGACATAGATGTTTGAAAAAAAAGACCACCAAGAAGTTATATCAATGTGAAGCAAAAGAGGAAGACAAGTCAGACAGCGAGGAATCTGACATAGAAGAAACATGTGACATCCAAAATCCTCCGTTAGATTCAAGGTGAAGAAACACCCAAGATATCAATTACAGCCATAACAGGAATACACCAACCACAAACATTAAAACTTAAAGGGCATATAAAAAATAACAATGTTGTTGTCCTATTCGACACGGGAAGTACCCATAATTCCATTGACTTAAGTGTTGCAAAGAGGCTTAACCTTTTCATATATCTAGTACCCAACATGAAGGTAATGGTCGTAGATGGAAAGAAGATCGAAAAAGTGAGAAAATGCCACAAAATTAAGCTGCAAATACAAGACTATAACCTTGAGTCAGAATTTTACCCTCAGGAGGAGTTGATGCAGTGTTAGGAATTCAATGGTTGCAAACACTAGGTACCTACTCAACAAACCACCAAGAACACTTTATAAAGTTTAAGTGGCAAGGAGAAAAATACAAATTGTATGGGTTCCAACCCCCTCGCACACAAATTGTGTCGTCCCACAAAATGGAGAAGCTAATTCGAAAGGGAGCACCAACATATGTCGTACAATGCTAAGAGATGGAATTATTAACTTTAGAAGTGGTTAAACCAGGTCAACCAGAGATCCAAGGACTAATCCAAAAGTACAACAAAGTATTCGAAGATCTCCCCATGGAGTTACCACCAGAAAGGAAGATCGAGCATGTCATCGAAATCAAGTCTGGATCAAGCCCTGTCAATGTTAAACCCTATAGGTACCCATACCATCATAAGACAGAGATTGAAAGATTAATCAGCGATTTACTAAAGTGTGGAGTGATTATAGAAAGTCGGAGTCCTTATGTTGCACCAGTAGTACTGGTACGAAAGAAGGATGGGTCATTTAGGCTATGCATTGACTATAGAGGACTAAACAAGATATCTATTAAAGACAAATTCCCCATTCCATTTATCGATAAAATGTTGGACGAGCTGCATGGCGCAAGGTACTTTTCAAAATTAGACTTAAGGTTGGGATATTACCAAATCAAAGTAAGGCTAGAAGATGTGGCGAAGACAGCTTTCCGAACCCATGAAGGGCATTATGAGTTTAAGGTAATGCCTTTTGGGCTAACTAACGCTCCAGCGACATTTCAAGCAACCATGAATAACCTATTTCAACCATTCCTAAGGAAATTTATACTAGTTTTTTTTTATGACATCCTTATATCCAGTAAGACATGGAAGGACCATCTCATACATCTGGAACAAGTACTCTCTATGTTAAAAGAAAATCAGTTCTACGCGAAGATGTCCAAATGCACCTTCGGTAAGGAAGAAGTGAGCTATCTTGGTCACGTAATATCTAAAGAAGGAGTCAAGGTAGATCTAGAAAAAATCAAATCAATCACAGACTGGCCCAAACCTACTAACATCTCCAAGTTAAGGGGATTCCTCGGGCTAACTGGATACTACAGAAGATTCATCCAGAATTATGCGCACATAGCTGCACCCTTATCCAACCTTCTAAAAAAGAATGCATTCTAGTGGAGTGAAGAAGCAGATAAATGTTTTGAAGCCTTGAAAGGAATTATGTCCTCCACACCTGTACTAGCTACCCCAGACTTCTCCAAACCATTTGTAATAGAATGTGACGCTTCAGGTTATGGTTTGGGAGTAGTACTTATGCAAAATGAACACCCGATAGCTTTTGAGAGCAGGAAATTAAACAAACGAGAACAATTGAAGTCTACATTCGATAAGGAAATGTTGGCAATTCTGCAGGCATTGACAAAGTGGCGACAATACCTCCTAGGGAGCAAATTCATGATATGTACAAACCACAATAGTCTTCAATACCTACTTCAACAGAAAACATTGTCCACGGAACAACAGAAGTGGATAGAAAAAATCGTTGCTTTCGACATGGAAATAATACACAAAAAGGGGAAGGAAAATGTAGTCGCAAATGCACTCTCCAGAAAAGATGAGGATATTACCTCTTACTCCATCTCAGTTGTAATTCCAGAATGGCTAGGTGAAATACGAAGCGAATATGCCAAGGACCTAGAAACAAGCACTATAATTAATAATTCCAACCATGACCCCAAGTTTGAATGGAAAAATGATATCCTTTGGTATAAGGGGTGGATTTATTTAAACTCAAACTCTAAGTTCAAGGTTAAGGTAATGAAGGAATCCCATGATTCACGAGCCGCAGGACACATAGGATTCTTCAAATCTTATTACAAATGCAAGAAGGTCATTTTTCTGGAAGGGAATGCAAAAAAATATCCAGCAATATGTGGCAAAATGCGACAAATGCCAGAGGAACAAAAGCAAAAATGTTTTAACCCTAGGTTTACTCCACCCCCTACACATTCCAAACTAGAAATGGGAATAGATATCAATGGACTTCATTGATGGGTTACCTCCGTCGAGAGGAAAGGACAAAATCCTTGTAGTGATCGATCGATTAACCAAATTTGCACACTTCATGGCAATAAAAAAATAGACATGGCAAAACAAATTGTAGATATATTTTGCAAAAATATCTATAGATTACATGGCTTACCAAAAGTCATCGTCAGCGACAGAGATGCAAAATTTAATCGAAAATTTTGGAGGGAATTTTTCAAACAAGTAGGCACATCACTCAATATGAGCTCAGCTTACCACCCCCAAACAGATGGTCAGATTGAAGTTGTAAATAAATGCTTAGAAGCATATCTACGTTGTTTCTTGATAGATAAACAAAACCATTGGTCTCAATGGTTACACTTAGCAGAATGGTGGTATAATTCAACATACCACACCTTCGCAAAAATGACTCCCTTTCAAGCTTTATATGGGTATGAACCTCCAAATTGGAAGGAGTTAGTTCTAAACGACACTAATGTTCTGGAAGTAAGGAACCAACTAGAGAAATCTCAAAAAACGATTGAATTACTCAAGGATAACTTATTCATGGCACAATACCGTATGAGGCAACAAGCAGATCAACGCAAAATCAAAAAGAGAATTTGAACTAGGAGACTGGGTGTTCGTAAGACTCCAACCCTTTAAACAGGTATCCCTTAAAATTGGAGGAAAAAACAAGTTGGCCCCAAAGTTCTATGGACCATACTAGATTACCAAGAAGATTAGTCAAGTTGCGTATAAATTACTATTACATGATAAAAGTCATATCACAATGTCTTCCATGTATCATGTCTCAAAAAAATGTTGGGGCAACATCAAACTATGCAAACAATACTTCCTATGTTAGATGACGAAGGGAGGATCATTTGGGAACTAGAGGCAATCATTGCAACCCGAGAAAGAAGATTTCGTTCTCGAACACTTAAGGAATATCTCATTAGGTGGAAGAATTTTCCAGATGAAGATGCATCATGGGAGACTGAATAGTTTCATCAACAATATTCGTCCTTACCCTTGCTTTGAGGACAAAGCGTTTTAAAAGACAGTGACAATATTATGTATCTAAATATTTATGAGCAATTAATTTAAATCTTAAATGTAATATTAATTAAGCTGAACGTAGGGTCACACCATTTCATTGAAACAATGTATTTTGACCTTATAAAAGGTCTTCTCACTTATTGTAAAAATCATCATTCAATAATTATTTTCATTGTGGCTAATTTCGAAGTATGTGGGTTTAGTTTTCTTCTGCTTCAGCAACTAATTATGTGGTCGCTGATAAATTGTTAATGGAGAGGCATCCCGTAGTGTTTTGGACTCCTAATGTTGTCCATTGCATCAATTTGATGCTTGAGGATTTGGGAAAAATATCTTATGTTAAGGAGGTCATTAATTAGGTTAGGAGCATCCCAAATTTCATGTATAACCATGCATTTTTCTTAGCATCACGAGGAAATTCACATGAAATAGGGAGTTGTTGCGTCCTACAATCACATGATTTAACAACGACTTCATTTTTTAGATTTTTCACTAGTTTTCAGCCACTGGTTTCAAGTAAAATTTATATCACTGTTTATGACATTTTCAAAAAAATAAAGCGCTGGAAATAAACAAAAATTTTCAGACATAAAACACTGCTGTAAACAATCTTTTTAGTGACGGGAAATAAAAATTAGCACGCCATTTAATCACACAGAACACTAGGATTTTTGGCCAATGGCCCTGGAAAAACTCACTAGGGGAAAATCAGTCAGAGAGAGTATTTTTATATTTTCAGGAGAAGTTTATCATTTACAGCAATACATAGAAAATATCAAACCAACTTATCTCAACCCGGAAGATAAATTTCTGTCTTGATTTGCGTGTTGAGCAGCAAAAATCAAACTTTGTTTTTTTCTTCTTCTGTTTTTTGCCTCGATTTTCATGTTGAGCAGCAAAAGTCAAACTTTGATTTTTTTTGTTTTTTGCCTCTATTTTCGTGCCACTGTATGGACCTTGAAATCCATGCCATTTTTTCTCGAAAATCGTGCCCAAAAATTTGCCTCGAAAATCGTGCTTGATGCCTCAAAAACCATACCATACGGGCTGTACGGACTAGCAATAAATGTTGTTGTCTTCTCCCCGATTTTCGTGCCCTCTTTGTTGCTGTCCTTTCACTCGATTTGCATGCTGCAAAATTTTTCTTCTTGCTCAGGAAAAATGGAAACTTTCTCTCTTCTCTCTCTTAACTCTCTCTTCTCACTTCAATCTGCAAAAGTGAGGCAAAATGCTTTTCCCATGCATTTTTGAGAAAACCCTAGGGTGAGTCTAATCTAACGGTGGAGATTAGATTAGATCATAGGCTGAAATTAAATGCTCATATTTTATTTTTAAAATATTAATTTCACTCAACCACTTAAATTTATAAAAAAGTGACTTTAATGCTCTAAAGTCAAATTAAATGCTTTTACTTAAGTCATTTAATGCAAGGGTCACTTTATGTCCCCTCTCTAAGTGACTAAGGAAAAAGTCACTAGGGGAACACTTCCCTAGGTACAAAACTAACACATTTCTCTTTAGTCTATGCTCCAATGTTGGTTTGGGTTGAAGCAAATGTTTGTTGGTGATGAGTGGTGTGATTGTGCTTTTGGCATAAGATAGAATGGGAGAGCCATCCATAAATCAATGTACATAGATTCCTTTTGGGAAGGAGTGCTATAATTGTGAAGGTGTAACAAACCTTTGGTAAAGGTTCTTTATTTGGTTGATGGGGATAGGCTTGCAATTGGATACTTATGAGGCCATGGATAGGGCCAAAGAAGTTATTCAATCTTATTAAGTGGGCAGGGGTACCCTTGAATATGATAAATTCATGATCTAGGATTTGATTGATAGTTGATAGATTAGGATGTTCCATAGAGCCATTCATTTAGCAACACTTTTCCTCAACCTCGCCTATGCTTTACTCATGTAACTTTGATTTTGATGGTGAGGTGATGCAAGGGCTCCTCACATGTCTTGCGAGGATGGTAACCAATGCTAGTGCTTGTAGAACAATTAATTGCGAGATGGAGATGTATCAAGAGGCTAGCAAACAATTTGGCTTGCTGATGTTGTTAATCAAAGGAGTATTTTTGATGCCACATAAGCCGCTGGAATTAAAATATTATTTATTTTATTTGAAAGTTGAATTATGTTTTAATGAAATGTAATTTAAGTCTTTTTTTTCTTATCTGTTGTAGATGTTTGGTGGCGAAATTACGATGCAAAAGCACCAAGTTTATGAAATTTGCCAATCGGGGCCTTATTGGCCTTGTAGTAGTAGTACTTTAGGATGTGGGTTCAATTGGAGTGTGTTTGAAAAAATACCCCCAAAAAAGTGCAACAGTTTTAAATTTCAACTATAAGCAATTGCCGTTATTATAATTGATACCCCTCTAGAGTTTGACATATTTATGACCTCGAAGACTCATTAGATTTATTTATGAACCTCAAGACTCATTAAATTTATTTATGACCCTACAGGTTGGATTTTCGTTGCCTTGATGATTTGGTATGTGTCTACTACAATCGTCAACTAAGGGTGAGGGTTTTAGAGACGATACTTGATGTCAATGCCATTTCCTTGGATAATATTAAAATATTCTTTGATTGGAGGGTGGAGTACGACGCTTTTGTTATGGAGGAGGCACATGCATGGTTAGAAGAGGAGGAGGAGGAGCAACAAGCACAAGGGGCAAGGGAGGATCAACAAGGCTGGGGGGAAGAGGACTTTGACATTGTGGAGGGTGATGTGGCAGCATCAACACCATCTACATAGATTGATACAGCGACACTCACTAATGAGCATTAAATAGATGTGCCGGGAAATTCTAGTGGCAAACAAGCCATGACCTTTTCCCATAAAAGGGGGAGAAGAATTGATATTGGATAGTTAGATTTGTCATTGTAGATGACTCATGATGATGAGATACATTTATATATTTGATGTCATTCTATATTGGCTGTCCACATTTGAGTCCTTGATTGGACAACTATTAGGGTTTAGGATTAGTATTAACTTTGATGTATCATTTTTGATTTGGCATCCACTATATATATATATATTGGTGTTTTTCTCATATTTATGTGCCGATGTGTTTATTTGATCTTGTTATTGGTTTGTAGGGTTAACAAGTTGAAAAAAAGAATTTAGTTTGTATTTTTAATGCTTTCCATAGTTTAGTGATATTTTTTCGATTTTTTCATTGATGTTGCTAAGAAGTTTTATTTTGGACCCTCATTGATTTTTTTCGATGCCAACTTTTTTAACAATGCTTTTTGCACACAAAAATGATAATAAGGTGTTAATGTAGATTAGTGGGGGTATTTCTTTTTGCCTTTTTTCGTGTTATTATTAATTCTACCACACATGGAATTCTGCAAGACAAAGTAGATTGTGAATGAGAAAGGTAAGGATCCATTTCTTTAACAAAACTTTATAAACAAATCTTGGCAAATGTTCCATTTGAGATGAATAAAATGGATTAAATGGCATGCCACTCAAGGTTGAGTTCATTTTGAAGGATGAGAATTATGATTTCTTGGGATTTGAAGATGAACCTTTTCCAAAATAATCTTATTTGTATTATAAAATATTACTATGGCCTAACCCATACAAGTTTCCTTACATTTTATTGTTTTAATTTATATGTGGTTCACAAACCTCCCAGGGGGCTGCTATGTCCACGGGAAGAAATCATGGGGGGGCAAACCAAAAGGGCCTCACCCCTCACTTTGATTACAGAGCTAACCCAATGGGGACATCAAATGAGGCCCTTATATATATCAATGTATAGTGACCCGAGGATTTGACCTCGAGACCTTCTGTTCACAACTTACAACAACAAGTTTCATTACATTCAATAAAGTCATATCTAGATTTTGAAGAAACCAACAATAAATCTACAAAACTATTGTGCATGCAAAGCCAAGTCCACTTGCTAAAAAACTTATAGGTTTAAAGTAGTATGATTCAACAAAACATACAAAAAAACTAATTGGATTTTTAAATCCCTAAGCAATATTGACAATTGATTCTTCTTGTGTCATTGAGATGATTGCTTCTAAAAAGTGTGCAGGGCATTTAGGGTGGTTTTTTTTGGCGAGGGGTGGGGGGTTGGGGGGCGGATTTGGATAAATGGCCAGGGGTGGAAGGTTGACATTGATGGAGGACGCACACAAAGAGGTTGGTCAGAGTAGACAAAGAGGCATAAAGTCCTGTGCATTTCATCCACATGATAGATAGGGTAGATTGAGAGTCTTGTTCCAAGTTTTGTAGATCTAGGAGATGCTTACCAACTTCTAGAGTGGACTGGTCCTATGCCTTATTGGTTTTCGCTAACTACATTTTGAGTTAAGATTTCTACCTTTCCCATGCTATAATTGAGCATATCACATTTCCATGGGTGGTAGGGCTATTGCCAGAGGAACAGTGTCCTAGTCGCGACGTCAGACCAAAGAGCTTGAAGTCTGTAGGAGAGTATGGACAGCCTAGAGCCACCAATGGAGCTCAGAGAACCCTATAGCCCCCATAGAGTCTAGAGACTAGAGAGTTAGAGAAATGGCTTAAACCCCCTCAAAAGTCGTCCTTAAAACCCCCCCACTGAAATTTTTGAGGCAAGAAGAAAGAATTGGAGTTAGTAATGTTTTGGAATCCACTAGAGACTTTTAGAAGCATCATGGAATTTCCAAGTGGGTTTTAAAACCCTAATCCTAACCCTAATTCTAGCTTTTGAAAACCTTGAAGGAGGGAAAATGGTTCACTTTTTCAAGGATTAAGTCGAGAGTTATCTCGTAAGATTTACACATAGAAGTCTTTGAAGGATAATGTTCATTGTGACTCCTATCAAGCAAGAGGATAGGAGGGGTTGTTGTTGTGGGAGGCATTCAATTCTCTTCCTCACAAACCTTCATATTTGACAAGTTAGGGAAGGGCAAACGCCCCCCTTATATTTTTGAATTTGAATCCAATATCATGTCAGAGGTTGGAGGACATTACTTGATCTAGTTCGGTCCCTAGAGACAATTCATCTTTCTCAAGGTTGACTTGACTGGTTCCCTTAAGGTCTATTTCGAAATTGTGAGAGAGTGCTTAACTTGAAAAATAATATCCCCTAGAAGCTTTGGATTAGGGAGGTGGCTCACCTTACTATTTGTGTGATTTGTGTCTGAGAAGGTTCTTTCCTTAGCATCAAAGTCTCGTCAATAAATGAGGAGTCCCCTAGCAATAGCCTCAATGACAGTGTTAAATTAGCAGCTTGAGTCCTTGGTAGGTTTTGAGAACCTTTGCCTATACCCCATGAATATCCGATTCCCTCCCCAATGCTCTTGCCTTCTTGGGGATTTGAAGATAAATTTGCAAGCGGTACAAGTATTTGTTTAATATAGGAGCATCATATCTTGGGTGATGTTTTAAGATGTGTTTGAGGACTCTTTCAAAGCTGAGACAATTCATTATGACATGTTTGCAATGGAAGTTTAACAATAGTTTACATGGATATTAATGAAAAACAGTTCATGTGAATGCCAATTTTAATGCAGTTGTGTTTGATGGAAGCGATTGTAACATGGATGTCCTTTAAAACAGTAAGGGGGCTAAAACATATGGTTACTTTAGAGAAGATGATGATTTGACCTCTTGATCAATTTGAACCAAGCAGGGTATAAGACTAAGTTAGTGATGATAGGAGGTTGAAAGGCAAAATGTTGAACAAAGTTTGGTTGGTGTGATGAGAGCATTTGATAAGAAAGGAAAATTAAGAAAATAGAAAGAAAAGTAAAACTAAGCGATATGTTGAACACTAGTGCAAAGAAAGAAAATAGTGGCCATGCATTAATAAAGTGGATGGAAGAAGCATTGATAGGAGCAAGGAAGCAGATTTTGTCTGGATATTCTAACTTGAAGGTTCATCCTTTATGCATTGAGAGATTGTAAGGTTTTTATGAATTATGCTATTAGTTGAGTATGATTCTTAAAAATATGTCTTTAGCAAAGAGAGTGGGTTTGCGTTTCACATCAATTATCAATATGAAGCTGAGAGCAGCTTCTAAAATGTGTTTACTATATTAAAATCCTCACATCAACATGAAGAAATGAAGAAAGGCTATAAGCATTTCAAGTTCGTTCACAATACATTAAAAGCAAGAAAACCATAATTAATAAATGTACTTAAATAATTTAAATGAGATGGAATTAAATATTGAAGATGTTAACTGATTTGAAGTCCAATATCTACAATTTCAGCTTTGGTAGTAAGCATGCCATCAAAGAATCATGATGTAGGATTGTTGGCCCTACATTAGTTAACTTGTTCTTAGCTTTGTATGAGGCAAATTTGTATGAAGAACATACATCAATAAATATACTCAACAATTAGTGTCACATTCTTTGCAAATCAAATAGGACCACACAGAATAACAAGATTTAGAATGTGATTACACCCTTCAGAGTTTCATTGATTGCAAATACAATTACAATACTCGTCTATGATACATTCTTCATTGAGAGGTGTACTAATTTAGTATTATGATTTATAATTTTATACATTATAGTTACAAAAATCACAAATTTCATCAGTTATAATGTGCAAAGCATTAACCTTAAATTCTTCTACTACAAGTTCTTTTGATTCATCTTCCGGTTCCATCTCAGCATTTACTGCTTCTGCTGTTTATAATATATAGAAACCACAATCCTTTTGATGACCTGCAGCCCATCCTTTTGGGTGTTTATACTATATAGCCAGTTACTGTTCCTAGGGTCTTTTCCTTGGTGCTTGCTCTCCTTCTGCTCCTGGTCCCTTTTAAGTTTTTTTACCCATTTGGGTTTTCATGTGCTCTATCGTATTTCTTGAAGAGCTTACTTTTTTATATCTCTTGTGCACTTCTAGTTCTGTGGTTTGTTGAAGATCCTTTAGGCTCTCCCAATGTACACTGGTCATTGTACTTTTTGCAGTCCAATTGGCTGTCTTCTGCCACTGCTGACATTAATATTCAAATAAAATAAAAGAAAATACTAAGCAGGGCTGAAACAGTCTTTTCTCCCTCATTGGTCTTTTACTTTACTGACCTGTCACAACTGTAAAACTCCCAATCGATTCTTACCTAAATGCAGGTCCATAGCCAATAAGTGCCGTATATGCAACTTTGTTGATCAGTAACTGCCCAAATGTAGGTCAATAGTGAATTCCACAATAAATTCTTGGGTTTTGGTCAGATTTACCATTGCAAGGGGCCACAGTCAAGCTCATGATAAATGCAGGAGCCGTAGTCTGTGCTATACAATAAATGTAGGTCATGGGTCCATACTGCAGGCTGCAAAATATGATGTAATTAAGCTGCAAAGCCAAACAGAAAATGTTGCAGAAGGATGATATCAGCAATCTGTAGGTTCTGTTGTGCAAGACACAAAAGGATGACATTAGTATATAGCCTGTTGCAAGCATTATTGCAAAAATATATTGCAGTACTAGATCAGTTGGACCACACTCTTCTCCTGTTTGATGGTGGGAAGACCTTCTTCCATTAGGTCATGAAGGTGTACCAGCTTTCAACATGAATCTACCTCCCAATCCTCATCTTTCTCCGAGACACTTGTTACTAGATTTTTTGCAGGGGCCTGAAGTGTCGGAAATTTCGACTGGTTGCTTCCAATTTCCTCCTTGGATCTACTTCAACATCTATACCTAATGATGAGTGGTGCTTTCGCTTTCTGTTATTTACTTGTACCTTCTTACATGCTTGCATCTTTATCCTGTTTAGCTTCAGGCGCAGCCTTGGCACTCTTACAGTATGTTATTATTGGTACTTCAAGTCCCATTAACCTACTTTTTTGGTCACTTGTGGACCTTACTAAAATGATCTTATCTTATTATAAAAACTACTGCATGAATTAAGCCACAAACAAATAATAAGCAAATCACCCTCAAAATTTTGCACGTATTGACCGAGTATGCTGTCATAAATGTAGCGCAATGATGCAGCATGACAGCCTCATAAATAATTTACAGACTCAAAGAAATGTGCGAATGCTCTTGTATAACATAAATGGAAATTAAATGTTGAAATAACGAATTGAGAGGGTATATTCTGCTTCCCTGTCCTAGGCACCCTCCTGATCAAAATCGACAATGTCCCCCCAATAGGGCCCTGTGGATTTGGAGTTCTCATAACTAGCATTGTTAGTGGAGCCCCACTGATGTGCATTCATTTTAACTAATACCCTGCATGGGATCTAGTTTATGTGTCCATATGAGGATAATTTATTGTTCCTTTATCTTATCCTTCTCCATTTACTATGTTTAACCATAGTTAATGAACCTCACAGCTAAGCAAAAATGAGCTTGTATGAGTAGGCCGTGAGTAAATACTTACTTGTGGACTAACACATTCAATGTGGGAAAATTAGAATCACATATATCCATGAAATTCTACATGAATCGATGAGGCAAATGATGCAATTTCTTGGGCTATAATATTTTTATGGTTAATAGCCGCTTGTGGACCATTGCCTTCACTGTGGGCAATTACTTCCACATGCAACCTTAGAATTCTACATGGAATATTGAGGAAAAATGATGCTAATTCTTGGGCTATAAAATTATTATCATGTTGCTACCAGTAACCTTACATGCATTATGCAAGGCACCATTATTAATCTTTTAACCTGTACACAATATTACCAGATCTTTCGCCCTGTGGCAACAATCAATCATCTGGGGATTCACTGATCTGCACCAGTTCTCCAGAATGTAGAAAGTGTTTCTGCTGGATACTGTTTTGGCGTTTCCTGCTGCCAGATCTGTTTCCAGCAGCAAAACTGGCTGCAGGATCCAAGGAAATGGATCCTGCAAAAATACAAAAAAAGAGCAGAAAATGAAGGCACAGTTTAGGAGGGAAAGCGAAGAGGGGGTAGCACCTCCCAAAAAATAAAATAAAATGAAGGGACATATTAGGAGGGAGAGGGAAGATGGGGCCTCACATGGCCTCCCATGGCTAATGGGTGCTTGAGGGGGCTCGGGCTCTCCTATTTTTAATTTTTTATTTCTCCCACTCCCTATAAATATATTTGGAACCCTACTTCACCTCATTGTTCACTTTCATGGTTGGAGAATAGCAAGTTTGGAGGGCGGAATAGCAGGTGTGTCGGGCAGAACAGCTTACAGTGGGAACAAACTTGGCAGATCAGGGTATTCCTTTTGTTTTGCAAGTGCCTGTAGAAACATTTTTTAGTTGTGGGTGAGAGGGTTTAGTGTGTTTTGCAGGAAGAACAGCACTCAAAATCCTCCATCCTCCTATTTCTCTCTTATTCTCCTGTATTTTTCACATAGCTTCATATTATGCAACAATCCAGCTGATCAGTTCTGATTTTTCTTATGGAATAAGAAAAATCATTCTTTACAAAGTAATTTCAGCTGTTAAATTTGAAGAACGTTTTTTAAATGGATAAAGTAGTCATGATATTGAAGCTTTTTAGTTTTTACATATGGATCTACAATATGTCAAAATCACCTTTTTCACAGCACATGATTTCAAATCATATGTATCTTGATATTTATCTTCCAAATAAAGTTTTTTGATCTGGCTTGTTTCTGTTAAGTGCTTATGAATGTTAATTGTAATTCTTAGGCCATTCTCAGCTGTAACTTGATCTTCAGAAGGGTCTAGGTCCAAATCAAGGGGTATCATTTTATTAGAGCTTTGATCTGGACTAGGGGTAAAGTATAACACAGTGTACAATAGACATCCATACATCCACTGCCTGAGTTTTGAATTGTTGGAGGCGTTTCTAGAAATGTGCAGTGGATGGAAGAAGAAAACAAACAGCCATAGAGCTTAAACATGACATGGTTTTATTATTCAGCAATAAAAGACATATTTGTTGAATATAGAATCTATTAGTGGTCCCTTTCAGTTAGATATTGATGATCCCATTTCTGCCAATAGCCTCCTTGCATACTAAATAGGTTGTCAATTTCCTTGACATTTGGTTGTGGCAGAATACTTCAGTTTTCAGCATTCAATGAGGAAACTTGAATTTGAAGATGGCATATTTTTGTTCAATGAATATAATACTCTCCTTTGTTGTTGGTTTTCATTATCTTTATTAAAATAGTTTCAAAAGAATATGATTCATTTTTCCTAAGCTTCCCAAATATTTATAATTTTGCATAAATATATTTTAATCAAAATGCACATTGCTGCATCTGCACCTGGTTCTTATGTCCAAAGATAATTAGACTTCAAATAGTTGACCTACTTTGAAAAGGTGCCAGAATTGGTTAACAGTTAGATGAGTAAAGACTCTATGACTAGCTCTTATTGAGGGGTAACCAACTTAAAGAAGTTTTTTGTAATTGTGTAAGAGCTGCAGTGAGCTAGCCTACAATGGTTGTATGCAGATTTCTGATTTTAGAGTTGGGGAAATTAGAAAAATGTGCTCAACTGAAGGATTATGATATATGATGTTTCACTGAAGTTAGAAATCTTGCTGTTCCATTGGGTATTTATGCTCTAAAGGATGACTAGAATATTTGCTGCAGAAGAAGTAGCTGCTAGAGATTAGCTTACTCTATAGGTTATGCACTTTACTGTTAAGCTGCAATATTGAGCCTTCTGTTATTGAGTTCTCAGGCTTTATTTACCACAATAATTATCATTTTCAGATTCTCTCTTTTTCTTGTTTGGTTATGGCTAGCACAACTAGGGAATGTTTCATGTGAGGATTGCATAAGTTGTTACCGAATAATTAATATTGTCAGTTGATGTGTAAAATTAACAATTTTGAAATAGTAGCTCTTTTATGGTTTGCCGAATATTATTGCATTGTATACGGTCTATTAAATACATTCAATGAGTTCTACACTGCTATAATCATAGAGGAAATATTTTTTATGCCTGCAAAAAGTCAGAATACAAGCTCTATTGCTTTTAGGCAGTGTTGTACGGGGATTGGGGTGCGTTCCCCTCTTTTCCCATGCCCCAGGGGCTTGGGGACCCCTTGGGAAATGTTTTTCCATGTTTCCTTTTCCCGAAAACGCGAGGAAACACACAGGAACATCCCAGATAGGTGGGGGGCGTCCAGACGCCCCCTCATGAACAAGGGAGATACCCAAATGCCCCACACGATTTTCAATATTTTTTCATAACTTAAATAACAAAAAAAAGCATGGTTTGGTTGGTGTGCCATTGATCACTCATGAGAGTGACTCTGACAGATAGTGACATTCCCGTTGATGGTCCTGATGGCTTCACACAGTGGATGCATGGGGAGGACCAGTCCATGAAACTATTTTCTCGATGCTCTTTTGATGTTTACAACTTTCTTTTTGCCACTTTTATTTTTAGTGTTCATTGTCCATTGTTAGATTACAGTTTAACTTGTGACTCTAGAAGTAGATACTGTCATTGATGACCTCAGACTGAGTCTTTGTCTCATCACTCTTTTGACTCTTTAAGTTTGAAGGCGTTTAAGACTTTATGTGACATGTATATGATTCAGTTTTATGATTTTAAATTTTAGATTTTTATCTATTGTTTATGTTTATAATTCAAATTTATAATGGAATATGTGTATGTATTATAAATTTAGAATTCACAATTTGAAATTTAAATACTCAAATGCTACATGATTCATAAATAATGCTGAATTGATAACCGTGTTTAATATGATGATTTTACTATTTACTTTTAAGTTTTAGTAGGTAAATGGTGATGGGATGAGGAATTTATATGTTAATATGTTAAGATTTATAAAAATTATATATTTTTAATAATTTTAAAGACCTGGACGTCCCACTGTCCCCTAAATTGTCCTAAATCTGGGGGTGGTCTCCACACGTCCCCAATGTGCGTTTCCCCACTCCCACGTCCCGGAAACTTGGTGGAACATTGCTTTTAGTATGAAGTACAGTCCTGAAAAGCATGTTGTTTTGTGTTTATCTGTATTATTATATACTATATCTAAAACAGTTTCTACTTGTGAAGTCCAGAATATAAGTTCTTTGGTGTTTCCAGAACTGTACATAAAAGGCCTGGCATGTTGGTGGTTTGGGTGGTCTGTCTTTTTGTACGCAAAGCACTTAGTATTCTTTTTATTTATCTCATTAGTATTTTGGTATCTTACCTTCTGCACTCATTGCACTTTCAGTATTTTGCCACTTTAGCACTTCCAGTATTTAGTAAACTTGCATATAAGAATGCATCATGAAGACAATAACCTCAAGCAATAGTGACCTTCAAAGAACACAGGTACCTCTAAGCGATGTTAGTGCTGGAGTGAGGGAGGATGCTATATCATCAACCAGGGGATGCACATCCCAAAGTGGACTTCTAGATTGGCAAAGCTTTTGCCTTGTGTAGTACTTCATAAACTTGTATTTAGACTCTTTGCATTCTAGTGTATCACCACTTTGGCACTTCCAGTGCTTCAGTAGTCATATTAATGCGGAACAAAATCCTTAACAAGGGATATGCCATTGTGGTGGAGAAAGTTTGCATATTAGAAGGCATCACAATGACGACAATCTCAAGCAATGGGGATCCACAAAGAACATAGGCCACCTCTGAGCAATATTAGTACTAGAGTGAGGGTGTATGCTATCGCTTCATCCAGGGGAATTCCATTCCAAAGCCAACTTGTAGATTGACAAACCTTTTGCAGCATGCAGTACTTCATAAAATGCCCATGTCACAATGTAACCAATGTGGGATTATTACATGCATCTTCATTTTTGTTTTTTTTGCTTCTATTTTTAACACAAGAGGTAGCAGCAAAGTCACTTGAATCGTGGGTGTGATCGGATTTGGCAGAAGAATCCGGTGTGGGTCAGCATTATTCCTGAAATCAGGATTGGGGGAATCAGAATCCCAACCCATTTTTTTTAATAGATGTATCTTACACTAACTTTTTTTCTGTGAAAGATACATCCCAGGGAAACCCGCCAGGCACTTCCCCTCATTCTGAGGATGGTCCCTCGGGTAAACTTGATTCTGCAGAAGCTTGAGGCTATGTCAAGATTTCAAGGTTACGACAACAATATACTCATTAAAAGCTCAAACATGTCACTTGTGGGAATCTAACCTGGGTGGGGAGGATAACACTTTTCACAACTGCCCAGACTAGATGCAATTGACATTACACTGTTCAAACTTCAAACAGTGTCTCCTATTGATACCATTCTAAGATTGTTTTAATATATATATCACATATTAAATTAGATTGCAATTTTTCTTTCTCTCTCTCTCTCTCTCTGTGTGTATATATATATATATATATATAAAACTAATATTAAAGTGTTTATTTTAAAATATATAATATACGTTCATAACTTTATAATAGCCTAAAGACTAAAACTATAAGATAAATATTATAAATGTTGGAGAGTGCAATGTTTATTAACTTTTATATATTAATGTTCGTCCATTGGTAAGGCTTTATGTATTCTGACACACTGTACATTCCTTCTAACCTGCAAATGGACATTCCCTCTAACCCACGGTTGGTTCAATCAGACATTAGTTCCAACTGAGACTTTAAGAAATTCATCATCAGTTAAGCAAACAAACCTTTGTATCAACTGGTTTCTCAATTACACTTGAAATATATAAACAAGTAGGCAGTTGAATGCTATTGCCAAGCATCCACTTTCTAACCGTTACAGTATGTAAATACAGCATGCTTGAATGTAGAAATCTCTGAATGGCAAATGGAATACAGGACTGCCAAAAACCCAATTTCCAAAATTGCCAAGTTCCGCGAACATTAAAGATAGAGCATTACACAGCAAACAGATAGAGTATTAAAAAGTGAGAGTTGTTTAGTAAATACTAAATAGTAAACAAGGCAGCTCGGGTATTTTGCTAAATGCTGACAGGAATAAAAAGACCGCAGCTTTGTTGAACCAGATCTGCAGCCTTACCTATTGGAAATAGATCCCTAAATCAGAAACAGATCCGATGCAAAAAACTGCAATTCTCGGGAATCTGGTCCTGATTGGCAATTTAGCTGTTCTATGAGATTTTAGTGCAAGTATGCCTAGGACCATTTCCGGGAACTCTGGATTACTTCTTATAATGGCGGAAACTTTGGAACAAAATCCTCAACAAGGGATGTGCCACAGTGGTTTACTAAGCTTGCATTTACGAAGGCATCATGGTAACAAACAGAAGCAATTGGGACCCACAAATCACACGTTTAAGTGATGTTAGTACCAGGACCCACAAATCACACGTTTAAGTGATGTTAGTACCAGGACCCACAAATCACACATTTAAGTGATATTAGTACAGAGTGAGGGAGGATATTAACCTGAAGACTTGCACCCCAAAGCCAGCTTTAGGATTGGCAAAGCTTTTGGTGCGTGTAACTTACCACTTTTGTACTTTGTTGTTTTTGCATGTTCACATATGACTAGTGGATACTTAAGCACTTAAATAGCTAGCCGCATTGGCCTTTCAGAACTTAGGTACTTTTTTGTTTGGTCATTTAGTATCATTGTATTTCAATTTTTCAACACTATCGCACTTCAGCATCCATGCATTTACTTCTATGATACTTCAATATTTTGCCTTCTGCACCTTTGGCTCTTTCAATATCTTGGATTCCTGACACTTTAGTTCTTTTGTAACTACAGTACTTTTGTAAGCTGATCCTTTTTCACTTATGTCAACTATCATCAAGGCACTTTGCCACTTAAAAAATCTTTAGTCTTCATTGCAATTTTTGTTGTGTATTTAACCTTTTACATCTGCCTTATGGGAGGAAGGACTCAGTGAAGATTGTTGTGCATGACTTGTAGTCTTTTCTTCCCACGGTTTCCTTTATGTTTAGGTTATTTCCTTATGAAAAGATTAGTCTTTTATGGAGTAGTAATATGCCAGAATTATATGTATATAAAGGTTGTGGTTATCCTTAAAAAAGAGGATAGGACACTTTCCTAACAGGCTAGTGGACTTGGTTCAAAAACATGAAATGTGGCAAGTATCCAAAGCATTTCATGATCTAGATGACTAGCTAGGTTTTCCAATCAAAGCTGGAAGAATCAGTTTTTGTGTTCTGGAAGAAAAAGCCAAATAAAGAATATGTATGTTTTGATGACTTTCACTAGCATTCTCTGGAATGAGGCTATAAGGCTTCTCTGCAATCCAGATGTGCTAGTGGCGGCAAAAGTTCTCATTATTACTGGCAGTGGCAACACGTCCATACAAGGCCTATATTTTCTTGACCAGTTGCATGCCAGAAGCACATCAAACTTTAAGGTCTTGGTGACAGCTGAGATTTTTGCTATGCCAAAATTGATGATGATTGGTCAAGTAGAAGCTATTTTCGTAAGCCACATGAGAAATCATGAGATGGCTTTGCTGCTCTACCCTCTTAAAGGACATTTGTTAGTCCATAATTTTGGCCTTGAGGAAATTATTCTAAACTGGAGTGATAAATTTTGTTTTTTGTTTATGCTGGTGTACTCTGTTGTATGTCTGGTTTTTACAATTTTTGCCATTAACTACAGGTAAGCTTATTCTGTGTTTAGTATTTACTGTTGATTCTAAAATGCTATTTGACATATATTTGCAGGCCTCTGCAGTTGCCAGAAGTGCAATTTCAGATTTGGAAAGTGCAGCTGAGCCATTGTCAGAGCCTGTTAAGGAAGATGAAACAGAGGCAGAGAGTGTAGCAACACAACCTGAAGATGATAATGAAGAGGAGAAACGACGGAAGGCTGCACTGGATCGACTGGAGAAAGCCAGCCAAGATACATTACTGGGGCAGGTAGGTTTCAGTCATATTCTAATTTCTCTAGTTACTGCTTTTATAGATCCAGAGGAGTATATCTGTATATTTTTCAATTACTGTTTTATAGATCCAGGGCATGGTTGAAATGTACAGCTTTTCCTGTAGCTGTCCGTGTGATTCATTTCTGTTTTCTTACAGCGTCTCAGGGCTTTTGATAGTTCAGTGGAGAGTTTTGCATCTGGAGCCTGGCAAGCTTTTGGCAGTGCTTTGAAAGAAGGCACCAACTTGGTGCAGAAGTAAGTCTGTCTTATGGAAATTGTTGAGAAGTTGATTTCATTCTTTTTAATCTGTTAGCTGGCATGTATACAGTAAGCAACTCTGAGGAAGGGAGTTTCTTTTTTTTCTCCCCGGAAAAACATTTTTATTATCTTTACTTAGAATGATACGCTACAATTACTGCATTTACCAAAAAGTCTACTCAGTAAAACTTTATAAGACTGACAAAGCAATACCATAACTGCTAAGACTGCTTCTGTTACAAGATAGAAAGCTTCATTCTGGCCTTAGCTCTGATACAAAACCAAGGACTATTGCGGTATCTTGCCATGCCTAGAGTCACTAGCTAGTCCTAAGACAGAAATCAAGGATGCTTATGGTTTGAACCAACAAGGAACAAAGTGGAACTTGTTACCCTTAGAACAATAGTCTTTTGCATGACCTGTTTGGCTACATTTACACTTTCAGCTTTATGTTGATGTTTTATTCCATTCTAAGGTTGAATTCTTTTTACTTCTACCTGCTCCTGTCTGATAATTGCCAACTCTCACTTCAGGTGATTAAGTTGGGAACTCTTTTCCTAGGACTACATTTAATGAGTGGAGTATAACAACCTGATCCTCTCATACCGCACTTACCATTCTCTGGAGTTCAAGAATGGTTTGGATGGGAGCATCCTTGACAATGACAATGGTCTGCATGCTTTGATGTTTGTTTTATTCTATTCTAAGGTTGATTTCGTTTTACTTCTGCCAGGTCCTGTCTGATAATTGCCAACTATCACTTCAAAGTTCAGCTGATTAAGTTGGGAACTCTTTTCCTAGGACAGCATTTAATGAGTGGAGCATAACAACCTGATCCTCTCATACTGCACTTACCATTCGCTGGAGTTCCAGAATGGTTTGGAGGGGAGCATCCATGACAATGACAATGGTCTGCATGCTTTGATATTCCTCCTTTTGGTGTTGGTGCTTCCTTCTTCCCCCACAAGCTGTAGCATAATCCTTTTTTGCTCTATTGCTCTCCTCTTCCATCCCTTTTGCCTTAGTCTATATGCCAATTCCATATGCTCCGCGCACCAGAGCCAAGCTCTGATCCTTATGCCACAGTTTCACGCTGTTAGTAGTAAGCTTCTGGAAATTTTGTTTGCTGTTCTGGGCTTCTTAATTCAGCCATCTTTAGTCTCACTTACATCCCAGGTTCCAGATGCACTTTATTTCACTCCAGAGTACTCATCTCACCTGTACTTGTTTTGGCAGTTAACGGGCTTAAATGTGGAAGATGGTGAACCTAATTTGCCAATTACTTTAAGGACAATATTTTAATTCATGGAACTCAGTCATCATTCCTGAGCTCCAATAACTGCGTTTTATCTGACTACACTTATCCTTAATTGCACCAAGAGTAGCGAGGTGCTCTACAGCCCAATATGAGGGAGATGTTGTAATCCGTAAGGTTGTGTAACATACTAACATTATGTAACACGTTGTTCCTATAAAAAAGAAATAAAAATACAAATGATGTTGGCTTAAACAAAAAATAATAAATTATATCGATTTTAGCTTAAACCTAGATATATCAACCACGAGGGATCAAATATCTTAATGTGTCCAAAATTTAAATGAAAAAAATTACACATCAAGAAATTGGATCCCTCTCGGTGCTTGATAGATCCGGGTTTAAGATGGATCTATTCTGGTTCTAAAGTTGCTCTCATTAAGTGGTCACTCCATATTCCAGGTTCTTAATACTTTCCTTCTCAAAATCTATTTTGATTGCAAGCATGTCTGTCTGGATTTAAGTGCCAGCTGTCACTCTGTGGAATGATACAGATCTCATTTCTCAGTGATGTGATCAAAATCACAATAATCTATATGGAATCATGGATACTGTTATTTACATTCTGGATCCCTTTTTGTCTGGATTTCAATTAGAGGCTGCATGAAACTTCAGATTGTGAACATCTTTAATTACTTTTGAAACATTTTTTATTTTTCTGAGGAAAACCCTGCAGGGAAACCCAGGGGATGCTTCTCCACATTCGTGAATGGCATACATTGTAAAGTTTAAACCTGTCGGTGTTAGATTAGTGCACCTCACCCAGGGGGATTCAAACTGAGCACCTCCTGGCACGGAAGTAGCCAAATGCACAGCAGCATTGGTGACAACTGGTTGAGCTAATGTGTGGAATATTTATTTTTGTATTTGATCTCAAGCTCTCACAATTAAAGATGAGCAAGGTGAATGGGGAAGAGAGTTATCCAATTGTTTTATTTTTTTCAAACAAAAATATCTTATATTATATGCTTGCATTGAATTTACAGAGTTGACTGTAGTCTGGGTCCATGGGTCAAACCTTGACTTTTATTTCTGTTGGTGCTACATTGAGAAAGTTGCAGAGTATTTTCTAGAGATTCTTCTAACTCCCTACCGTATATCCCACTATTTTTTGAAGGCAAAAGTTGCCACAGAGGTGATACAGAAACATAAAGGCATCATATGAGTCTTTATAGCGATTCTGGACACATGTGTTAGTTCTGTACCTAGGGAAGTGTTCCCTTAGGTGACTTTAGCCTAAGTCACTTAGAAGGGGGAAATAAAGTGACTCTTGCATTAAATGACTTAAGTGACATTTAATTTGACTTTAGAGTATAAAGTCAGTTTTTGATAAATTTAAGTNATCAAGGGAAAGGCATTTTCATTCTTTCTTGTGGAGAGAACGAAGAGCAGAGAGCTGAAGGGAGAGTGGGCAGGAATTTCGAGATACCAAGCTGAGTGATTTTCAGTGGGCATGAAAACCGAGGAGCATTAAATGCTTGCACAGATTTTGAGGAGGAAGTATGGCAGCATTTAATAGAGTGCACGGATTTCGAGGCTGAGAGTACAGCCTGCATTAATTGCTGGCATGGAAATTGAGACATTGTACATCTGCATTTATTGCCATCTGTACTGTATGGATTCTGGCACAGTTTTTGAGGGCATATTTGGGCACGAGGTTCAAGGAAAGGACAGGCACACATTTCGAGGTTGTTGACAGATTTTCTGGCACAGTTTTCGAGGTCTGTATGGAAGCATTTAATGCTGTCTGTACTGTACGGATTTCCAGCAGAGTTTGCACAGAAATCGAGGGCAGAAAGTTTTCTTACTGCACAGAAATTGAGGCTGGGGGATAGCTGCTATTTCGGTACTGTTTTCGAGAAAATTGCAGCACTGAAATCGAGGCAGCATTTGCATGGAAAACGAGGCAGCCTGTTGGGTTGAGATAAGTTGATTTTGACTGTAAATGAATGTCTGATTTATTTCCTGAAGCATAACAATAAAAAATCTCTCTCTGTGACTGGGTTTCCCCTTGTGGGTTTTTCCAGGGCCATTGGCCAAAAATTCCTGAGTACTGTGTGTTGAATGGCGTGCTGATTATTTATTTTCTGTCAAGGAAAAAGTGAAGTTACGGCAGTGTTTTAAGTCTGAAAATTTTATGTTTATTTCCAGTCATTTAATTTTCTGAGAATGAAATAAACTGAGATAAATTTTACTTATAAACCGGAGGCTGAAAACTTGCAAAAATCTACAACATGTCCATACAAAACAAACACTAGAACGAAGTGTTTACAGTTTTCACCTACTGCAATGCCATTGTTATCAGTGTATATAATTTCCCGAGCATTTGGAGATGGAGGTGTTTGACTTTGTTCTCTACTTGCAGATTTATCAGAGGGTGAGTTGCTGCATTTGGAGATGGAATATTCTCTTCCGAGGATTGGGGGCTATATGGGGAGCAGATCTTCGTGGAGTTGAGGGATGGGGGAGACTCTGGAATCACCACATAGCTCAGAACTTTTCTGGGAGCTGGGGAGCTCCCTACAGTTTCTATGTTTTCAGGGAATTTGGGTAGCTTCGATTGTTTGGGGACCATCTTGTTGAGTTATTTTCAACTAGCTTGTTCCCAATGGCATTGTTCTTGATTTTGCCCACTTCTTCATGGAATTCCCTAAACACATGCCAACTTTCAAAGCTCTGAAGTTGCCTGAGGAGAATACTTGCCCTGGTTATGATTTTGGTTATCTGAACTCTGGGGGATCAGGATATAGTAATATACCCAAGAGCTGGGAGATGATGAATTGCGAGTCTCCTATAATCACCATTTCATCCAAAGTGAATTATTTTAACAGATCTGGTCCCTTGCATGCAGCTTGTGCTTCAGTGATGTCCCTTGTATGGGGAATGAGGGATCCCAATTGCTGACCTATATCTTTTGTTTTGGCTAACAAAAGATTTATATGGCCTGATCTTATCTTAATAATTTAGAGCTTGCATTAAGAAGATGGAGATGAAAATAACAAATGGATGTTTGAAAAGATGGTTCATGCAGGGATTGTCGACCACTAACAGAAATAAGGTCAAGATTGTACCTGCTACATCATTTAAGGATGTGGTAAACTGAGATTTGAAAACCTGGAGATTGAATGTCAAGAGAGGTCAACTATGAGAATTGATGGATCCTTGACAATTGATGTATTTAGATAAAATGCTGCATTAATCCAGCAGATGATTGTGATGACTTCATTAAGATTCCAGATCTCGACACAACATAATTAGTTGCACATGGCCTAGAGTCCCTTGGAGCAAATTTATAACGATGTATTATTGTATAATATGGATTGATGGATGTATTTATTATGTGGAACACCCCACTCCTTAAAACATGGTGGCTCCTCTACTTTTAGACTCATAAAACCCCTCAAACTATGCTAAGTGCACTCCCCTAGGAACACAATCCCTGATTTATGGACTCTGGGGACAAGATCCCCTTATTTTTGGGACTTGTGTTTGGAATTCCTTGGTTTATGCTGGGTTCATCTCCTAGAGACATAATCTCCTGATTTTAAGAGCCAAAATCCTTGATTTTTGGATCTTTGTTGGGGTATTCCTCATTCTATGTGGGTGCATTCTCTTGGAGACACAATCCCTTGATTTAGGGATGATTCGCCCCTCCATGTGGCCTATTCTATGGTGGGTACACCTCTAGTTCTCTCGAGTTCTAACAAGTGGCACTCGAGAGGTCACACACTTGTCTGTCCTCTCCTAGATGTGGTGCACTTTGTCCTGCATGATTTCACCACTTGCCTAGGAGCCCCTCTTATTTCAAGAGGCTATTTAAGGAAGAGGCATCTTCATTGTAAAACATGGTTGGAATTTTGGAGTTTGCTCTTCTTGGAGCCTAATTGATGTATATTGGAGGTTTTGTGATATCTCTATTTGAGGTACTCTCTTATGGAGATGTCCCATTTAATCTCCTTTGGAGCTTTCAAAGGTTGTAAGTATTGCTAGCTCTTTTACATTGAAATTTCTTTGTTTTGGGTTGGAAGCCATAGAAGGGTATTAATACCAAATTGGAAGGAGAAGGGTTTATATTAGTCTCAGTCTTCTTTTCCTTCGTTTCTGTGGACATATGGGTATTTTTTTTTTTTTAGCATTCGCTATTAATTTGAAAGGTGTGATATTGATATTTTGTGTGTATGGTTCACCCCCAAAGCTAAGAAGGAAGTGGATACTTTATTGGATTCCTTCCCTTTTAAAACCTAGTATTTGTTTGCATTTCACTAAGTAGGCTTTAATCAACCATGAGACCTTTCCCCCTTAGTGACGTATGGAACAAGGCCCTCTTAAATTGTACTTCTTTGACTCCATCTACTCTTGGTGGATTGACACACTAGTCTCTTGATTGGTTTCTCTTTATCTTCTCATCACCTTTTCCTTTACCTTTTATGCTACAACCGTTTTGCTAGGGCAACCTCTTCATCTCACCTTGGTCCTCATTGTCTTTTCCCTAGTAATCCTATCTTAGGGAATTCCCTGCTTGAGTTGGATAAGAGCCAACTAGAAGTGCGAAGGGGATTGGTGTGGTGACATTGGCCTTTCCTTTTGAGTTCCTCTCGGCTAGCTTGCTTTTTTGGGAATTTAATCACACATGCTATTTTGGGGGACAACACTGGGAACTTAATGCATGAAACAAGAAGTAAAAGACAAAAGAGGAAGGACATTTGGTGGACGAGAATAATAAGAATGATAAGCATGTCATGTTTGTTGAAGAGGGGACTAAGACCTTAGGGAAATATTGGTAATATCAATAATAATAAGTGTAGCAATAATAAAGCATTGCATAGTATTACCCAAAATATAGTAAAAAAAGTTGATAAAACAAGATTGATGGTTCAATGTTTTTGATGTGGAAAATGGGGACACCAAAGTGAGGGATGCGTGGAAGTGGAACCCAAGAAGGCATTGTTGTGTTAATAGTGTTGGCCCATTTGATTAGGATGATGATGATGATTGTTTAAAACATAAAATAAGTTTTGAGGGAATTGACATGCATATTAGTTCTCAAGGAAATAATGTACAATACATGGATCAACTAACAAATAAGGTTTAGGGAATAGATGCTAAATAGTTGATCAAAGAATTGCAAGTGAAAGAAGAGTCTTTGTGGTCAACAAGCCAAAATGTTTAGACACAATTGAAGATGCGAAAGAAAGAATAGTCCATCAACATCATAGTAACATAACGAGGACAAAAAGTGCAGAGTAATAAAATTTGATCAATAAGATAAGATAATAAGATGAGCTAATTTTATCAATGCTGATTAATGACGAAATAGTAGGTCAATAGAAGTCCTAGTAAACATGGCTACGATTCTAATACACATATCTTATATGTGAAAGCTTTAGTACCAAAGGCAAACAAATTTATATAAGAAGATGAGTTGTTGGAGCTACACCTAGTCGCAAACTTTATAACAAAGTACAAGGATACAAGCAAGCTCAACATGGAAGCTATAGAAGAATGCAAGCTCATTGTGGAAGATACAAAATTGGAGAATCTCCTTGTATAATGGGATAGGGAATCAATTTTGTTTTGACCAATATGATCCCACCACTGTAGTCCTATGATGATACAAGATTGTAAAATGAAACACATTGTGATTGATAGGGGATTTGGGGCCAATCTCTCTCTAGTGAAAATATGGATTATAATGGGATGACCTGCACTAAGACTTCATAATTTCTTGTTGGATGGTGAATCAAAGTTTAGTAGAACCAAAAGGATTTTTAATAACATAGTAAGCCTTTAGAGCAGGTCAAAGATCCCTTGTTGATACTGTGATATTTCCTTTTCTCCAACTTATTCTACTTTCTTATAGCCATGGTTGTAAAGATTTTGATCTATTCGCGACTTTAGTATTTAGATACAATGGCAAAGAATTATCAACTAATTAGAATAAACATGCAACCAATAAGAAAATAACCTCATCAAGTACAGGCTATGTAGACTCAAGAAAATGGATCGGTTCTAGTCAAACAATTTACATGGACATCTCGAGCTAATGGATGGGCTATTGCTACTTGAAGTGAACATTAACCTTCTTCGCTAACATATCGAAAAACTTGAATTTTTTCCAAGTTGATGTGAATGAAGCCACTGGTGATGGTAGTGAGGTTATTTAGAAAAACATTGATGGTAGTGAGGTTATCTAGAAATACATTTGTAGACAAAAACAATACAAGAAGTTTTGCAAGGATGTTCTACTGAAGTGATGGATGAACATTATACATGAGGGACGATGAAGACTTCCTTCCTCAAGCAAAAGGATAACTTGCTTAGTGAAGGAGAGCTTGAGGAAAGCATCTATTAGCAAAATTCGAAGTGATGAAGGGACATCATGCCCTATTGACAATCATGCAAGTATGGAGGACTTGATGATGGTTGTTGCCATGCAAGGGATGGAAGACATATTTATACCATATGAATGATAATGCCATAATGTGTAACGATGTAATGAAACTACAAGATGTGATAAGTGATGATCTATAGAGGAACAAGATGACTTAGATATGTGTAGAAACTTGCTAACAAAGATATACTAAAAATAGAGGATGTTTTCATTAAAGACATCATAGTGAGAGAGAACTTCATGGCAACTTCTTAAAGGCTACTGATGGCAAAGTTTGTGCACACAGCTAGAATAGATGGAGAAAAGTTTTGTCCTATTATAGAATTGATAGACATGGAAAGTAAAGAACTTCTAACGGTGGCACTCTACTTACCATACATGGCGATTTCCCTAATGGTTGCTAAGTTTACCCAGATTTTCTACTAATAGTGGCACTCTACTTACCATACATTGCAATTTCCCCAATGGTTGCTAAGGTTACACAGATTTTCTAGTTCCATAATCACTTTCTTAGCTTGGTTTTTAGATGCAGGGGCATTGACCAATGTTTTCGCTCATATTTTTGGAGATTTAAAATATATGTTGTGTTTTAAAGAGCAATGCGGAATTTAGGTTTTTGTTGTAATGGTTTAATGAGAATGAAAAAAGAGATTTGATCTCTTAGTTAAGTGGTAGTTAGTAGTTTGAGTCATATGCAGTCAATAGTTAAGTAAATATAGTCAATTAGGTTTTCAGTTATCAACTAGTTGTAATAAAAGATTCAAACTCAAGCATTTTGAGGGTTGGATTGAAGATTGTGAAGATTGAATGCAATTATGAAATATTGTGAGAAAAAATCTCTGCGTATTCATTCCTCACATTTGAGTTTCCTGTACGTTTGATTCATGAATGAATGCTCTGTTTAATACTTTTGGATTTAAATGAATTCTAGTTATTTTAGTGGATGCATTATTTTTCCTTTTTTTATCTGAGTTTGGAAATCATGCCAATGTCTACAAACACCCTACAGAAATATTCGTATTTACTTTTTGACTGGTTCAGTTTTGATCTAAGTCTTTATTAAGATTATGCTTTGGAACAACATTTCCTGAAATCATTGGACAAGAGTGAGAGTTTGATGGTTTAAGACTTTGAAGGCAGAGTTAGAATAGTTATAAGAAATTCCCATCAAATTAAGAAGGAAAATCGAAAGTTTGTAGTCAAATTTGGAGTTAAACGCAATCCAAAAGTAATCCTGCAGCAACGTGAGACAGTTCTGCAGCAACAGGAGCTAGTCCTGTAACAGCGTGAGCCAGTCTTGCAGCAACACGATTCGTCCTGTTGCAACAGAACCTGCAGCAATGCGTTTTTCTTAAGCATTTCGATTTTCTTTCAGATTGAAGCACTTCTCCTGTGCGTCTGTTATTCTTGCAAAAATGTACAAGGTATGAAATCCCATCTCTTCATGTATCAATTATCGAGAACGAATTTTAGACTTGAACCTCTAAATTTGAATTTGTAAAGGAAATTTGGGTGCATACGCAGAGTTTTATTTCGAGGGTGGTTTGAATGTTGTGAAGCATATTTAAACCTGTAGGAGCTTCCTGAAAATATTGAACAGAAATTTCCTAGTTAAGTTGTGATCAGTTTCTCTAGAGTTTTGTGATTGCACGAAATAACAAGTTATTTTATTGTCCCTTTCTCCAACCATTTTTAATTCGTGTGTCACAACTAGAGACAAAAGAAAAATAAGTAGTGAAAGATGGAGACTTTTAAATAGGAGAACACTTGTTCAACATGATTTTGTTTACTTGACAAAAAAATAGTGTCGATTCTTAACATTGTTGAGTAGTAAATAAGATAAGAGAATTTTATTAATGTCCAAAAAATGACCACAAAAGTAGCTTAATGGGACTATGTGGTACCATGATGTCAATACAAAATAGGAGTGCGAAGGTGGCTTCTATAAAAGCAAGTGGTATAACCTAAAAACCAAAACCAAAAAGCAAAAAGGAGCTAACTTCAAAGATTGAGAGATGTACGAAGAGAGATGATAGTGATACATAATAGAAATGTACAAGAGTGGATATGGGATATGTTGTACAAAAATGAAGAAAATGTCATGGTGCATTGGAAGCTTCTCTTTTAACATTTGAAACCCAATGACGCAATCTCAAAATAGTACTTTGTTTGAAAAAAGGGATGGAGGGCCTAGAAGAGGTAGCGTGCTGCTATTTGGAGTGAGGATCTTGTTATTGTGATGTGAATGCCGTTGTTCGACTGTTGGGATGGGGTCGAGGTTGGCCATGTTGCTGGTGTTGGGTGGAAGTGGAAATGAAGGTGATCCTTCGTGTCCTTAACCGATCTGCGGTCAGAAGTGGCGTTGAACTTTGTCAGTCTCTTGGTGCCCCTAGAAGAAGGGAGCACGAGAAAGGAGGTGATTCGTCGAGTGGAGGTTGGTCATGACTGTGATTGTTACTGGAGGATGAGGGAGCGAAGTTGGATGGCCTCTTGCAAGTATAAGGCTAGACATCTTTGATCGAGATATTTGAAGCAACTAGGTAAAGACTGAAGCTTTGTGGGAAAAGGTCCCTAAATAGACAATTTAACCACCCCCAAATCTCATAGTAGACATGACATCGAAAAATGAAGTGCTCCTTGGTCTTGACCTCTCGAAGATGACATACTGGGTAGATCCTTTCTGATTGACCGATGTGGTGATCTGTCTCTGCCCTAAGGCGGTGAGAATCCACCCTAATCTGTCCTAAAGGAATACGAAGAGCATTGCCCAATGGTGGAGTGTGTAATGGGACCAGGCAATGAGATTGTCACTAAGAACCATGAAATGTATAGCATAAAAGGTCATCTTTGGACATAACTTGCCCCGAGGGTCAAGCCAAGGGTCTTGCACGAACTGTCTATAAATGTCGTCTTGGGTGATTCAGTTCAACTCCTGCTTGGTAGGTAAGAGGTGGCAAGGTGCATCTAGGGAATATACTCATATCCTAAAGTAATTGGTTGAATAGGAATATTCACTTAGAGGCTACTAGTGCCAAAGCTTTTGGAGAAATTTAGAATAGATAGAGAAATGTTTTTGTCCTATTATAGAATTGATAGACATGGGAAGTAATGTACATTTTGGGTATAGTTGGGATCTTAGGGTTAGTACTTGAAAAATAAGAGACTAGTCAAAGAAGGCTTTTTTGGGCTTGAAAAGCGTTTTCCAAATTTTGCTGTCTAGCAAACTAAATAGACAATTTAGAGTTGACATTCTAGTTCTTGTTTAGCCTATCCTTAATTAAGGTTGGCACATTTATCTACATGCAATGAAGTGTGAGTATCTTCTAAAGGGTGTTGTTTGATTTTGACACTACTCTTTACACTAGTTGTTGTTAAAAGCAATGCTAAGATTAAATGTTAGGTTGTTAGGGATTAAATCCTTAATTCCATCTACGACCAATTATCATACATTCCTAGTCAATATTTAGCCTTTAGCTTATGTTGCTTGATCCATTCTATTCTAGCAAAGTCATACATAACCTAGCTAACATTAATCCCATTTTTGTTTTCTAGGGGATGTTTCCCTATCAGGTCTCTTTGAATTAGGATAGGTGTCAATAAGGTAATATGGATAATTTAGAGTTGGCATTCTAGTTCATTGTTAGCTTGTCCTTCACTAAGGTTGGCATAATCATCCATCTACATGAAACAAATTGTGAGAATCTTGTAAAAAGTGTGGCCTGATTTTGACACCACTCTTTACATTAGTTGCCTTTCAACACTTGGAAAACTTTTCTTTTAGATAAAAAGCCAAGGTGAGTGAAAAGCCATCTAAACCAAGGGCCCAAATTAGATTAGATGAGTGGATCAATTGTTACTTTGTGCATTGAATCCTTTTAGGTGTTTAAGTTTTTACTTAAAGTACACTTCATTCTACAAAGTGCATTTAATGCTCATCTCAAGTCATTAATATAAAGTCCAAGTGACTTAACCCCTTTTCCTAGTGACTTAGGCAAATGTCACTTAGGGTAACAACTCCAAGGTATAAAATTCAACATCTTTCTTTCCCCTTTTTATGGGTTGTTCTTATCTTCTTCTTCCTTTGTACTTCTTCTTTTTTCTTTTTACTTGCTTTTTTTATTTTTTTACTTTTTTTTTACAAAATAAAATTGATGGCCAAAATCCAAAGTATGGCCAATGGCCCGAAATCAAGCCCAAGAAAGGGCTCTGATACCACTGTAACATCGAGTCCGTGTGTTATGGAAGAGTCCGTATCCGGATAAAGAAGAGATCCATCTTCATAGTAAATAATAAATATTGAATAAAATGATTTGATGATATTTACAATTGAAAACCTGCCTTTAAATATGGCTTAGGAACCTATTGGGACGAGTCATGTCCTCTTACGGTAATAGTAATTATTAGTTGATTATTAATTTATATGTTGTTTATGTATTATGTATTTGTTATTATTATTATTATTATTTATGTAACAAATAAACAACAAACTAAAAAGGCATTCACCATGATAACTAACACAAGATAGACATCCACTTAGTTTATTTTTAGTTATTTATCTTCTTAGGTTTGTTTGTGTGTAGTTTCCTTTTTCTTTAGATCTTGTGGTTAGGTACAACGAGGAAAGACATGTAGTACTTTCCTAAGAAGTTGGATCTAACTTTCCATGTTAGTTACAATGGTGAATAAATTTTAGGAAAGAGAAATAGTAAGTGAGATGAAAGGAATGGAGAAGATGGCATAAGAAGAGGGGAGAAATCAATGCCTTAGAATAATCAAAATGTTAATAGGGGAAATGGAGTCTATATCACCCTTGTGACTTCAAAATATAGGAGGCTTCTTGGCAATCCACTCTTGGTCCCATTTGAGAGAATACCGACCAATTTGTTCCATGTCTTGTAAAATTTGCAATGAAAAGGAGACTTCTTGGCAATCCAATCCTAAAACAAGTCAGACAAGATAGTTAGATTAATTACTAAAGCAAGATATAAATAAAGGAGTCCTCTTGGCAATCTCATACTTAAATTACTAATCTAGTAAGGAGGTGTTATCACACAAAGTGTAGCTACCCACTAAAGGTATCCTATCCGGGACGGTAGAGGTGAGGTAACTAACCGGTGACACCGCAAGGGTCTTGTCCACTACTAAGGAAATGTAGTTGTCACACCGGACGAGCTCTTGTCACTTTAGATCAAACCGTAGAATGATCAAGGGGGAGACCCTACTAGCCTATGAAGGTTAGCGAACCTACTCTAGAGACTTTGAAGGATAAACACGTGATGTGTAAGGTGAACAATGAGTAAGTAGATCTAGATCTAGAAAATAAATGCAGTAGGTGCGGTTAAAGCTAAGTTGGGGAGGCTTAAGGTAATAGGAAAATACCCAACTTGAAGTGAAATGTACCACAATGAATTTAATACAGTAGATCTAGATAGATCTAATCTAAATGAGAGATACTCAAATTAGATCCACCTAGGGCTTGTGCAATTAGGGACAAAGTGGACCCAAGAGAGTAGATTGGGATGCAAAATGACTAGAGCTAGATGCGTGAAGAGTAGATCTGTTGATTTGAGATGGGTTCAAGCATATCGAACTGATAGATATGAACGGATGACCAAAAGCCCAGGAAGGGCATCCCGCCTAGGAATGACTAGTGCTAGATCCAAGGGTAAATGGAGTCGGATTAAGTTGGAACTTTAGATCTAGGGTTCAAATATTTATTCCTAAGTGGGTTTTGATGGCTGTCATCAAATAAGCACCTGATCTATCAGATCTAGAAAGCTAGGGTTTTAACAATGAGGGCTTTATGTGACACTTGGATAAAAATATGGAAATTTATACTAACCTTGTAGATCGTACATGAAAATACTTGCAGACGCCTTGTACATTGATGATCCTTCCACTAAGTTACAATTTTGAGCAAGATCCAACAACATTCGAGTGAAAACGTTTTGTCCAAAGGAGGTGAAGCACCCTCTCCACCTGTAAATTCAAACTACCAAAGTGAGATTTGATCCACGAATGAAAAATAAGCGATGCAAGTCATCTAAAGAGAAATATTCAATGCACAAAGTAACAATTGATCATTCCCTGAAAGATGAAAATGATCCACAAGAAGAGATGATGCAAGTCGCCTCCACAATCTCTCCTCCAGCGAGTCGCTACCTTTACAAGAACAATTCAGCCTCCACAAAAGTATGTCGTTTGCATGCAAGATCAATTGAAATGTCTAAGCAAGAGGCATACCAATCATGTACAAGAACATTCACAAAGGTTTCAAGAGATTTTTAAAAGTTTTTTTGTATTCCAATATTTTCAGAGCCAAAAGTCCCCTTACAAATGAGAGAGAATCTCAATATATAGATCTCTCAAGGACATAATACCTAGATAAAAAAAGATCTAGGGCCAAGATCATAAGGTAAGACCACTCTAATCAACAACTAAGATTAGTCGGATACACAATACGTGGATCAAGTCAATAATAGAAGGGGGCACACCCACTAAGACGCCCATGGAGGGACACACCACATGAAAAGTGAGTAAGATATAACATAACGCATGGTGGGGGCTAGGAGGTAAGACAACATCCATCTCTAGCATGGCCCCATGGCACAATCATAAAGTATAATCAATAATTAAAACATAAAGCGACTAGAGTCACTAGGACGTCCTCCTCAAAATACAACAAAATGCCCCCAAGTGGAGAATGCTAGGATATGTGGATCCCATGAAGAGTGAAACTGAGGCCGTAGGATGAAGATGACCCCAACAATGTCTCAGACCAATTCCATGCCATTTCCTTGCCTCAATTACCCAAATTGATTTCTTCATTAGCCATTTTCATCATTTAAATACTGCCTCGGGAAGATAAAATTGTGCATATCTCACTGTTGATTGAATCTAGACATCAAATGACTGCAAAAATGAACCTGACACCATAGCAATATGGTAATATTGACTAGCTACACGCTATGTGCCCCTTTGGCGCCCTAGGAGATCCAATCACCAACTGAAAAGCATTTATTTTAATTTTCTGAGGCCAAAATGTTACAAAACTGATGAAATTATCCATACCTCATTTGTGAGTGTAGCAAATTGAAATCTGAGTGCATCAATGGACTCAGAATTTCCAAATCCACAAGGAATGAGTACCCATACACCATATGTCCATAAAAAATACACGTCAGAGGTCCTATCCATGTCAAAATAATAATAATATTAATAATAATAAAGCCTGTAAATGCTGATAACCATGAAAATAACACAAGCCATGATAATAAATCATCATCTGAAGCATGAATGTATAATGGACACTGATAGACCACAAATAATCATCATCCATAATCATCGGCCAAAACTCATCTCAGACCCTGCTGTTGACTTGGTTAAACTAGGATGACTAGGTCAAGAATGATCAAAATGATGACCCAAATGCAAAACTCTGATACTACAAAGTACAAAATGGATATGCATGCTCAGTTATCTATGTTAGCTTTAAGATTTAAGTATAAGTGGCTTCTACTAGCGATTATAAGCACAATACATATAAATAATTTATCCAAATCAAAGTAGTTAGTTGCTGTAAACAAGAACCTCAAGTGTATACTCATTCATAGACTTGTCCATTTTGCTAGTCAAGGGTGAAGGTGAATAAAACGAGGTAAGGTCATGGGAATGACTCGATGCTTGACACTATAAGCATCTAGGCTAAAGGAAAAGGGGGTCCACACGACACATAATATGGACTAGGTGAACAGTAGGGAATGGCGGTGTCTCACAGATGGGTGGAATAGTGTGAATGTTCCAATAGACTCCAGACAAGCAACCTTGCAAAATACTTTACTTGCACAACAAAAGACACTACTCAACCTTCAAAGGCAGGTGCCTTGGAAATCTTTTTGGGCTTCCAGAAAATGACAAAGGCGTAATGTTAACCGTTCAACCTTATCCTGTTGCCCTGTAGGGGCAAATGAGCCGTACATTATACAATGAATGAGTGCTCATCCTTTGGCAATTAACTCTTTTAAACACATTATTTTATTAACTAGCCATCCTCCAAGAAAAGGTGCCCTGAATAGCTTGGTGTGCCTTAGATAAAGACTCGATATGACCTCCATTGCCCACCATCATCCATAGGTGCGATGGAGTGACCACCCTGTTGCCCTTTGGGGGCAAACGACCTCACATCATACAAAGGATGAGTGCTTGTCTCTTGGCAACTGACTGACTTTTACATTTTATTTGCAACAGTGTTTAAAAATACTTTTGTTTTGCTAGCTAGGCATCCATTTAGATAAAGCATTTAAGTTCCGATGCCTTAGTGTCTAAATACACTTTTGATCAGGACTACTTGTGTTCAAGACCTAGAGGAAAACAATCCATGTGATAAGAATCACACAAACCAACACCGAGACACAAATTAAACATGGAGACCTATTCCAACATAGAGGTGAAGGTAGGGGAAATCCTAGATGTCACTAGTCAAGTTACAAGTCAGGGTTAAACGAGAAGAAGGGAAAGCAATCGATGGATGGAGATAGTGAAGATGGTGCCAAGGCTAGCAAGTTGTGTCCCTAAAGGGAAATGGCCAAATCCTTGCTAAGAGTAGGGCATGACCATGCGTATACAAAAGAATCTCTCGACCATAGCAACTAGATCACTTGTCTTTTAGATTGCAATGAAAACCAATAAAATATCGCCAACATACAACCACTATCAACCAAGTCTTACTACTAAAATAGGCAACAAAGCAAAACCAAAATCCACCTCTACATATCAATATATCACTTGGGTCATATACCTGCATCTGATTTGAACAACCTGAAGGCACTGAATACTGATGCTATATATTATGGGCACTGTCATCATCTCTGCTCTGGGATATGAAAATGGTTAACTCAGTCATCAAATCTGGGTTCATGAGGCTTAGTCATGGCATGAAACTAATCATTTGAATGCTTTGGATCCACTGAATAAGTGTGATCATCAACTATAAGCTCATCATCTGCTGATCTCAAAGTAAAGGACTAGCTCGAAAATACGCTCAAGACTGCTTAGGAACAATGGTAGCCCAACCACTATATATGTGACAATAGGAGGATTCTTGGCAATCCCTACTATTTGTTTACTCTAGTAAAACAAACTAAACAAATATTACCTTAGCTTTGTTGAAGAGAGACATGATTGCTATGGAAAACAAATTTGGAAATCCACAAGATCCTATTATTATGAAGCACATAAGAACACTAAATTTCCAGTAATAGTAATCCCAAAACAAATATTATTTTAGTATAAATTATAATGTTTCCAAACCAATGGGTTACATTTAAAATGGCCTCTTCTTTTATAGGCTAAGGAGGGCAAATAGGGTTTTGGACCTTGTCCATGAGTAAAATGACGAGTGTAGATCTCAAGAGATGTTCAAATACAAATCAATGGTTAGGATCCTTGATCCATGTGCTATATTCAACCAAAATAATGAAGAAGCTGCCAAGTCATTACCTCTAGACGGGCAATTCTTTTTGAACCATGTCAATAATAGTAAAATAATGCCAAATACCATGTGCCTCTTCAAAACCATGAGAATAGTTGAAACCACATGTCGATACCATGAGCTATCCTCCCAAGGCAAATTATTTGTCAAGCAAGCATTCATGAGTTGAGTCGTCGAGTGAAACGATCCATGAGGGAGAGAGGTTGATCCATGTGAAAAGTAGTAAATCAATGGTTGAGATCTAATCCGGAAGTGTGATAGTGGCAGGATGATCCCAATAAGCCTTAACATCTGTGCCAAGGTGCCAAATCATCCAGTAGTGCCTCAACATATGTGCCTGAGTGCCACATAGGCAAGTCGACCTAAATAATAGTAATGTAGTAAACTTCATGAAGAATAGTAGAGTGCATCTCAACGTCAAAATATAGCATTAAGTGCACTCATATAGTCTTTGGTAATAATGTTTTCCTCAACTTAGCCGAATAAACTGAAAAACCATGGTAATATCTTGTAATAATATGTTGACTTGTTGAAGCGTGCATGTAAACCCCTTGATGGATGAAAATAACTGAAATAGTAGGACATTGGGCAATCTTAGGGTATGGATGATTAAAAGAGCAAATGGGTGCCCAAAAAGACCAAGTTGTTGTGCATCTAAAGGCTGGATTGAAACCATGCAAAACAACTAAATCTGGAGGTTGGTCGTTAATACTATCTAAGCGACCCCTGTAGATTTGACCAAATTGGAAGAGCGTTATGCCATGCAAATTTGTAGGCTAAAAGTAAGGCCAAATGGGTATCCAAATCCATCAGTAGATTTGGAAAATACTCGGTGCATCGAATCCATTCACAATCATGAAAATCAGGACTGCATAACATTGAGCAATGTGGCCACCTAAGTCATCAGGTTTGGCGTTTTTTAGCTTTCAAAATTGAAATTCGTTGATTTTCCTAAGTGTAAACCCTACCTTGCCGCCTGTGACTTTGTTACTCTAGTATTTTTACTATTTTTCTGCCCGCGTTCGCATTGAGGGTTTCATACACGCAAGTCGTGGGTTTCTACACGCAACCAGGTTTCATACAAGCAAATCGTGGTCGTTTCTTACACGCAAGTTTTGGGTTTCATACACACAAGTCATGGTCGTTTCTTGGCAATTCATGGGTTTCTACACTCAACCAGGTTTGTGAGGGGAACAAACTTTGATTTCATTTCGCACATGGGGAACAAGCCTTGCATTGAAATTGAAATCGAAACGAAATTTGAAATCGAAATCGAAATTTGAAATATGAAATCGAAACGAAATTGGGGTACGCGACCAATTCGCAAGTTGACAGTGGTCGATGACTTGATCGAGGGGTGGAATCGGGTTGTGCTAACATCTTACGGTCCTTTTTGATATAAGGATTTTAGAATTTTAAAATCTATAGTTTTTTAAATGTATATTATTTTGAATGTAAAGTATTTTAGGATTTTTAGTTTTAAAATGTCTGAATTTAAAATGTATAGTTTTTTAAATGTATATTTTTTTAAATGTAAAGGATTTTAGGTTTTTTAGTTTTAAAATGTATATTTTTTAAAATTTAAAATTTTGACTTCTTAAAATAAACTACATAAAAGAGATAAAATATATAATATTTAATAAATAATTTAATATATTATTATTATATTTAATATTTATATATAAAATAAAATATTTTTTAATTTTTAAAATTTATACTACCTCGAATTTAATGCCGATTATTTGTGCAAAAATTTTCCTTGCCGAATTTTCGTCGAATATCAAAGTCTCCGAATTCGAACACGAACTCGAACCAGGAGACTTAGGTGGCCACCACCCTATAGAAGTGATTGATCTATGGCAGTAGTGATCAATCTAATGGCATATAACTAAATAAGTGGCCAAATGGGTATCCAAATATGTGCTCAGAATGCACAGATCCCATGTACAACAAAAGATATGATATTATCTCTCAATGAATGGGAATGGCCACTATATAACACTGACCAATTGGCAGTGAATCCAATAGCTCTGAAGAATGCATGATAATGTTTTTGTAGTAGTAACATTATGTTGTTCTATGATTAGAAGGTGTCTCAGATGGACTAGTAGTAGAGAATGTCCTAGATGGACCAACAATAACGAAGTACATGTGCAAAGTCAATGTACATAGTAATTATGATGCATTTAATTGTGTATTGTGATTCATCATATAACATAGCCATGAGAAACATGGTAATATACCCCATAAGTATTTTCAATGAGTTCATTGAATTAATGATTTAGGAGCATACCATTACAATGCCAGCATCAAAGTATTTACAAGGACTAATTCTTGTTAGGGGTGGATACAAATAATGAACCAAGTTAGAAAGTGAATTGGCTTAGGTTGACTAAATGACTCATGATAAAGGAATAAGGGATCCTTTTTAGTTTAACCAACCATGCATAGTAGAGATCAATAAGTTTCTTATTAAAGGGAGTGTGTTATGAGATACCTTTCCCTTTGATCCTAGCATCAATATTTCCCTTTCTTTTTCTTTTCACTTTTTTTGTAGGAATAATGGTTTGAAGAATACTGGCCTTGGTTTTATACCTTTCGAATACCAATGATGACATTGCCTCAGCTCTATTGCCAACAAGCATCCATAGCCCTGACGCAGTTGTCATAGTAAAGCATTTTCATGCAGACAGGCCTTGCCTTGCTAAGTTGCTACTAGTCAAGCGTCCATAGCCTTGATCAGGATTTACCTATTCCTCCAATCATTAACCGTTTTATTTTTATAGAGAATTTCTTTGGATCTTAGGAGAAAGCATTCTTTTCTCGAGATTCCTTGTTACGACCTCCAACCTTGGGGAGAATACCTAGGAACCTCCTGCATTAGGATTCTCTACTTGTAGTTCTTCTTGACTATTGACAACCGACCATGGGGATCTACCTGAAAGCGTCTTGTATTGAGGATTCACTACAACACAACAACCTAAGACACATAGGAGAAACAACAAGAAGCATAGAAGGTGACATATCCACAAAGGGGGAAAGCACAAGTTAACCAGGTCAACTTTAAACCATTGGGAAGCATGTACAAAGTGAAGTGATATGAATGATATGGACAAGGCCAAGAATGAAACTGAAAGAAGAGGTAATATTCTTTGCAAACCAGGAGTCATCTTGGTTGATGGTAAGTAAGTAAATCAAAACCCCTTCACCCTCGTCAACCTATGATTGGTACTACTAGCTATACTCATCAAAACAATCAAATACATCATACAGTAGTAGTGAAGTACAACATCCCTGAGTATATCATCATTACTAAAAATGGCATCATAGCAACATCATCTCATCTTATCTCATCTCATCATTCATATCACATGGAAGGTCCCAACAACAGTAAAAGGAGACCATAAGAGTCTGGGATATGTCAGCAAAAGTGAGGCAAAAATAAGTCGCAGCATGCCAATACAGTATGTGGCATAACAAATTTTATATCTATTTACTAGGGGATGTTTCCCTTTTGGATCTCTTTGAATTAGTATATGTGTCCATTAGGTAGAATAATTGTTGAATTAGATACTGGCTGGATCTAAACTCATACCATATCATTTCAATCGTGTTTTGAAACTTTCCTAGGCTCTCCACATACTTTGGAAAGCAATAACAAGGGTCAGTGTTGTGAAAAATGACACAATTGTGCCTTTTCCACCTAGGCTTATTGTGTGTCAAGACTTGAGCCTTGTCATCCTTTTACTCTGACCACGACCTTGTATTTCTCACTTCCTTTAATGGCACTAATAATCCCCAAGTATAGAGGGTTTGCTTGTATGGTTTTGATGCTTATTTTGCCCAACTCCTTTGAATTCCTTGGGAATATGACAAATATTCCAAGTAACTCAATGTAATCCTTATTTTTCCCTCGCAGTTGGTCCATAAGAGGTTCTTGAATAACTAAATGAGTTTATTATATGATCAATCGTAGGGAAGCTAGTAGGATGGATGATGTAGGAGCATCCTGCTCTCCATCCAAGTACAAGTCCAATGTTTGGACCAGACCTAAAAGGGGTCTTCATTTTTCTGAATGAATGGTTCTTTAATGTAATATTGTAAATGTGCTTGATTTACAAGTGTTCTTCTAGATAGGTGACGAGTCACTAAGTGAGTGATGAGTCATTAAATGAGTCATGTAACTAAGCCCATGTCAAATGGTAGCATTCGATAAGGGTCATGGCTCTCATGAGCGAGTCATTGAGATAGGATTGATTATATTGCTAAAATTAGGTTTCAGTTACTATGAATTAGGAGTGTGGTTGAATGTATGAGGATGAAAATAGAACTGGTTCATGAATTCGATTGTATGTATGTATGTAAGCCTACAAGGCATAGAGATATAGCCCGAGGAGGCCAGAAGTAGCCAAACAATGTAAATTTGGCTAAGAGTGTGGCCAAACAGTGTGGAATCAGGTCAAGGACACTGAATGGAGTTTTATTAGGTCTATGAAGATCCGAACGTAGATTTTGGATCATGTGAATGTACAGATTCCTTATATTGAGTAAAGGAAAGCCTATTTCGGCATATTTCTGTGTAAATAAAGTTCTTTCTGAATGTATGAATATATGAATTGAATGATTGATGATCTCTGTTAATGGTTAATGGATCTGTGTGTACTGTATTCTGTAAATTAGGGCTTTTGAGGTTACAATAGATGTCTAAGCGATCCCTGTGTATGGTTTCTTGCGTAATTGATATGTTTGTTGTGTAAACCCTTGGATCGATGCATGTATGAGAAAATTTGCAGAATTGCGTGAAGGATGAAGCTATAGAAGATATGGACATATCCACCGAAGAATATCAAGTCTAGAAGAAGGTAGATTGAGTTGATTGATCGATCTTTTGATCAATCAACGTAAGATTGGAGAGAGTACATTCAATTCATTCAATAGAGATTTGGACGATCCAGATTAAAGGAGAAAAGATGGATCGACGATGGGAAAAGATTCACGAAGTAAACTTGCACAGAAGATGAGTGATTCGCAAAATAAAATAAAGTTCTGCATTTGATCAGAGATTAACGACTAGGAAACATTCCGCAATGGATTGAAGGTTCTCAGGAATTGTGGAAAAAGAAAGTTGCGGAAGCCCATTTTGGAAAAGTGGGAAGTCATATCCGCAATCCACAATCCGCAATTGCGGAAAGGGTCTTGCAGAAAGGCAATTGCGGAAAAGTTGTTGCGGAAACTCAATTTGTGAAAGATTGAGTTTTGGAAAGACTGAGGTTGCAGAAGCAAGCTTGCGGAAAGCTAGTTTGCTGAAAGATAGCCTGTGGAATTGAACTTGCGGAAACAGAGCTGCGCAAAAGAGTTAGAGAAATATTTGGCCGAGTATCCAGATTTAGAGGTTTGCTAAATGTAGAGCAAACTAAATCCTGGGGAAGCAGTTGGGATATGGGAGTTTGGGATTCACTCCTGCATCAATGGATAATACATGTGGGTTGATGCTAGAACTTTATTACAAATTTGTCACCAATTATAGGGTTTTTTCTAGTTTTGTTTTTCACATGGTCACCAATTATACTTGTCTTTTTTGCTCTTACAGGTTTTTTGGACACCTTGCATTGTCCATTCCTTGGAGGCGGGCTTTGTAGAGTTTTCCTGTGCTGCTGGGAGATTTGGAGGCTATGATGTGGTTGGAGATAGGGGAGTTAAGAAGCCTTATAATTGGTGGGCAACTCATGGGGCAACATGCCCTATTCTACAGAAGCTAGCCTTGAGGATCATCTCTCAAGTTACATCATCCTCTAGTTGTGAGAGGAATTGGAGCACATATGGCAACTTGTACAACTTGAAGAAGAGCAGGCTTGAGCAATCCAGAGCAGAGACGATGGTGTATGTGCACACCAACCTTCGTCTTATTTACAAGAAGAGGGACGAGTGGGTGAAGGGAAAGACAAAGATGTTGGATGTCTTTCTTGATGATATGGGTTTGGACAGCAGTACTGAGTTGGCATTAGTCAACCTGGATCTTAATGATCTAGTGCTAGAGCCAGTGACATTTGATGATAGTGATCCTTTGGAGGGGTCATCCTCCACACCAGCAAATATTGATCCTATCATGGTTGAGGAGGAGGAGGAGGAGGAGGGGAGCAGTGATGAGTTTGTTGATTCAGGCATGGAAGAGGATGAGGACTATTGATGGATGAGACTCTTCATTCTTCTATTTTGATCTATACCTTTTTGTATTTACTGTTGCCAGTGGCATTCCGACATCTATGTAATACATTATATGATTATACTGTATACATTTTGATTTTCATGACTTATCTCCTAATAGTGTATTTCCATTTCCTTTACATTGCATAGTTTTGCTTTTTATGGTGATTATATAACTGGGGAAGGGAGTGGTGTGGGCGGGCCCTTCCCACCTACTTTGTGTTTGTTGAGTACCTCAAATCAGAAATATGGTTTTGACTCATGAGTATTGACATCTTGATCTATGACTATGATATCTATGTGTCTCATAATATGATTGTGATTACTGATTTGATTTGTAAACGTGTAATACTATTGTTAAATATGCATTGATTCTAATTTATATTGAATATTTGTAAAAAAATGGATCTATATGTCTATAATTTTAAATTTTTAATATATAATTTAAAATATATATA
>LPNX010541489.1:207860-259041 GCA_001517045.1 Pseudotsuga menziesii
GACTTAGGTTTCTAGATATAACACACCAGATCAGGCTCTTTACTCACCCCTGCTGCAGTTGTGTCCAAACCTTCAACAATATGACAAACCCTAGCTTGAGTGAATCACTCACTGCAAAGCTTCTAAGAAAATCCCTCTCTTAGATATGATCACTCATTGATCACACTCTCAGAAAATCCTAGCTTGAGAGAATCCCTCTCTCCTAAGCCTCTAAGAGAATCCCTCTCTTAGATCTGATCACTCACTATCAATGATCTCACACACACAAACAATGACTTGATTTCTACATCTCTCCATAGCCTCCTTTATAACATTTACTTTATGCAAATACCATGGGCTCTCCAATACCATGGGCTAATAAATACCACCCAATACAATTGATCTATTGCATAAAGTATTATAAAGTACATTTGTCTAGAGAGTCACTTTTTCGGATGACTTCTACATGCTAGACACTTTAGCTAATGCAAAAGTACTTGTTCGAGCTACACAATCTAACACTCCCTCTTAGCGAGGAAGGTACTTCTGGAAGAACCCCCTCTAGGATCAATCACATCCTTTGCTGTTGTAGTTGCTCCCTCTGAACTAAAAGATTGTTTTATCTGTGTCATCTCATACCAAGTAGGTTTGCTAAACGAAGCTTCATGATCTCCCTCTATCATTGACACCGATCCATTAGAGAGACATACAATGAGTGAAAACTCATCCTTCAACCTAGTTGCAAAATCATCCATCTTAGTTGTAGCAGCCACATGCTTCTTCTTCTTGTTAGGGCACTGGCTAGCATAATGTCTTAGTAGTTGGCATGCAAAGCACTTCACCCTGTTGGTGTCTTGCTTCTTCTTGCTTCCCTAAGAGATGGATTTTGCAGTAGAGCCTTTCTTTGATGTTTCCTTTGTCTTGGATGCTAAGGCAATTTTCTCTTCCTCTTTGTCATTTTTCTCTTGATCTCCACTGTGAGACCCCTCTCGAATTTTGTCCTAAGTAAAGTCATCATGTAGTCTCTCCCAAGAGGGAAAGTTCTCGGCCCACAACGCACTTCACAATCACGTCCCACTACTTGGCGAAGCCTCTCAAGGCTACATGCACCGAATTTGACTTTGGACTAGTCTCTCCAACAATTGCCATCTCATCCTTCACCTGCGTGATCCTGGTGAGATAGGAGATCACACTCTCTCCCTTGGTCATCCTTGTGTTATGAAGTTTGTTCCTCAATGCCATCTTGCAATTTTGGTTCTTGCTCTTGTATAGGCTTGTGAGTGCATCCCACATTGCCTTGGTTGTTTTCTTTTTAGCTAGATGTGGAATTAGGTGGTCTTTGACTCCATCCAGGAGTATCCTTTGTGCCTTTGCCTCATTCATCTCTTGAAGCCAAATTATTAGGATTTATAGGCACTGTAATTGTGGTCTCCACGAACTTCCATATCCTATTCTCCTTGAGGATAGTTGTCATCCTCACCTTCCACTGAAGGTAGTTGGAAACTTAGAGATCCCCTCCAACCTATCCTCATACCTCTGATTGGAAGCCATCATTGCAAACCCTACAACACCACCGCAATCATTGTAGAGCTACGACAACCTTCTTGCACTCCTTGCAGAAAACATGACCTTACTTTTCTGGGCAGTTGTCTTAAAATTCCTGGGCTGCTAGTAGCGTTTTCTGGCCTTTTTTGCCACATGCCCGGAGCTTTCTGATACTTGCTGATGCAACTAAGTTGGCATCCTTGATTGCTTCTTTCTTTTACTTGGCGACAACTAGCTCACCTGTGTTGCAACCTTCTCTTTTCTCCCTCTGTCAACTCCTGTCTACCCTTCCCCGCGAGGTTTTGGGCCTCCACCTGTTGGACGCAATTCACACTTCCATCTACGAGCCTAGTCGGTTGTCTCGGATCAACTCCCACTCACGTCGATCTGCTTTGTGTCTTGCTGTCGACTAGTGTTTAACCTGCTATCTCGTCAACCCCTCTGCCGACTACAAAACCTCCTCGTGAACACGGTTCGTCGGTTGATTACTCTCACGCCAGCCCTGTAATGGCCCTTCCTCACGAGCGACCAGCACATCACCAATATTGCGTTGCTTGCGGCTAGCTCCTTAGTGTGCTTAAGCCACGCTTCTACCTGTCCTCGCTGGTCACGCTTGAGCTTACAACTTTGCTCGTCTTGTGGTTCAGCTCCCCACGCTGTCGACTCTCTATGTGCTCGTTGTTGCCACCGTTCATTACCGTGCTCAGTCTGCATCAATGACGACAACCCAACTCATACCACTGGACTGATCCACCTTTTGCTCATGCCCCTGCCATGACCACTGATACTGTGCTTGTAGCTTCCTTCTGACTTCGACTGTGCATTTGCTCTCCTGTCGGCTTGCTAGCACCCTCGAGGATCCACCAATGACTAAGGTTGTTCCTCCACGTGTAGAATGAACCCAAGCCTATGCCGTACGTTGCTAAATTGTGTTGGCACGACTCGTACGATGGCTGTACAATACCTTAAAAAGTAAATTTTATGTAAATATTCTCGTCAAATTCGATTTCCTTCAGAGCAAAATAGGCCTCATCATCAACTCTGATACTATGTTAGCTTTTCATAAACCAGATTTGATTGCAATTATTCACTAATTTTTATACCTGGATTTATAATGCAAATAAAAATTGAATTAGAAATTACAACACACTCGTTTACTTAACAAATGATGCGCAACAAAATACTCAAGAAATCATCAACACATTTGACACTTTGGATTTACCTTGGAAAACCCAATCCCTTGGGAAAACAACAAACAATTTGTCTTCGTATTGTAGATTAAAACAACATTGAGTTTCAAGTTTCTTGATATTACACACCGGATTAGACTCTTGACTCACCCTTGTTGCAATTGTGCCCAAACTTTCAATAATATGACAAACCCTAGCTTGAGTGAATCACTCACTCTAAAGCCCCAAAGAGAATCCCTCTCTTAGATCTGATCACTCACTATCAATGATATCACATACACTGGCAATGACTTGATGTCTTAACTCTCCATAGACTCTTTTATGACATTCACTTTATGCAAATACCAAGGTCAATACCATGGGCCCTCTAGTACCATGGGCTAATAAATACCACCCAATAGAATTGACCTTCTACATAAAGTATTATAAAGTACATTTGTTAGGAGAGTTACTTTTTCGGAGGACTTCTACATGCTAGACACCTTAGTGAATGTAGAAGTACCTGTCCAAGCTACAAAATCTAACACTTTCCTTTCCATATCTCTCTTGGATGTGTTAAGCCTCATATTGCATGAGACCCTACACTTGTGATTTTTCATCACAAAGCTTGTTGATAGGTTGATGCAACTGTTGGATGCCTTGGGTGCCTTATGCTAGAGTTATGGTTCCTATTATTTTGAGGCCCTAGTTGGTGATTGGTTAATGGTATATTGGTGCTTGGAGCTATTGGATGAGATCTCCCCATGGTATTTTGATCTTGACATGCTCTCCTCTTGTTGATTTTGGCATGCTTGGAGTATGTTATGCTTATCATTTATGCAATTATCTAACACTTTGTACATTCATGGAATGTGAATCCATCAACTTAGGGTTTCTTTAAGTTTTAAAGTGTTAATATTTGCTCCTTGATGAAGTGTTAATATTTGCCAATGGGATATTTGATAGCATGATTATTGAGGTAGTTATGTGGGTTTGATTCCTCCTTGCTAGAATGATCTAAGGGATGATTGTGCACTTCGGTCATATACCATTGACTCATGACACATTGGTCACCCTTTGGTGGAGTGCCCTAGCCTTGTTAGGTTAGCTTAGCATCTTGATAACATGATTTATCATTTTTGATGAAGCACTAGGCCTATGTACATGTTAATGATGGTATTTGGAGGCTTTTCTATGGGGCGCTTTGGTTCATTAGATGTGTCTCACACTTAGGGATGATGCATTATTGGTTTTTTATGGAGCACCCTTACTTCTTGGCACTTGGATGGCATCATGACTCTATTGGTTACCTTTGCTAGTAGAACACTTCCCTTGGTTTTCTCTCTTGGCATGTGTTTTCATGATTGGTTGTACTTTATTGCTCGAAGAAGGAGCTGACCCTTTCCTTCATGAGGTTGGTTGAGTATTTTTGGGGGCCTTGCACTTGATTTGATGCGTACTATCTTGATTGATAGGCTCCTTGTTCCATGGATCTAGTTTTTGCACATGTATTTATTGATCCATTTGGAGGTGACGCCCTTGCTTGGAGGAGTGTGGTTGGCTTGTGGACATTGCTTATCTTATTCTTCAATGGGCCAACCCTATATGGAGGGTTTTCTTGCACATGTTTTAAGGTTTTGACCCTTGAAGAAGTCAAAGGAAGGAAGGCGTCCACTCTAGGAGGTTACTTGCACATCACTCTATGCTATATTAATGGGATGTTTCATTTGGAGAGCCATGCGTGTGGCCTTCGAGCATCTTTGACTTGGTTCAAATCCTTATTAATGGGACGTTTTACATGAAGAGCCCACAATCGCCACTCTTGGAGATTGCTTGCACACAATGTTATCTAGATGGAATGCTTTTCTTGAGAACATATCTACTTGCTTGGTTGAGTAAGTGTGTTACTTTTGGGAGCTACATTGCACATATTTGATGGGGCCGTTCACCTTGGAGGCATTACACATGGGATTTCATGACCTATTTTGAGGAAGTGTCCTACTTTAGAGGATTTGTTGCACCTTTTTTGATGATTTTAGGAGAACATTTTGGCATTGGAGGGCCAATTATTGGAGCACTACACTTTGAGAGCCTTTGGAGGCTAGGCATTGGGTTTAATTGGCATTTTTTCATTTGATGGAGGTGTCCGAGTCTCGTTATTGGAGGGCTTGTATACGTGGCTGTGTCCACCCTATCATATGGATTTTGTTGTAGTAGTTGTAGTATTTTGGTTTCTTTATTCCTCCCTAGTCTAGATCTAGGATTTTATTGTATGTGGAAGATGAGCCAAAACCTGTTTAAGTCTTTGCTCTCTCCTTCATTTGTTATGGTGTATTGGGGAAGAAATCCCTTTGTGCTTAGTTGAATATCTTTTGGTTTCTCATGGTTGGTTGATCAAAGCGTTCCATTGGATGGTTTTTTGTTTCTCATGTTTCATTGATGGATGGGATCTACAAATGTTAACGGTCTTGAGAACTAATGGAGTAAGTCTTTTCTACTTTATGTGGTGATTGTCAATTGGAAGTGTTGAGTTGTGGAATGTATCTCAAATATTGGTTGTATGCTCTCTTCCCTTACATGACAAGTATCCCTTCAAGACTATTTGGAAACATCTAATCTTGGGTTTTTCTTTTGTTAGATTTTTGAAATTGGCGAAGCAATTAGAGATTGACTAGGGTTTGTAATCTTTCAGCCCTAACCCTTTCTAATCATTCCTTTAAGCCTCATAAGAGCTTTAGTTTACCCCATTTTGTCCAATCGATAAGACATTAGTCTCGATCCATTCATCCATATTTCTTAAAAGTAAATGATAAATCGTTTTGCTAGAGCCACTCTTCATTTCACCTTGGACTTCATTGCAAATTCTAGTAATCCTTATGTAGGGAAGCCTCCATTAAGTTGGATAATGGCCAACCTAAAGTGTAGAAAAGAGTTGGTGAGGTGACAATGGCCCCCTCTTAGTTTCGTGGAAACCATAACTTGAGCTTTAGGACTATGTCTCTAAGGATGTGAGTTTGGGTCATAGTGGGATACAAAGGTTGAGTTTCTTTGTATGGTCCTATGCTCTTTTCTTGGGCTCTGGGGGAAGTCGAGTTTATCTATATGCCTCTATATTCTTCTCCCCAAGTTTGAGTGCAAGTCGAGTTTCTCTATATGGCTCCTATGTGTTTCTCCTCAGGCTCCAATGCAGATCCAGTCTCTTCTCCTCAAACTCTACATCGGGTCTCTTCTTCTTGGGATACTTCTCCCTCGAAAATGTTTTACCTTAACATGTTCTTTACGAATCCTTTCTTGACGACTTATCCACAAAAATGGTTTGGACTTCTTTCTTTTATTATTCATTTTCTTACAAACTTTGGAAATAAAAAAGATAATATTGATTTTTTTTTAAATTTCCAGTGTTCCCCCAAGGTCCTTGGACGCGGGAGCAAGGAGACACACATTTGGGACGCGTGGAAACCACCCCCAATTTTTAGGGAAATTCGACTGGGACGGGGGGACGTCGAGGTCATAAAAATTCTAAAAATATTAAAAATATGAAAAATATAATTCCCAACAATAACTATTCATCCCACGCAAATTAGTAATTTAGTAAATACTAAATTCATCATTGTGCAATCATGCAATATAAATCAGAATATGATAAATTAATAATGCAAACACATTACACGATTCATTATGATTTGGAGGTTCGCTGGAGTTTCGGAGTTTTGTGCGAAATGCCCAAAAGTTTCGCTGGAATTTCGGAATTTGTTCGAGAAGCCCAGAAGTTTCAGAGTTTCGTGCGGGACGCCCAGAAGTTTTGTCGCAAACTGAAACGTTTCACTATGCGTTTCGCCAAGTTTCACCCAAAGCGAGATGTCCCGAAACGTTTCGCCTGGAGTTTTGCCGTCCCTGGAACACAAGAAAAGCCGTAACGCATCCCCGTGGAACACTGTAAATTTCTAGAAACATTAGTTATTTATGGATTTAACTATGTTTCATACAACTTTGTACTCTGCCTGTGTGTCCAACCTTGGCAATATATCATCTCAGCTCTTCTTTCTCTTCTCAGTGAATCAACGACAAGGTTGCCCGTTTCCAATAGGTACAGTCTTATTTCTTTGGTCTCTGTCTTCACAGGCTCCACGGTGTCAGAATGGGTTTGAACTTTGATACCATTATAGATTATAAGAATAATGAAATGAGAGAGAATGGTGCATGATAGGCAATGCGATTCATTATAAAAGAGGCAGTTCAAACCTAATGGACATAAATCTCTAAAGGTATGCGAGTGTGTTTAAATCTTTAGCTACGTAACTGTCTTTTTGCATAGCTTAACCTAAGTTCCATTTTCACTTCTACTATTGACTTGGACATATTTTATTTCATAAAGTTAACATTAGTCATTATATCCTAACATATCTGAGCCGTAGTTTTGTATCCTTAGTGCAGGCAGATACGCTCATATCCTGCAACTATTATTTACACATTGGTCCATGTACAATAAAGGGTTCCAATTCCAAATCAACCTTAATTCTTCAGTTTGCACAATTCCTGCAGCGATAGATTTAAGTTTTTTGGCTAAGGTTTTAGCCAACACATTGTAGGAGAGACATTAAGCAGGGTCATTGGCCTCCATCCTCCCATTATGTTCGTTTTTGCCCCTTTAAGAATAAGTTTGATCAAACCTGAATTCATATCTTCTCCCATATGATCTGTTCTGAATGCTTCTTGACATTATTTGTAGACCATCTCCAATCACAGATCATTATTTCTTATAGATCTCACAAGGGAGCCTGTCCATACCTGAAGGTTTGCCATCTGTAATGTCCTGTAAAGCATTGAGTTATTCATCCTCATCCAAGAATCATGATAGATAGACCTGTATTTCCAACTTATGGATTGTAGACATTGATCATCTTTCCATAAAATTCACCTACAAATACGACTAACCCTATGCTCTGGAACTTTTAATAACCTTTCAAAGTCATCCTCGCCTCCTCTATAACTGTTGTTATTAATTGCTTTGGGTCACTCATGGACATTATTATATTTTCATTTGATTCTTTTCTTATGTATGGTAAAATGTATATCATCAATACCTGTATTTTCAAAATTAAGTCTCAAATTCAAAGATCGTCCAAAACTTTGTTTAAGCGTGTTTAAAGTTTAACTACTCTTGATGCACTTTACTCTGCTGTTTTTCTTTCAGGAAGCGACAAGTACCTTTTTCATACTTCATGAACAACATACAAACATTTTAAAATTCTATGTTAACTATTGATGTTGGATTTCAGGATTGAGCATTCAGCTGTGAATCTTGCTGATTCTATTCAGCAAGGTGGCCTAACCACTAAAGCTAGCTCCCTTGCCCCAACTTTGATAGAGGTCGGTACATCAGTTTTAAAGCATTTTAGATAGATTGTGAATACTCAATCTGCCCATCTGTTACATGATATGTTTTTGGGTTTCTCAGAGTGGAAAAGCCTTTACAGCTAAGGGAATGCAAGTGCTAGAGCTTGTTGGTAGAGAGACCATTGATCTACTAGCTACAGAGACAGGCATTGAGATTGAGAAAGACAGTAGGTTGACTGAGCAAGGTGGGGGTGAGGAACAGTTCTCTGAAGAAGCAACTTTTGACCGATGCTTTTGGATTTATGGTGGTCGGGAGCAACTTGAGGTAAGGCGCTTTTTAGTGTCCTGTTATCTAATATGCTACCAGGTGTCATCTGAGGGACTGAACAATTCTGATATCTGCAGGAGCTGGAAGCTTTGTCGAATCATTATGCATTACTATGCAATAGAACAAAAGCAAAATTATCAGGAGAAGACAAGGCTGTCTTTGATGGAAGGCTCAAGCAGGTCCAACAGATTTTTACATTAAGTAATGAAAGCGATGGAGGTAACTTGGATTTTAACAAGGGTAAGAATGTTGAGAGTGCAGAAATGGGCAATGGAAATGAAATAAAAACCCTTTGTGAGTCCAGTGTCAACAAAGCAGCTGATATGGCAACAGGGTAATCTCATTTAGCTATGGACTTATCAATGTTCCTACGCTGCTGTTCTGTAGTAGGGTCACTGATTTGAGACCTTGAACAATTTTTATTTTTATTTATTATGCAGATTTACAGTGGCACTTGGTGGACTTGCTTTTGATGAGATAGTTCAGAAAACATCTGGCCGTCTTGAGGCGATTAGAGCTGAAGCAGTGCATGTGAGAGCATCAGCAAATCCCTAGTAACCCAATCTTGTCATAAGATGCACATCTTTGAGCAGAAATTTATCCTGGATTTTGTTACAATTTTAATGGTACTATTTGATATCTACATAGAAAACCTTATACCATCTCTGAATGTATTTTATGCTTCATTTCTACAGAGGCTATCAGAGCTGTGTTGTCTTGGGATATCTGATCTCCTTCTTCTTGGCAAATCTGTCCTGTCAATGAGTCCTAAGGCACAAAATGACAAAGTAATGGAAGATTCTTTGAAAATTGAATGGCCAGATGATTATATTTTGAAGGCAAAGTTTATCAGATCAAAAGCACAGGCTATGACTAATGATATTGAGGCTGTTTCAAACAGTTTTACCACTGGTATGTAGATATTACATTCCTGGGTACTTTTTACTATTACGAAACCAGACTGTCCACAATGCTAAATGTGTTCAGATGGAAAAAGAGTAAATGAGCAGTAGTTCTTTTCGAATTTGTGTTTATAATTTATAGATGTACTTTTCTTCATGTACTAGAACATATGAATTTGTTCCAAATTAGCCAGGTTGTGCGGGTGTGGGTGCATGTATGATTGCTGTTGCACTGTTTATGAAATCTGTGTGCAGGGGTTGTGACATGCTACTTATTTTTGTATGTTTATGTTTACTTTATATTCAGTTTTATTTAAAATAGAAAATATACAGTTAATAATATAGTTATGTATATTATAATATGTTATGATGCCCCCATGAAAGGGGGTGGACTTCGATCCTTTTGTCAAGTCAGTCAAGCTATTTGAACTTGGGCAGGGTTGTAAGGTGGAGCTCTGCTGGGTTTTCAACATGGTGTGGAGGGTCGTAATCTTTCATCCTTACCTAGTCTATACTCCAGTCTTTGCTCATTGATTGCCATCCTTGATAGGTCGTAAGCTTCTCTCACAAGGTTGAGTGGTGTCAATAATGGTAGACCCACAGCTTGAAAATGCACTGGTTATTTCGGATATTGCACAGTGACGATGGTACCTCCAAACTGCCCTCGTGAATTTGTTTTAAATGTCTATCATCAGGTAACTTATGCTAATGAAATTCCTGTTGATATTTCTTTGAACTAATATGCTTAGGTTTGCAAATCCTTAAGGAGGAAACCCTGTTGGGATATTTTGTGGGTGTGTCCTACTTGGGACTGTATTAGAAATTTGGTCAGGGACTCAGTAGCTACTTGTGTGACATTGTGTCCATAGTTGCCACTTGACCAATTGCTTTTTGTTGTTTCAGTTTGCTGAAAATGCTAACATCCTGAATGTCCTTAGGAGGGGCTCCTAGAGAAAACAAATACCTTAGTTCTTTTCTCCCATGGTTTCAAGGATTTTCGATTAACTAGGCAACCTAGTTGTCATGCCCATTGTGGGTAGAGTTCCGTAGTTTCCCTATGCAATTATGGTCATTCTTGGAATGTACCTTGACCATCCACAGGTGGATTTATCTCTTATTTGCTTGATATGTTTTTTAACTGTAAGCCTCAGCTTTGAGTGTGTCTTAAGGTCAATTTGCCAAAGGAACTTAAAGAATTAACCTTAACCATAGCATGTGTGCTATATTATCCTTTTGAACACTTGTTTCTGGTGTACGAGTCTCGGCCATTGTCTCTAGGATTGCTCATTAATGAGTAGTGTTGACAATTAGGCGACCCTACCCACATAGAGCACACAAGCTCAAACTAGTCCTTAGGTTAACAATGGCAGCGAAGGAGGATGGACCCAAGTGACGAAGGCCTCAACCCAAAAGAAAGCATTGCTTTCCAACATTCTAGGCCCTAGGCTACCTCAACAAATAGGTCAATGATGCAACAAATCTTTGGACCCTCTCAATTGGGTGAGGAAAACCTCTAGGCTTGATTTCTTTTTCCATTGCTCGACTCCTAGTCTAAGGACTTAGTGGAAAACCTACTCAAGCTTCCATGACCTATTGCTTTGGATGTTTGGTTTATTCCATGCAAAGTTGTAAGTTAGACTCTTTTGATGTTTTCCATGACCTTAGAGATAACATGGAGATGCACGGCATAACAGTTTCCCAATGAAAGTCAGCTCATGGATTATCTAGGGCCAAAGTGACCACAGAAAAAAAATATACCATCCGATAGAACCTGTCTTTGATTGGTGTGGTGGATATTCTGTGAAGTTAAAAATCTTGGATTTTTTTTCTTTGTACAACCTTATATGTTATTTGACTAGGTCCTAAATGTACTTGAATTGTCTTGATGTAAAAAATAGTGTTTCCGCTTTGATGTTTCCTCAAACTTGCTAGTGTGGTTGTTTAGTGGGGTACAACCCTATGCAAAGTTCAAGTATGTATTTTGTTGAATCTTGATGGTCGACTTTTAGGCTTGGCCAATTATTATGCCTCTCATGATACGGGAGATAGACCTACTTTTTGGCATTAGATTGGTTGATGGGATTTGACATGCCCTTTTATCAATATGCGGAGACTTCAATATGTTTGAAAATCATGAGGATAAAGAAGTGGCGCTGCTTGTGAGGGTGTCTCCTAGTGAAAGGAAGCTTGGATAGTCTAAAAGCCCTAGATAAGGATGTATGGCCCCAACCCCCAATCGTTATAGAGGTCATGACTACTTTGATTTTTGGTTTACATGAATAAGTTTTGCAAGGGGCAAGAGAGGATACTTTTAAGACTAGATAGAGTAATGATGTTAGAGCATAACTTTGTCCAAATTGACTCCTCTGGTGGTCAACTTGTGTAGTGGCTTGATCACTTTGTTTGATCATCAACCCATTTGGGTTGTCATGCCTTGGGGGGAGGGGGGTTGTAACATAGAATGTTTTGGGCAAATCCAAAAAATTATGATTGTGCAGATTTCTATTTATGTTGTCCACCGATTGCACACCAGCAGCAGAAATCTTTCGAAAGCTGTCTCCTCACTTGAAAAAGTGGGAGAGGTGTGACCTTGGGGGCAAGCACAGAGCTAGGTACTGTCACTTACTCCTAGCTCCTTCGTTTAGGCTAACTCCTAATGAAGCCAAGTGGGGTAGTCCCTAACAAAGAGTTTTCTCTGGCTCAATGTTTTAAGTTAATTTTTAGATGTTTCAGATGCGGATGGGTGTTGTTTAGGAGTTATTGTGATTTAAAATGATTAATGTGATGAATTGAGCACAAGACAAAGCAATCCACGTTGCTATCATTGGAATTGAAAGATAGACAAATATTTGAGAACTTCACGAAATAGATAAACCATTCACAGATATGATCTATAATCAAACGTTCGATGGACAAATGGCCTAGATTATCAACAACGCGTAAAAGATAGGACCAATGCCTATGGAGTCAACTTATCAGAGATGCGTCGAATGTAAATATGATGTGAATCCCAAAAGATGCCAGTGAATGTGAGGTTTTGCAAGTGCTCTTGGTAAGTTTTAAGAGTTTTTACTTGTGATCTTCGCTTATGGTAGCTGGATGTCATAACCGGTAATACCTTCAGTGGCTTCGTTCGAAGACATGACGAACCTGTCTGGGGTTAAAGGTAAGTGTTCAATAACTTAACTACCAGTGCTCAGATTAGGTAGCCCGATGCCCACACTTGGAATTTGCCCACATCCCTCGGTATTTATCGAACAACGTCGGTGCGTTGGTTATGGGGAAAAGTTTTAGTTAAGTTCCTCTTGTGGGGTTTAGAGATCCAATGCCATTTCTGGGTATTCCGATCTAGGATCGGTCAGAGCATACTCAGGCAAGGAGGAAAGGGGGTTAATTAATTAAAAGGGGTGTGAGTTGCGAATTTTATTAAGTTAATTAATTAAAACTCTTCGATAGAGAGTGCTCTTGACCTCGTCTTATGACCGTGGTTTAAGAGACTTAGCCAATCTATATGAAGCTAATGCAAGGATTATGCAAATCTAAAATGCTCTCTGATAGAGAGTGCTCTTGACTTGTGTTCTTGCAAGTTCAAGAGTCTTACTTATGGATTATTAATTGATTAAACAAGCACAAGATGATATTAGTTGCTTAAACTCTCCGATAGAGAGCACTCTTGATCCACCTTATGGTGAGATTTAAGAGATTTAAGTAGTTGATTAATCTTAGAAAGATAAACAATTTAAACTGAATAATCAATTTAAAAGTGATGAATTAACAATTAGTGATCTAAGCATGAGATGTAATGAATGATGAAAACTAGCACTACTCAAAGCATACACACAACACAAGCCTCTCCAAATGGAGGAGGAAGAGAGTGAAGACTTAAAAACCCCACTCAAACAGAGATCTTTTATTAAACTTTACAATTTGTCTTAAGGAACCTGATCCTTGAAATGACTTTTTAGATAAAGGCAAAGTAACTCTACAAAAATTATAACCTGTAAAAAGGAGAGTGCCTTGTATTTTTACTTTTGAGATCTTTTATTAAACTTTGAAAAGGGTAAAGGGAACAAGTTTGAAGAGAGTAAAAAGAACAAAAGGAAAGGGGGCTGAAACAATAGAAGATGAGAGAAGGAAGGCAAACAAACTAAGCAAGGATCAAAACGAAAGAAATGGGAGAATAGGGCAGCCAACTAAGAAGCTAAGGGATGAACAAAATTGAAGAAAATGGGACAGCGAACAATGAAATAAGTGGCTGTCATAAAAAGTGCAAAATGGGACAGATAACCATGAAATAAGTGGCTGTCGTAAAAAGTGTAAAACGGGATAGTGGACCATGAAATAAGTGGCTGTCATAAAAGTGCAAAACGAGACAGCGAACCATGAAATAAGTGGCTGTCATAAAAAGTGCAAAACGGGACAGCGAACAAAAAGTAAAAGAAATGGCCAAAAACAAGGTTAAAGGAAGCCCAAAAACTAAGGCAAAAAGAAACAAACAAGGGAAGAAAGCTAGGGCACACTAGGGCTGTCCAAAAAGAGAAAGAGGGCTGATAAAAAGGTACTAACATGGCAACGATGAAGAAGAGGTAAAAGAAACAAAACAAAGCAACCGAAAGAAAAGGGATTAAGAAGAGGAACAATGAGAGGTTTTTTGCAGCTTAATTTTTTAAGTTTTTTGCCAATTTTTCCCGTTTATCCTGTCATGGAGAGAGAAAAAACCAACGAGCTATTTACCTGCAAAATGATGGGTTAAACAATAGATAATACTACAAAAATACACCTAGCATTTGAGCAAAATATATGAACCTTGTGCTGCTTCAAATACCAACTAGATCTAAGAGAAATAACACTTCCTAGATCTAGAAATGGAAGCAAGTAGATGCAAAAGATTTACTTTATAGATCAATATACTACTTGCAACATAAAGTAAAATAATGAGAAAATTTGACTTTAGGGTGAATAGAGAAGATGAACCACTTGGATCTTGAATCCCTGAAATCACTTTGGATCCCAATGGCATGCAGCTGCTAGGTACATATGCTTTGCTCCAAGAAGAGTAGACGCAACTTAGCTCAGCCTCTTACTTGCTACAATGAAGTGATCTGCAAAACAATCTTATACACTTGGCAACTTGGGGGTTAAAACCTGTATTATTTACTAATCAAATCTCAAAAGCATGAAATACAGCTGAATAAAACAATGCTCTTTGAGGCTTTTGAAAGTAAATGAAATAAATAGATAACTTAAAGCTACAAATACCTATTCCTACGTGCTTATAGAAGCCCTCTAAAGCATGTATTAATATCCACACATTATCAAAAGTAAAGAAACTAGAACAATTTCACCTCATTAGCAGGAATGTATGCACCCAGGATCCACACAACATGAGCCTCCAAAGCCTTTCTTTATTACAAAATAGGTTGCATGAGAGCAACAAGCATTACAATATTTTACCAGAGGTTCTTTACATCAATCCCACCCTCAATAGAGTTGAAAGAGCCTCTATTTAACAAATGAGAGAGTGCTAAAACCCTAAAACCAAAAAACCAACCTTGCTGCATGGGAAAGTTGCCTGCTAGGTCTGGAAACCTACTTTGTTAGGTCTGGGAAGCCTACTGATGGTGTAAGCTTCAGTCTTCACCTCGATCAAATCACTGGACCAATGAGAGCTCTCCATCTTATCTTTAGCTGGAGATGACATGTCTGATAACTGATAATAAATTAATTGCTCTCTTAATGATGACTGAAGCTGAGTTATGATAACTCCAATCATCATAAGTGTTCCATGAGATGTCATTTGGCCTTTTATTTTACTGAATTTGGATTAATTTGGAGAGTTTTAGTTTTCTCCAAAATAATCATTTTTTTACTAAAAATCATTTTTTTACTCAAAACTGACTTTTTTGAGTAAAAATGCATTATGTGTCCGATTGCTGATCTGAAAGCTGGCTCTGATTGGCTGGCTGATCAATAATGATTTTTGGTTTAAGGTTAGAGCCTTCAATCACTGAATTCTGAGTCCGGATCACGAATGGGTTTTTTCCATTTAATTTATGGAAATATTAACCCAAAAAACTTAGGAAAAGTAATTAAAAATTAAAAAATTAAAAAATAATTTTTCACTGTTCGAAAAAGATTTTTTCGAAATTTTTTAATGTGTTCAGATGACTTAGGACATGACCATGATCTATCTAAATAATGTCTAGTAGGCTTATAACACTCAGTTGGGCTCTAATTACCCCCAAGGCCCAGAATTCAACATCGGGCATTACGGCTTTGGAGGAAGCGGGAGAAAACCTCGTCAATTATACTCGGCTGAAGGCAAAGCATAATTGTCAGGGGCAAAAAACTCCCTGGAATACCCTATTTGAGATTTTACGTCTCAGGAGACCGAACCACTCAAAAATATCCTACTAGCACATTTTATTACAAACCCCGTAGGGCCATGGTCAAGATTATTCAAATAAAAAAGTGACTAGCCAATATTGGTTAGACACGCAGACGGATCAACTGATACACTGAAATTAGACTTTGAACAAGTCTGTCAACCGACGGCTCCTCAGGTAACCCAACTATGGTACAAAAAGTTGGATAACAGGGTTGTCATGCCTTGGGGGGAGGGGGGTTGTAACATAGAATGTTTTGGGCAAATCCAAAAAATTATGATTGGGCAGATTTCTATTTTTTCATGCTCGGAAGGTATGAAGGAAAGGTTCCTTGCGAATGACCTAGATGCATTGTGCAACTCTTTGTGATTTGGTCATGGCCATTCGTGCAAAATGACACGATCAGGCATTGATGGTGAGAGGTCCCTCGTGAATGGTTGGGATGCATAGAGCAGTTCCCAACATTTAATCTCAACCATTCATGCAAAAAGACATGCACAAAAGGTAATCGAGGGTGGTACCCTATGAATGGTATAGATGAGACCCTGCAACTTTTGTGTTTATTCCTAGCCATTTGCGCAAAACCACATGTACGAGAAGTAATTCAGGGCGTTCCCCTACTAATGGCTAGGATTCATCTGCATAGATTCCATCGTGCAATTGTAGGCATTCGCGCACGAGGATGTGTTTGGGTGGTACCACATAGGGGTCCCCCGTGAATGGTCACTATGAGACCTTGCTTAATGTGCAAGTTGATCTTTGTTGTTCATGCACAAGTCGAGGCCACCACAAATCACATGTGCAAAGAATAAAGGAGATTCCTCGGGGATTTGCCATGTTACCTTAGATGGAAGCTCAAGGATAGCTTATTCGTTAACGGTGCAATGCATGTGGGGTTGGCTCGACTCGGTTGACCTTTCGGTGCCTAGACAAAAGGACGTTGACATCTTTCTTTTTCCATTTCACTCGAGAAACTACTTGAGCAAAGGCCAATCGACTAGAGTTTCATTCAACCTATACTAGTTGGTCGATTTTTGAGTCTGTAAAGCAAGAGGTTCTCATTTCTTGAAAGCAATGGAGAAGGGCGACTGCCTTTTCCAATGGCCATGGGAAGTTGTGCCATAAATGTGGGAGGGGTATCAAGGAGGCCTGAGGTGTTCTTGAAAGGGCATAACAAATTAAATGTAATTAGCTTCCTTTCCCCAAAGTAAAACACACACAAAAACAACTCAAACGATCAATGATGCATATAAATGGGGCAATCAAAGGCAATATTTTATAATTTTAGAAGCAATTCGAAGCAATTAGGAGATGCAAGAAGTTATGGAGGACAGGGATAACAAACTGACTTATAGTTTGGTTATCATGAAGAGCCAACTATCCCCTAACAACATAGGTTATTGAGCACACTAGTTGTTTCTCTCCTAACAGGCTATAAATGAAATATGTTTCTCATTTACATACGCCAACATTTTAGAGATTGAAAGGTTTTCTTTGTCTCAAGAGTGAAGATTAAGGCAGAGTTTCTTAGAAGACTTTGCATCAAGCATCACTTGTATATTGGAAATCTTTTAGATTCACCCTCTTAGTTGTATCAGTTTGTGACCCTCTGTGTTAAGTGTGCTTTTGTTTGTTCCATGAGTTTTCAAAACCATTTGTCTTAAGTTTTGAACTTTATAAGTAAAACCTCGAAGTTGCAATTTGGTGTAACCTCCATTGTGTTCAAGATTTTATATCATGAATGGTTAAGCTTACGAATTTCCTGTGATATACTGTTAGTGTTTCCATGACCTGTTAGTGATTGCAAAGAATCTCAACAACTCATCTCAAACAAATATTGTGTTTTTGCTATTGAATTCCCGTTGGCTCAATACACGTTTTCTTCAACAAGGTATCTGGATTTATTCTTGCATAGAATACCCTAACCTTGTTTAGTGTTAAACTCTTTGATATTCTTCTTACCTATCATCTTGAAGCTCAGATTTTTTGACACATTGATTGTGGTGCCTGAAAGATGAAAATTCACTCATGTATGTGCTTTAAGCTTATGAGTGCTTATTTTATAATAATTTAGGAGAACTTTAAGTCCTACATTTTGAGCAGAAATCCTTATTGTGAGAGATATATAATATTGAGTTGATGGATTGTCCCATGCAAGCTCAATATTAATTTTATAGTTATGGATTCCTGTGCATAGTTCTCTAGCTAGGAACATCTCAAGGAACACCATCTTCTTGGTGCTGTTGCTAAGGATTGAAGGTTCGAATGTTTTTCTTTCCCTTGGATATAATGACAATAATATGATTCTTGTTGGTGAATAAAAAATCAAAGCAACTGATTGAAGTACCATTTTCACCTGACGACTTCACTATTATCAACCTGGTAAGAAACATGAGACATACTAGGACTCATTTAGATTGTGTGCCGTATCTTGTCCTTGCTAGTTTAGACAAGTTGGTTACTTAAATAAATACACGTTATAAACATGGTTAATCTTCTTTAGGTAATCCTTTTCTAGAAATAATACTCTTTTTGACCATTAGAAGTCCTGTTGAACCTGTTCTAGGTAAAGGTAAAGTGTTAGTTGCCCTAAAAGGTTCAGGTTTGTCCCTTTTGGAAGGTATTTTTTAGTCTAGACCTAGTGTGATTCTTTCTCCTCGAAAGCTTATTACTTCAAAAGCGAAGAATGTTATCTTAAATCATTTTATGGTAGGAGTTAATCCTCCACAACCTCCTCCCCCAAGGGTTAATCCTTGGATGGTAGCTAGATTTGGCCCTTTAGCACTCCTTACTTGGAAAGATATCTCTATGCAAACGTTGGTTGCCACTCCTAGTAAGGTTAATATTTTTGGCACCTTTGTGGTTCAAAGTATCTAGAAAACCTAGGATGCTATTAAGTCATTCATTACACGGAGAGACCTCTCCTTGCAAATTGGCTTCTCATTTAATGAGCATTGTTTATGGTGGTCTCCCTTAGTTTAACTTTATGGAAAGTTGTTGATTGAATCTTCTTTGTGCTTGGAGTTGCCACTTAATAAATTGCCCAAGGGGCATTTGCACAACTAAGGAATTGATTGATAAATGAGGAAATGGCTACCTTGGCTAGATTTTAAGCTATGTTGCACAAGTTTCTGGAACGCCGGTACGTTGGGTATGTGGAGACGAGTATTTGATACGGCTAGAAGCTTCGCCCAAATTTGCAGGAAACGTAGGGTTGGGAGCGACAATAATATATATTAATTTTTTAAAATATATTTAAAAAAAAATAAAGTTAATAAAACATAATTGATTAATTTCTTAGCTTAAACTATTTTATCCTCTTAGTCCTCTAGTAGTGTCATGAAATTCGTTCTTTTTAAATTTGCTCACTCCTCTTGGTCCACATTATACAAATCACATTGTACGAGTTTGTAAAGGCAGGTTGCATATATGTGTACAAAGCACCAATAGCTTCATAAATAATTAGATTCAATATTTTTTTAATTCCTTGTTCCAACTCCATATATATTAGTGCTCCTAAGAGTGCTTAGTCTTTGGGTGCCTCTGCAATTTTTTTATAGGAACTAATACTTACTTCTAATATGAACGAACTTGATTGCTTTAAGTCCAACTAACAAACTTTCAATTTTTTTGATATCTTGAGTTTGATATGGTTTATGATCCTAAATTTCTATATCAGTCAGTATGAATAACGTAAGCTAGCTATAATCATTTGAGATATGAATTAAAGTTGTTCAATATCTTAGTATTGTAAAATATCCATTTGCATTCACTTAAGTACACTTGCAACATATATTTTGAGTGTGAATGGATCTAAACATTTAAGAGGTGTGGGCCCTCTTTATTTATATGACCTTGAAAAAAATGGCATTATTGATAGGTTCAATTGAAATTTTTATTATTGGTGATTTCTTGACACAATAAACTTCAATCATTCAATTGATTTTCAACACTTTTCTTATGATTTTGGCCTCCACATGGTCGGGAGCTTCTACAAGCTCTCAATAAAAAGGGAGCGACAAATGCAAGTTCCCAAAAAGCACTCGAACAGCTCCCAAGCACCCAAAGAAGCTCCCATAAACATTAGAGGAAATTTGGGGTCTAAAATGGGCCTTATAAGAAAACGTGCCAACAATAAGTTCGTGTGAGTTGGAATTCAAGAACCAATAGAATTTCAATAAAATGAGTCAACCATAATGGTTGAATTGACAAATTTGTCATAAAAAACTACTTTTTGTGTTCGTATTTTCGACATATCTCCCTGTGTTTTTACTCAAATTTCGATCAGGAGAGCTCGTTGGATGCGAAATTTTATTCTGCATCCAACGAGTACCCACACTGCATACTTTTGACGGACCTTGCTACCCCAAAAACAAGAAATATCTGAAAAAAACGAGATGATGACATTTTTCAGGTATTTCTTGTTTTTGGGGTAGCAGGGTCCGTCAAAAGTATGCAGTGTGGGTACTTGTTGGATGCAGAATCAAATTCCGCATCCAACGAGCTCTCCCGATCAAAATTTGAGTAAAAACACAGGGAGATATGTCGAAAATACGAACAAAAAAAGTAGTTTTTTTCTTTCTTCCTCCAAAATTAATAAATATTATTTTATTATTTTAAGTATTATTTTATCATTTTAACTTTTGTTTTATTAATTTCCTTAGGAGGCCCATTTTAGAGTCCCTCAAAATTCCTCTAATGAAAGGGGACGTTTCGAACCAGCTCCCAAGCTCCCATGAGCAGGGAAACGCTGGGTACGGGTTGCCAAAATCCCGGGAGTGGTACTTGTGCAACTATGGTTTTAAGCATAATTTCAGACTGGCCAATATACAAAGGTTTATCTTAGAGATGGTACAAAGCTTATTCTCAGATGTTGTTCTTCCCAAGTCATACCTTCAAGTCCCCCTTGCATGGCTTTAAGATTGGAAATGGTAATATGCTACACCATTCACTTGCTATGTGCTTACCTTAGGCTATAATTGGACTTGATTCAAACTAGATTTGGAATGCTGTAAAAATAAGCTTTGGCGAGCTAGATCTAAGCATAATTTTTATTTTTATTTTTTCATTTTCATTTTTATTGTGAAGCTTCTGGGTTAGCCTTGGAGCCAAAGAATGTTCTCTTTGCATGGTTTCTTATTGTGGGAGGTAGCCTAGTGGATAAACGATTAACATGCCTAGGAGTGCAAAATCCACAATGTCCTTAGTGTGGATACATCAATGTTATCATAACCGATCCGGTTCATATAAATTCGGTCGACTCTATCGGTTTTATCCCCCAAGCGGTTTGAATCGCCTACCTAGACCGAAAATTACTGGTTTTGTACGGAACCATGACCGATTCTTGTACGAAACTGGACGGTTTGGTACCGAATGGACCTTTTTTCACCAAACCTACCGGTTTAGTACATAACCGGTCGGTTATGTACGACATCATACAACCACGGTTGGGAGCCTATAAAATTCAGATTTTTTAAAGAAAAAGACAAAAAGTCCTACGCTAACAACAAAAAACCTAACCTTAGCAATAATCAATACTATTAAATGATAATGTTAAATTCTTAAAGTAAAAGTGGTATTCTCCTTATCTTTTACTTAAATTTTTAACATTACCATTTATTGTTTCAGGATGTTTGAGAGTGGTTCCAACCTCACTGGACTTAAAATGAAAAAAGTAGAAATTTTTAACCCATTCAAAATTCAGTAGAGTTAAACACTGAAAAGTCTGAAAAGTGTTTAAGGATTGCAACGTTTCCATTGGATTCTATCATGTATGAGGGTAGGGGATTGGCATTTAAGGAAAGCCATCAACCCGTCTATGTATCTCATTGTTGGTGGTGTTGATTGTTTAATTCCTTTGTCATAACCTTAGGAAAAATGTACCCTTCACCCAAGCAAAACTACTTGTTAAGCATGCAAAGTTTTTTTACCCTTTTTTTAATGCTTGGATTAGGAGGTTTCATCAAAATTGTAGGGTGCCTTCTATGCACAATTAGAGTCTAGACGAGTAGTACCATATGATCAGATTGTAGACACTAGACTATATTTATCGATTAGTACTATGCTTATTTTTGGACTCTAAGGGCCATTTAGAGCCTCTTTGTTGATGTATTTTGGTTGAAAGATGTATTACACTCGTTGCTATTTTGGCTATATAAACCTTACTTGCTATATACATGAGAAACTATGCATATTTGCATATAATGGTTTGAATTCATATGGATGCACATGAATATATATGTTTTCTTACAAAATTTGAATATTTTATGTAGCTTTTGGTCGACCGGTCTTTTGGTCTAGTTTTTTACTGGTTTTGTTTTGGTTCATATTTTTGGGCTCTATCGGTTCGATGACCGCTCCGGTTCTGATAACATTGGGATACATTGAAACTTTGAAGCATTCCATCTGGTATTGTTCCCTCGCCAAGTTTTCATGGGACAAGGAAGCGTGTGCCACCATTTCGTGCTTGCTTCCATTTCATGGAAGGTTGCCCTTGTTAGGATGTTTGGACACATAGGAGTTAGTTAAAATCAGCTTGGTGTGATGTTTTTTTAGCTGAAGTGTGTTTCTTTAGTATGCATTAATATGCATTTGTGCTCTTGTAATCTACCATTTAGGATATGTTCTAAACACAAAGTGATCCGATGATTCATCTTATTCTCGCTCTTAACGACTATCTTGATCTGTGGCTTAGCACTCGATTGGTCCATGATCTCTATTTTTAAAGAGCATGGAGGGTCATTTGCTATCGATCGATTGATTGTGAGAAAATTGTATATAAATCTTTTTTCTTTGCATTTATATGTTGCCTCCTAAGTCACCTGACATGGGGCCACGGGACACGAAAATACGAGAGTCCGACACGGACACGGTGACCCTCGGATTCAGGACACGTAGGACACGTTTTATATATATATATATTTTAAATATATTAAAATTTAAAAATATAGACATAGATCCAAAAATATTTAGAAACTAGAACATTTACAAATATTCAATAGAAATTAGAATAAAAACACATAAATGATTTTACACATTTGTCATTCACAAATCACGATTCACAACACATTTGTCATTCACAAATCGCAATGAGACACATAGATGCATGTCGGAACCATATTTCTCATTAAGTCATCAAAATCAAAATGTATATATATATATATGTCAGAATGCCACTAGGCACTGGCAAATGCCAAATAGACTAAAGTCTAATAGTAAATACAAAAATGGGTGGATGAAGTTGGGAGAATCCCATATGTCAGTAGTCCTCCCCCATGCCTGAATCAACATCAACATACTCATCATTGCCCCTGCCCTGATCCTCATCCTCCTCCCCCTCCTCCTCCTCTCTGCCCATCTGACGATCTGCATCTGTTGCTGTGGAGGATGACCCTTCTATACGATCACTATCATTAAAAGTGACCGGCTCTAGCAGTGGATCATTAAGATCCATGTTAGCTAATGCCAACTCAGTACTGTTGTCCAAACCCATATCATCAGGAAAGACATCCCACATCTTTGTCTTTCTCTTCACCCACTCCTCCCTCTTCCTGTAAATAAGCAGTGTTCCACGGGGACGCGTTTCCACGTTTTCTGCGTCTCGGGGACTTGGGGACCCCTGGGCGAAACTTTCCCTCCCCAACCATGCCCCTGTGAATTTTTTTTTAATATTTTCCCATTATTTTCACATTTTACAATTCCTAATTGGTTCTACTTAGAAAATAAACTGATATATTTAGTATTTACATTGCACAATCATTAATATACATCAAATGAATTATTATTCTTGATATTTTATTTTAATTTTATAATTTTAGAGACGTCCCCACGTCCCCCCCGAATATCCCTAAATTTGGGGGTGGTCTCCACGCGTCCTGAATGTGCATTTCCCCGCTCCCGCGTCCCCTCGTCCCGAAAACTTGGGGGAACATTGTAAATAAGATGAAGGTTGGAGTGCACATACACCATTGACTCTGCCCTGGACTGCTCAAGTCTACTGTTCTTCACACTGTACAAGTTCCCATGTGTGCTCCAATTCATCTCACAACAAGAGGATGATGTAACTTGAGAGATGACCCTCAAGGCTAACTTTTGTAGAATAGGTGATGTTGCCCCATGAGTTGCCCACCAAGCATAGGGTTCCTTACCCCCCTATCTCTAAGCACATCATAGCCTCCAAATCTCCCAGTGCCAGTGGAAAAATCTACAAAGCCCTCCTTGCCTCCTTAAGCATGTCACTATCCTGAAATAGCCGTCTAAGTGCTATCTTCCTCCCATGTGCAATCTCTGCATCCATGTGAGGAGGGACTCTGTGTGAGGCCCTCGATCCACCAGTGAGCCACTCCTGAGTGTAGAACTTGGGGTTCAAGGAGTGGGCCAAGCAATGCAAAGGTGTGCAATTCTTATCCCACCTGGAGATAAGAATATCCCGAATAATGGTCCATAAGTTCTCCACCGCTGTCCCATACTCGGGACACTTATTCTTCATGACAATGGATCTCATGGACTCAATCATGGAATCCCACCCCTCATAAACCTCTGCTAGGATGGGCTGGTCCGTGTTTGCAAACCGCAACAAAGAAATGATTGGCTCCATGATCTTAATGCTAAGATCTACCATGTCCCACCAACCATCATCTAACACCGTGTCCTTCACCTTTTGTGAAGCATCCTGATTTGTCTTTCTCCAAACAGCCCAAAACTTTGAAATCACCATGGTCCCAAGAGCGGTTTTGACCTCCCTCAACCTCTTGAGCATGATGAATGAGGAAGCAAACCGAGTATCTGCAATCTTCGGCAATGAAAGTTGTGTGTACTGTTTGTAGATGGTGAGGGCATTTGTGTGGTTTTGTACAAAGTCACGGATATGGCGTGCATCCTCAATAAGGTTGCCAATCCATGTCACATCCGAAGTAATGGCTGTCAGTGCTAAATTCAAGGAATGGACAATGCAAGGTGTCCAAACAACCTGTAAGAGCAATAAAAGCATGTATCAGTGACTCTACAACACTAATATTGCAATGACCAAATTCAAACAATGAGCAAATTAGAAATGAAAGGTGTCCAAAATGAACATACCTGTGGATATTTAGCTTCCACAATCATGTCAGCAGCCTTGCAAACAGGTGCATTGTCCGTGATGATTTGTACACATGAATCAACACCTACTTCTTCAATGGTTTTGATGAATAAATCACCCATAAATTGTGCATCCTTGTATTTCCCAAGAGCATCCACCGCTTTCAAGAACATCGGTCCATTTTGGGAAGATACCATGAAATTGATGAGTGGATGGCGTGCGGGATCCGTCCATCCATTAGAAACACTACTCACATCGCATGAGGGCCATGTTGTTCTAATTGGCTCAAGGATTTTATCTACCTCCTTTGCTTTAACCAACAATGTGGTTCTAAGCTTCTCTGAACTAGGAGGCACATAACCACTTGGAGCTCGTTCCAAGAGAGTTCGAACCGTCTCAAAATTCAATGGTGACCGTGCAACATTGAATGAGATGAAGTTGAGGTAGAAGAAAAATGCAATGGTAAGGTCTACCTCTTCTCGCGCCTCTTGTTGGAAAATCCTATCCATTGGACCACCTGTAGATTGCCTCTTTCTTGTTTGATAAGTATCCCCACGCCCATGAATGCTAGGTGGAAATGGAGTCTTGGTGCTAGAGGACTTCCTCAAAAATGGAAGAGGATCATCCTCTTTTTTCTTGCTTGTTGTTGCCACCTTCCCTAAGCCAACATGATCCTCTCTTTCCATATCCTTCCTTTGATTAACATTCACCGCTTTGCATGAAGAAATTCCACAAGAAGGAAGGGCCAACAAATGGCCCTTAACCCGGAAATATGTGCTCATGAACTCATGCTTGCAAAAATTGCATCTCCAAGACACATTGCCTCCCCCACCAAGCTTTTCCCCGGGCCCATCTTTCCTTGTCACAAACTTCCACAAAGGGTATTTTTTTTCTTGGGCTTGTTGTCTTAATAACACAGGGTTAAATGGAGCCATAGAATGAGCTCCACTAGCAGTTGATGGAGCACTTGACGTAGGAGGAGAACCGGTTGTGCTTGGTGGAATAGGAGGGGAGGCCCTAGATGGTGCATTTCTACCTTTCCTTTGTCCCCTACCTCCTGCCCTAGCTGATTGAGACATTCCTTTTCTTGTGTGATGGTTGAGCTTGCAATCCTCTCCACAAATCCACCGAAATGCACTTGGAATCTCTTGGAAACAATGGATAGCCTTCAAATCTCCTTCAAAACTCCTTCACTTGCACATACAACTCACTCTCAACCAATTGCTTCCTTGCAAATGACAAAAAGAAAGGCAAAAATTTGTTTTAAAGCAAACCCAGATGCCTTTTTTCGCGGTTTACGTGTCCTGTTTTTGGGATTCGTGTCTTGTTTTCGGGATACGCTCTGATTTCGTGTCTGAGTCATTTTTTTTTCGTGTCCCGAAATCGGATTTGACTGAAAGTCGAATCGGACACAAATTTAGATCGAATCGTGTCCGATTCGATCCCCACGGGACACGAGGGGCCTCCAGGACGAATCCGGTTTCTTAGGTTGCCTCAAGTGGCTGTTTGGTTGGGGTTGTGTACTATTTCATTTTTTGAGGGTTTTAACCGTGTAATACATTAGTGTGTCAATCTGTTTATGTGAGCGGTTGGTTAAGGTGTTTGATCTGTGTGGAAATACTTTGTTTTAGTCAAACATGATATTATAGTGCTTATGAAACTTGCTCTCGTTGTTGATCAAGATCTTGAACTTGGGTAGCTGCATGCATCAAAGGATTCATGGATTCTGTTATTTTTGTGCATTTTTGGGTTGGGAGAGGTGTTCTATTGTGCCTAAAGTGTTGATTTTAGTTGGAAGTGGTTTTTGTTTCACTCGAAAGGTTTCTTTTTCCAAAGATATGGCCATTTTATCAGATTTGGAGTTATACTGCTTCCATTTGCGGTTATTTTTGAAATATTTTTCAAATTGTTTCATATTTCAGTTTGGTTTTTTGTTTTATTCCTGGTTTGTTTCATTTTCGATCTACGTGTTCTCTTTGTTGTGCGCTTTGGCAAACCCGACAAATAAGAAATAAGGCAGAAAGGGTTTTTTTCTTAAGTGCCTATGCTCTTTACAATGTGCATTGTGCAAACTTTGTAAACCAGAAACAAAGAAAAAAATTGCATTTTTCTGGTAAGCTAACCAAGATCTAACCCCAAACCAAAGAAGTTTCGGTTTTGGAATTTTGTTTGTTATATGTGTGTGCTTGTGTAAAAATGTTTTGCAAGCCAAAAACAAGGTTTTTGGATAGGCATGCTCTTCAACAACAACAATAACAACAACTGCAACCCATTTCTGCGTCTTAACCCCCTATCTTTTGTTTAGCTCACTTGGTTGAAAGTTACTTTATTAAACAAGAGGTCTTGAGTTCAAGTCCGTTTTACTAAATTATTTTTGAAAACGTTCATGCAACTTTAACTTATAAAGTAACTTCATTGTAAAAGTGCTTTTCTCTTATTTTATAAAGTGGGTTAGTTGTTACGAAAACTAACTTTTTGTATAAGTGAGCTTATAGGAAAATATAGTGAAGGTGGGGAATTATATATTACTCAACAACCTCATTGCGCACTCATCACCACGCAAATCAACCTCTTCTTGCGATGTGGATCCTTAGTTCTCATATACACTCTTCTTTAAATGGCATAACATTGACATCTAGAGTCTGTTTTTAGTGCTGTTTTTTGAAACTACCTATTTTCCTGAGCAACATCGAGAGCCATCCTCTTAGGAGAATGGAGACATCTGGTCAGGGACCAGGATGTGAAACCAGTCCAGCACTGGGGGACTCAACCTTGAGTTGAGTAGCCATTCTGTTGAATGGTGACATCTGGTCAGGGACTAGGTTGTGGAACCAATATAGCACTGAGGGACTCAAGCCTGAGTTGAGTAGCCATTTTGTTGAATGGAGACATCTGGTCAAGGACTAGGATGTGGAACCAGTCCAACACTGGGGGACTCAACCCTAAGTTGAGTAGCCATTCTGTTGAATAAAGACATTTGGTCAGGTACCAGGATGTGGAACCAGTCCAGCACTGGGGGACTCAACCTAGAGCTGAGTGGCCATTCTTTGAATGGAGGCACCTGGTCAGTTACCATGAAGATGAACCAATCTAGTACTGGGGGACTCAGCCTAGGGATGAGGGCCATTCTCTGGGAGAATGGAGGCGCTTGGTCTGCAACCAAGTATTTGACCTTGAGTCAAATTATGCAACCTATGGCTGAGGCACCTGGTCTGTTACCAGGATATCACTATAAGTCCTAGACTGGGTCTGGGCATGTGAGGCACTTCGACACTTGATTTGTGGGCTTTGTGATCTTCTCCAAGGCTTAGCTACCCTTGGTTAAGACACCTAGTACTTGATCTTGGTGTCACATGGAGTGTGAGATAAAAGCATTAGTAATTCTCTCTATTTGTGATGATGTACTTTGAGTGGGGATGAAGGACTACCTTAACCACTTGTTTTGACCATAGGGCACTTGAAGAAGGCTAAACGTAAAAGTCAAAAATACATGAGGACCCTTAGACCACTAAGGAGTCAAAGTGAAAGTGCAAAAAGACCTTTAATACCACTAAAAGTAAAAGTAAAATAAATAAATGAATAAAATAATATTATTTTGTTCTTTTGAGTTTTGGTCCACTTATAGGTGATTCAAAAGCTATAAACGAAGATCAATCCATTTCATTTGAACACACATACTTGCTCATCACCTACAACTGCTAAAGGAAGATTTTTCGCTGGTCTTGAGGAGAAGGAAGTTTTTGTGGTTATGCCCTAGCATGGAGGATTCTAGCTAGGGCACCCACTCTTATTATAGAAAACCCTAAGCTAGGGTTTCATGGTGAGCAACATCATTCTCTTCACAGCTTGGGCCTAACCCTAGGCCAATTCTCTTTCACGACAACCTCCAGATTTTCCACGAGTAGCAGCCAGGGCATCTCGGGCAGGCCCAAATTCTTCACGGGCTGCTTCACTTCATCTCGGGCAGCCTCAGATTCTTCACGGGTAGGCCTAGATTCTTCACGGGCTGCTTCACTTCAACTTGGGCAGCCTTGGATTCTTTACGGGCAACCTTTGGAACCTCATGGGCATCTTCAGCTTAGTCATGGTCAACCCTTGGATCTTCACGGGCATCATTCTTTGTTCATGGGTAGCCTCGATCTCTTCACGGGCAGGCCAAATCTTTTCTTCGGGAAACTCCCTCTACCCTTGGTCACCTACAACAGCCCCTTAGCAGGGCTTGGGCAGCTTCCTGGCACCCTTGGGTAGCTGCCACCAGTCTCGGGCAACTACAGTCCTCGGGTTTGGCAAGAATAGAGCTTGGGCTAGGCTCGGGCAATAGCAGCAAACTGTCGGGCAACAGTAGCAGGAGCCCGGGCAGCAGCAGCATGGGCTCGGGAAGACAAACATAAGTCCGGGCAACTCGGGCATGCTGGAGGAGCATTTGAGCAGGCAACAGAAGGCTCGGGCAGGCAAAAAGAGGGCTTGGGTAGGCAGAAGGAAGGTCCGGGCCGGCAGAAGGAAGGTTTGGGCAGGCAACCATACACCAGACAACAAGAACAACAACTTCGGGCACCCTTTGTAAAGCAGGTATGGATTTGTACAGTTTCAGGCAACAGTCCAGGCAGGCAAGTACAGATCTGGGTAGCCTGGGCAACAAAAAGGACATCTGATATTTTTGGGCAGCTGAGATAATTAGGGTAGAAAACCCTAATTTGGTTTTTTTGTAAAATTCATCTTCTATGGATTTTTATCTATGCCTCAAACCCATTAGGGTTTGAGAATTATTGAGAACCTCAGTCATCTCATTTAAGTGATGAATTACTAATGCTTTTGGGGTTTTTGTCCTTTAAAGGTTTCCTCGTGAAAAACTACTGCTTCCAGTGTGTGTGATATTGTTGATGTTTCTACTGCACTTGTCTTTTGTTATCTTACAGTTTGCAAAATTTCAAAGAATGCATGCTAATGCTAAAATTCAACATACCACCATAGCAATGGAAAGATTCCATTTTCAGTGGAGAGAAATAAATATTTTCTGTGTTGGTAAAACGATAACAACCAAATTGGAGTTCTAGTTGTCTCAACCAAATTAATAGTCGATCAGTGCAAGATGAAATTGCCCAATGTATCTACACCATGGATATCGTTAAACAAAATAAAATAGTTGATTATGTCTAAAGAATATTACAACTTAGACTTTTGTCTTTATTATGATGCTAAACATTCATTGAATAATTACATGTTACAAAGATGTTTTCAAGGAGAACCCTCATGGGGAATAAACTTCATTTTTTTATGAAATCTTAGAGAATGTCGATGAATGAATATTTTACAATTGTAAACTTGCACGACCCATGGGATTCCACAACCATAATAAGTATGTGTTTCATAATTGCTCATACCAATGGTAACAAAACAAAGGCTAGTTCTTTCCAAAAGGAACTTCCTGCTGCTCTAGAAAAATACAATTCTCTAAGATGATTGTGATCCTTAAATAAACTTCCATAGTCAAATTGTTGAATCTCCGACCCTGCCACAATCCCTCTCATCATGTAGTTTTCCTCAAGGTTACTTGGGGAGCGGGAGCGAAAAGAGAAATTTTCAAAAGATTCTGGTTTGGGATTGTTTCAGGAATGTTTTTTATATAATATATATTTTTAATATATTTTGATGCATATATGCCATCAAATGCTTGTAGAATGTTGAATTAGTTATGGAAAGCATAAAAACATGAAATAAACCATAATACCCTATAACATCATTCATCAATCACTAAGTTGCGGAAATGTCCATGAAGGTGTTGTACCAGTACCTGAAACCCCACGAAATGCCGAAACGGGTACGAAACCTCGCCGATTGTATCGTATGGAGTTTCGCGAGTACGAAACGTCGTACGGTACGACCGACACGTTTTGGGCAAGTTTCTTATTGTACGGACACGTTTCTAGAATTGTTTTTTGCTTGTGTGGGCCTGTACACGCTGGAAAGAGGGCTGTCGGTCCCTAATTTTTCCCTAAAACATTTAAATTATTGATTTTTTACTCAACATGTTCAATTTAATTAGAAATAACTTAATTTTTTTTTATTTAGAAAAAGAAACATCTAGAAAACGTACCTGATTACTTCTGATACACTCATTCTCCACACATTCTTGTCATTTTGCAAGAGCGCTTCCTTAGCAAGCATTTATATTTTGGTTTGGAGCAGCAAGGAGGGCAACAAGAAGAAGAAGGGTGTGGGCAGCAAGGAGGGCATGGGCAACAAGGAGGGCAACCAAGCAGGAGGGAAACAAGAAGGAGGGCGTGGGTATTCCATTACTTGGTGAGCATCCATGTTTGATTTTCAGATGATTTTTTTCACGGTATGGTATTTTTTTCATCATTCATGCATTTTGTAAGTGTGGGCAGATTTTTTAACTGTTTTTGGCATTTGTAGGCAACAACATCTATGGCTTCTCAAACTGGCATTTCCTCTGCTCCTACAGCTTCTCAACCAATAAGGCAACATGAATACTATCCTCTTTGGAGGCATGTTACCAAGCTCAAGCAAATGGGTAGTGGTGGGGGTTCATGGGAATGGAGGTGCAATTTATGTAAGAATGAGAAGACCTTCAAGGGCTCTTACACAAGAGTCAAGGCACATATTTTGCATGAAGGAGTGAATGGTGTTGAAGGTTGTGCATTTACCAAAAATCCAGAGGTTAGGGCTTCATTCAAGAGAGAGCATGATGATGCTCAAAGGTTGAAGGAACATAGAGCAAAGATTGGGATGGGTGGCACTAGCAAGCTACCACCAACAACCTTGGTTACTAGCAACGAGCCAAGGGTTGTTCATGAAGCAAGGAAGAGGAGGGCAGTCCAGCTAGAAGAAGAGATATCTAAGCCTGCAGGTGTAGGTCAAGATAGCAGATTGTTGAAAATGCTCAACAATCAAGGGAGAGAAGAAGCTGAAACAAGAGTGGCAAGGGCCATATATGCTTGTGGCATCCCATTTAATGTGGTTCAGTCCCCTTATTGGCAGGATTTGGTGAGGGCAATCAACACAACCCCCTTAAGGTTTCAAGGGGCCAAACTATGAAAAACTCAAAACAATTTTGCTCAATAAAGAGAGGCTACTGCTTGAGGATGTTCTAAAACCAATTCGTAGCTCATGGAGCGACACAGGGGTTTCCATTATCTAAGATGGATGGACTGATACAAGGCAGAGGCCATTGATAAATATCATTGCATCATCACTAGAAGGAGCAGTGTTCTTGAAGGAAAAAGATTGTTCAGGTGAGGTAAAAGATAGTAATTTCATTGCTGAGATTTTAATTTCTGCTATTGAACAAGTAGGGCCAGCAAATGTGGTGCAAGTTATCACAGATAATGCACCTGTTTGCAAAGCTGTGGCCTTGATTGTTGAGAGTAGATAACATCATATCTTTTGGACTCCTTGCATTGTCCATAATCTAAATTTGATTTTAGAGGAGATTGAGGTAAAAACTCCATGGATTAAGGAGGTCACAGGGCAAGCTAGGGAGATATAAAATTCATCACCAACCACCACTAGTCTCGAGCAATATATCGAGAATACTCTAAATTGGAGTTGCTTAAAGTTGTTGAGACAAGATATGCCTCAAACTTCATCATGTTGCGCTGCCTTGTTGAGGTCAAACCTGCATTAATGAGGATGGTGGTGGGTGCCACTTGGGATGAGTGGAGACAGGAATATTTAGAGAAGGAAAGCATGGTGTGAAGGATGTTGATTGACGAGGATTGCTGGAGCAAGATAGGTTTCTTGCTCAAGTTCACCACACCTGCATTTGAGCTTCTTCGAGATGTAGACACAGGCATACCTTTCTTGGGAGAGATTTATGATGGCATGGATACCATGGTTGAGAAAACCGTGGAAATTATTACACAAGAGGCCCCCACTCTTCTTTTTGTTGATCTTGATTTTGGTGAGCATGTGAGATCCATCATGGTTACGAGGTGGAATGGATTTAACACTCCATTGCACACTTTGGCACATGCTCTAAATCCAAGATTTTATGATGAAGATTTGATTGCTCAAAGCTATGGCAAGAGGGCCTTGCATAAGGACAAGGAGGTGGCCAATGGAGTGAAAAAAGCTTTCCAAAGGTTGCTTCCAGCTTCTCAACAAACAAATGTGAGGGAGGAATTTGCTTGTTTTGCTGCTGGATTAGAGGATTTTTCAGATTTATCTTCTTTGCATGAGAGGAGGACCATGAATTTGATTAAATGGTGAACTTGTCATGGGGCAAATTGTGTATATTTGCAAAGCCTTGCCTCTCGTATTTTATTACAAGTGTTAAGCTCTTCATCTACAGAAAGGAATTGGAGCACCTATGGTTTCATTCATTCCGTGAAGCGCAATAGGCTAGGATCCGAAAAGGCTGAAGATCTTGTATATGTGCATTCAAACCTCCGCTTTGTGTCTCGTAGAGGTGCAGAATATGTAAATGTGCCTCATAAAGATTGTGATGTGGATGCAGAATGCCCAGACTTGGATCTCTCTCTTGCTGCCCTTGATGTTGGTGATGATGCAATAGCAGTGGAACTGGAATTGCCTCTTCTTCCCGTCCTTTATCTAGCTCTACTGAAAAGGCATCTTGTTCTATTTTTGATGAGGATGAGGATCAATATGGCATGTATTAGGAATCTATGTATTTGCAGTTCTCTTTAGCTCATGTTTTATTTCAGTTTCAGCACATATAGCCTCGTTTATAAAGGCTGATTTTGGATTGTATAGCCTCATTTATAAAGACCAATTTTGGATGTATAGCCTCATCTATAAAGGTTAATTTTGGATTTTGTTGCTTGCATCAAGTAATCAATGATTAGCAACATGGTTTTCCTTCTAAATTGTCATTTATGTGTCATTATTTTTTTCTTGCAAGAAAATGTGTTTTTTTAATATATATATATATATATATATATATATATATATATATATTTTATACGACGTTTCCCTTGGTGTTTCCATTTTTGGAGGGTTGCGTTTCCTGCCATACTCGTTTCCGAAACTTCCAGACGTTTCCTCGTTTTGTGCAACTTAGATCAATCATCAATAATAGACTAGTGAATGCCTCAACCGTAGGTCTAGTATCCATAACATCAAGTTATCAACCTTACAACTTCAAATTTTCAATATATAACATTTTGTCATCACTAAAATTGTACTAGTAACGGTTACAAATCTATAGTCTATAACAGAAAACATTAACCATGAAATGAAAGTTGAACTTGAAACAATTCACAAAGCATCATATTTGTTACCAAAGAGTTATAATAATATGCTTTTATGCAGTGACCAGTTAATGACTCAAGTTTCAACAATTCAAAGTTGCAAATTGTGGACTTATAGGTACATCCAACTTCAAACTTCATACTTGAATTGCCATGTATTGTTCACAAAATATACCATAATAAATATGAAAGAGTCAATGATTGAATAGTGCAGAAGCTTGAAAGCACTGTAAATAAGAAAAGACAAGAAAAGTAGATTTTATCGATGTTTCCTCTTGCCACAGGAAATTTCTAATTTCATTTCCCTTGGTCTATGAACAAAGGGATTGGGATTATCATCCCTAGTAGCCACCAACGTTGACCAGCTTGAGCCACGCCCAAGACTTGGTTGTGTATGACCCCCCCTCGCTGATGCAGATGGGGGTCGTGAAGTTGAACCTCTAGGCAAAGATGGTGCATCTGGGAATAAGGTAGAAGATGGTGGTGGCATTGTTGCTGTTGTTGCTGCATGGTCATCCTCATCCTCCAAGCGCTCTAAAGCTAAGGTTCTATCATCCATGTTATGCTCCTCCAGATTGTTGTCCCAAGTGACATATGATCTATTAGTTTTGGCCCGCTAACAGTAATGAGTCAATTGCTGCATGGTCATCCTCATCACCCAAAAGATCATCCTCCAAGCGCTCTAAAGCTAAGGCTCTATCATTCATGTTATGCTCCTCCGGATTGTTGTCCCAAGTGACATATGATCTATTAGTTTTGGCCCGCTCACAGTAATGAGTCAACAACCTCAAGTTGTAATGTACATAAACCAAGCTTTCTGTCCGATTTTCATTTAATCGGTTTCTTTTCACCAAGTAGATGAAGCTATAGGTGCTCCAACACCTTTCTGCAAAGGAACTGTTTACCACCTGTGAAAGCATTTTGGTTGCCAATTTACGCAAGCGTGGGCATGATGAGCCATACATGTTCCACCATTCAATAGGAGGTGCCCTATCTCGACCTTTTTTAGCATGCAAAGTACCATACAAACTAATATCACTGAGGTATTTGCTTAATTCACTACGCAATAAGGCTTATTCCTCTTCATCAGGGACCAACTTGTCTATAGCATCCATGTACCCAACCTGTTCCTCTAGATATGTGTGGAGCTTTCTCCTAACCCCACCCCCAGGTGCTGGTTTGGCCAACCAAGATGGAGAATAATATTTTGGTGTTAATACATATTCTAAGGCATACAGTGGAACGTTGAGATGTTCCCACCTTTTGACCACGTGTGTGAATATGGTCATACAGGATGGGATCCTTCAATTCAATAATATCTTTAATTTGGCCCAACATACTATCCATCTGCTCATACACCTCCCCAATTACCGACTTATCTGTTCTTGCAAACCGAATCATGTGATAAATGGGCTTTGTGAATTGCAAAAAAACTTGACACTTGCCCAAAATTGTCCATCAAGAACGATGTCTTCCACATCCTGAAAATCAAGGCTGTCAGATGTGGATGTAGCCCTATCTTTCAAGGCTTGCCATGATTCACTTGATACCATGCTATCCAATGCCTCTATTACCTTCATAAGGCGCTTGAAGGTGAGGTAATAGCTAGCAAATCTAGTCTTTGCTATCTTTAATAGCTCTAACTTTGAGTGGGCGCGGAAAATGGCATGGGCATTTCTATGGTTGGTAATAAACCTTATCATGTGCTTGCCCTTTTTGTACAGTTCACCAATCCATTTGTAATCATTTTCCTTCAACTTAATAATGTCATGCATCAAAAGGTTCAATGTGTGAACCAAACACCCAGACCAAAATATGTTGGGGTATTTATCTTCAGTGATTGCTCTTGCTGCCTTACAATTAACAACATTATTTGTTATGACTTGGATGACATTGCATGGACCGATAGCTTCAATGTTTTTGAGTAGGAGTTCTACAACGTTCATGTTGGTCTTGAATTTATCTGAGTAGGCATGTGTCGAAAGGAAGACTGCACTAGTAGCAGAGACACCAAGAACATTTATCAATGACTTGCCTTTCACATTTGTCCAACCATCTGATACAATTGATATCCCATACTCATTCCAAGCATTTGTGAATTGCCCCAAAGCTAAGTTGCATGATACGGGGAAACGAAAATGTGTATTCGATATGGAAACACCATGGAAAAGTGACCCCCCCCAAATTTAGGAAATGGGGAAACATGATATATATATATATATATATATTATTAGCAAATTAGGAAGGACATTAAAAAATTAAATGTGAAACAATGAAACATAAATATATACATATACATTTAACAGTTAACTATAACATCACATTTTTACTCGTGAGTCATCACATTTCAGTCATAAGTCCATCACTCCATTAAACCATTTCTATTATAAAATGCTAGTTGCCAAATGGCAAATAGTAATATGATAAAATCCATAATCATCCTTTATATATGAGGCTACATTGCTACAGATATCAAAATGTGAACATTCAACACATAACTATAACTTGGCAAAAGCTAGTAAAAACTAAAGACTCAAAGAGTCAAAGACTAATACTAATAGTCATCATCCTGCTCATCATAGTCTTCCTAAAAAATGGAACAAGATGCACGCTAAACAGATGACTGTGGATTGGAGGAAGAAATTCCAACTCCGCTTCTAGGTTCATCAACAATATTCAGTGCAGCAAGAGAGATGTACAAGTCAACAGTTTCTGATTCCGCATCCCAATCTTTACAAGGCCCAGAGCTGTATTTTGGACCTGTACGAGATGCAAGGCAGAGGTTGGAGTGCACATAAACAAGATCCTTAACCTTTTGTGAATTCAACCTATTGTGCTTCACAGAGTGAATAAATCCATAGGTGCTCCAATTTCTTTCTGTTGGTGAAGAGCTTGCCACTTGTGAAAGAATACGAATGGCAAGGGTTTGCAAGTGTACACCATTTGCTCCATGGAAAATCCATCACTTGATTGGATTCATGGTGCTTCGTTCATCCAAAGCTGATATGTCTGAATAATCATCCAATCCTGCAACAAAACTAGCAAATTCTTCCTTCACCTCCCTACGTAAATCAGTTGGAAACATTCTCATAAGAGCTTTTTTCACTCCATTGGCCACCTCTCTATTCTTATGTGGTGCCTTCCTCTTCCCATTGCTTTGAGCAATGAGGTCTTCGTCATAGAATCTCGGGTTCAAGGCATGGGCTAAAGTGTGAAGTGGAGTGTTGAAGTTGTTCCACCTCTCAAGCATGATTTTCTGCACTAAATCAACAAACTGAGCATCAACAAATAATAGCTGAGGATTCTCTTGTGAAATGATTTCCATAGTTTTCTCAACCATGGTGTCCATGCCATCATATACCTCTCCCAAGAAAGGTTTGTCTGTGTCAGCACTATGGAGAAGCTCAAACGCAGGGCTTGTGAACTTGAGCAATAAATCTATCTTGCTCCACCACTCCTCAATAAGGCATAATCTGCGCACCATAGTTCCTCGCTCTGAATCTACATGCCTCCACTTAGCCTAAAGTTGACTCACGACCATAGAAACTAATGGTTGCTTCACCTCAACGAGGCGACATAACATGATGAAGTTGGAGGCAAATCTTGTTTCAACAACTTTCAACAACTCCAATATGGAGAATTCTCGAAATATTGCTTGAGATTGGTGGTGGTTGGTGATGAATTTAATTATCTCCCTTGCTTGGCCTGTCAGTTCCTTTAACCATGGAACTTTGCTATGTCCAAAAAATGTGATCATACCTGCTCTCAATAATTAGATCCACAGCTTTACAAACTGGTGCATTATTCGTGATAACTTGCACCACCTTACTAGGCCCTATTTGCTCAATAGCTTTCATTATAACATCAACAATAAAAGGAGCATCCTTTATCTCCCCTGAGCAGTCTTCAGCCTTTAGGAACATTGCTCCTTTTGGTGAAGTGGCAATAATATTTATCAATGGTCTCCGCCTAGTATCTCTCCATTCATCAGAGACAATGGTAACACCAAAGCTACCCCATGAAGCACGAATAGGTGATAGAACATCCTCTAAAAGCTCCTTCTCCTTTTTTAGGAGATTGGTTCGTACCTTTTCATAGTTGGGCCTCTTGAATCCTTTGGGAGTAGTGTTAATTGCCCTGATCATGTCTTGCCAATAAGGAGACTGAACCACATTGAAGGGGATACCACATGCATAAACGACTCTAGCCACTCTAGTTTCAGCTTCTTCCCTCCCCTGAACATTCACCATTTTAGATATCCTGCTTTCTTGAATTGAAGGAGAAGGTCTGTTAGTGATTTTTGATGCATGTCCCTGTGTTTGAGTTGCCTTTCTCTTCCTTGCTTCACACACAATCCTTTGCTCCATGGATGGAGCTTGACGTGTGGCATTATTTAGCTCATCATGTCCTCTTTTAACCCTATCAACCTCTTGTTGTTCATTCTCAAACTTCCTCCTTTCCCTTGGATCACTTGTTTTTGTGCAACTATCAACCCCTTTTCCAATTTCATGCAAAAAATGTGCCCTCACTCTTGGGTAAGAGCCCTTGTACAACCCATTGTAGAGAGTGGACTGCCATTCCCATGAATCGCCACGTGGAATTCTCGCAATCTTCTTATCATGCCTCCATAATGGGTAATATTCAGCCTTTTTGTTGGGCTTAGGCAGTGGAGGAAAAGAGGCTTCTTCATTAGCAGCCATTACTTCTGCAAAAAAAACAAAAAAAATTGAAATTTTGAAAACAAATTAGCATTTTTTTTAAAATGAAGCATACATCAAATAAAAAAGCATCATAACCCTGAAAGATTGCTTGTTGCTCACCACTAAACACCAAAATCTGACTGGTGCTGCCCCAAAATGCCACAAAAGTGGAAAATCAGATGGTTGTAGCTATCTAAAAAAACGTTGGTTGCTGTAGCAGCAAATCGTTGGACCTGACCTCCACCTTCAAAAATCAACAGTCTAGACTCTAAACAAATTATTTCTCAAGAGGCACACGACTATAGCAACCTTTCTTCCTTGGATAATGTTGAAAATTTCAAGACTCGAAACTTACCTTATCACCTTCTACTGAGAGTAGCAATCGCTTGCTTGCTTAATGCGTTGTGGTTGTGAAGATATGAGATGAGGCATTTTATAAAAAAAAATTGCTTTTCCTTCACCTAATCCTAAGCCCAAACCACAGTTTGGTTAATTAACTCACGAAAGAAACACAAAGCGGGCCTCGACGGGCTTTTTCGTTTTGGAAACACGTTGTACGGACAATGATACATGCCTGAAACACGGTTCAGTCCGTACCACACACGTTTCCCACATGGGGTTTGGTGTGGTACAGTCTGAAACACGTTTTAGATGCGTATCACACACGTTTCCAGGTAGATACGAGCAATGTACGATGACGGGGGGTAGGTGTTTCCTGCAACGTAACCCCAAAGCATTTTGGATCTTGGCTTTTTCCTTGTCAAATCCCACAGTTCTAGCTTTGTCATACTCAGGGCTCTTGTATCTTGCTGGGGCAGTGCAGATGGCCTCTACCATTTCATGTCAATAGGGTGAGCGAAGAACATTGAATGGTATGCCACATGCATAGAGAAACTGAAACACCTTTGAATCCACATCATCCCTACCACCTTGATCAAGGGAATCTGATATTGTCTTGCTACATGACTGGATGGGAGAGAATTTACTGCCTTGGGTGGATGGGCCTCCAGTTCTTGGTGAACATGAAAGGTCTTGGTCATCCGTTGATCGTTTTGTTATGTTTTATGCTTCAAATTCTTCCTTCTTATAGATGGCTCTTCGTGTTGATACCACATGTGGGCAGACACAAACTCTTATAGTTTTTCTTTCATCACATGGCATGTGCCCACATAGATGTCTTCTCACACGAGTATATGAACCTGTGTATGTCTTTTTACAATGGGGGCAAACAAATTTGGTGGTTCCACCCCTCTGCCTCCTCCTTGCCTTGTGACATATTTCCACAAGGGTGTGGGGTCCTCTTTGGTTTTCTTTCGGTTTTCCTCCTCCTCTCCATGGTATGTTCCACTTCCCACTTCTTCATCCTCTCCCTCATTCCTCCTTCGGTTTCCAATCACCATCATTAAAATAACAAATGGAACCAACCAAATGGAACCTGAGATTTAACCTGTTGCCCGCAATAGAATGAGGGAGGAAGCATGGAAAAGAGTAGGAGAGGAACATCTACAAAGTACATACTCTAGAATTTATATTCCAAGCATTCATGAATCATGATTGAATATAGAAATCAAAGTTCAAAAACTTTCAAACACAAAGCAAATCAACAAGAAAGATTGTAGAGCCTACCTCTTTGGCTCCCGCTCTCCAATGGTGGTGACAAGTTCAAGTTTCAACCTTCTTCAATCTCCAATGATGGCAACCTTCTCCTCTTCTTCTCTCCTCTCCTCCTCTCCTCTCCTCTCCTCTCCTCTCCTCACTTCTCTTCTCTTCTCTTCTCTTGCAAAGTGAGAAATTGAGAAAGAAGATGGAGAAGAGGGCTTTATCCCTCGAAGCCCTCCTCCTTCCCTACAAAAGCCCACTAGTGGACCCCATCCCCCTCCTCTGTTTTCTCTCTTCCGCGGGCATCGTGTTAGAGTGGGAGCTAAGACGAGAGCGAATGGGAAGCGTTATGGAGCTATCCGGGAGCAATAAGGGAACGTTCAGGGAGCTATCGCTCCTGTATCGCTCTCGGACAGAACAGGGAGCATGTGGATGATCCCGGGAGCGTGCTCTATAAAACGATCTGGATCGGGAGCCCTTCCTCAACGATTTCATGAGAATGGAGCTTTCATAGCGTGGGCGAGGGCGAGGGGAGAGTGCTTCCCTGTAACCTAGGTTTTTCTTATTATGGGCCATTTCCAAATGCTGGTTAGATCCTAAGTTGTGAGGAAACTTGTGTTTAGGGAAGCCACTTAATATGCACATTTCGTCAAAGTTCATTGATATGAAGTTGAAATTACATATGAATCATAAATCTAAATATGATAAACCAAGTGGATTTTTTTTTTGTTTTTCGTTTTTGGTACCCATAGGTCTGTGAAACAGTGTCCAGGCATCCTCAACAATGTTATCAGAACTGTACTGGATATCAAACCGGTCAGACGAAAAAATCTGAACGGGACCGGAACCGTAAAAAAGTTGAACCAATAAATCAGTTGACAAAAGAATACATAAAATTTTCAAATTTTGAAGTAAAACATAGATATTTATGTGCATTTATATGAATCCAAACAATTATACACATATATGCAATTTTTCTCATCTAACTAAAACATCGAGTTCAACCCACATCTGACCCAAAATACATAAACAAACAAACTCTAAATGACCTCTAGAGTCCAAAAAACTTTATGCTACAAAAAATAACTACATATCATCAAAATCATTGCCTAATTTGGGATCCTATTTAGCAATAGCACCTTGTGCCCCACTCCTCTAGGCTCTATCCCTTGCCGCTACCTCGATTTTTTTGTCTTTTATAAAGCTGCATAATTCATTTTCTATTAACAAAGGAGACAAAATACAAAATACAAAAGCATTGCTATCAACTTACGGGGGCCCGAGACTATTTGCCATCTGCCCAGTTGTCAAAAAATACCGAAATTTTGTTCAAATTTAACAAAACTAGCAGTAAACCTTGTCCAAATTAGTGCCACCCGACTGACATATTACATTTTAGACAAATTAAACTACCAATTGACATATAAATGAAGTAACTGTTGAGTAGAGAAAACCAAAAAAGCTGAAAGACGCAAAGAGAACCTGAGACAACCATGGCTATCTTAGGTGGTAGCATCTCCATGTGTCGTGTCTGACGTTTTCAGAATTGGGCAGGGTCCATAGTCATCTTCCTGCGCTTGAGAAGGTTGGCTGACCAACTGAGGCTTTATAAGAGGTCTTGAAGCCTTGTTGCTTTCTGGTTCATCGCGGACCCTTTTTGTAAGCAAGGGGGGCTCTCCCCATTGGGAGCAGTGGATCTCTGGGCCGCTTCGGAAGTCTTGCAAGCCGTACATCGTTGCTCGAAATTCTCACCACCTTCCTTCTCCACAACACCACGAGCAATGGCATAATGCCTCCAGCTGAAATTGGCTTCCAGACTGTTCATTTGCTCGTTAGTTTGAGTCAGGCAAGCCCTAATACCCTGCACTGTCTCCCTGGGTTCGAGGACACCTAGTCAGATTCTCCATTAACATGCTCATCATGTTTTTCATTATCCAATAATGGTTTATCTTGCCCCCTTTCCTCCCAAAAGTTAAAGTGCTCAGAGACCACACGGAATTCACAGTCGTCAATCATACACCACATCGACATTGAGACCTGCGCAAGATAACCATCCGTTACACCCAGGCCGACCTTTCTCCTGGCACCACCACACCCAATTTTGGCTCGCCTTGGGGTGCTTCTCTGCCTTGGCATATCGTTGTCTCGTTCAACGACCTTGTTGACAGAGGAGTAGACCAACAACACCAGGATAACTAACAGATCGACTTCCTTGAGGTCGAGGAGCTCCATCTCCTCCATAGCTATCCTTCCTAATCCTGGCTCGGCCACATGCGAGAGGGTTTTGCTCATTAAATTCTGCATAGACTCCATCAAACCTCAGCCCTATAAACCGTCTTAGAGAAATGCAATTCCATCTGCCGGAGGTGGTGGATTAATGCTTGACGTTTTGAGCATTTAACTCCCGCGCGAACCAAGAGCCACACGCTTTGTCCCCTACCTCGTTTGAAGTGCTTTGGCTAGGTGTCCTTGTCGGGGGCTGCTCCGTGAACTGTCCCCACTTCATCTCCGACGGGTTACCCGCATCCAAGGCTCTACCTCGAATCTTGAAGTTGATCCTCCAAGGATATTAGTCAACACCTTACAATCAATTTTGATGAAACTTCCTAATCCAAGCAATAAAATAAGGTAGAAAAAGCTTCCCATACTTAATAAGTATAATAAGTGATTTTGCGTGAGTGGAGGGTACATATTTTTAAGGTCATGACAGAAGAGTTCAACAATCAGCACCACCTACATCAAGGTACATAGAGAGGTTGCTGTGCTTGATTAAATGCCAATCCCATACCCTCATACATGATACAATCCAGTGGAAATGTTGCAATCCTGAAAACTCTTAAGTCTGTTGAATTCTGAATGGGATCTAAAATTCTACTTTTTGCATATGTAGTCCGATGAGGTTGGAACCACTCTCACAAATTTGATGGTAATGTTAAAAATTTAAGTAAAATGAAAGATAAGGAGAATGTCACTTTTATCTTGAGAATTTAATATTACTAAATGACACTGGTCCTAGGCGCCCCCAAAATTGGGGTGCCCTGTCTCCTGTGATCAACGTCCCCTGATTTCATGACAGACGTCTTAGAGGGGTTTGCAGGTGGAATACCCAGTTCGGTAAGGTATGTCTGGGGATGTAGAGATGTGAACCTGGGACACGGGGATGAGAACCTGGGGCATGGACATGAACTCTACCCCCAGGTTTGGGTACTCATGCTACCTAGGTTAGATCAATTTGACTGCTCTTGCATCCCTTCAACAATCAAAACTGTTTGGCTTACCTTTTGATAATTAATGTTACTGTCCAGATGATTTGTCCTTGTCATGAAATGCCACATAGACATCCCCTCCTTGTTGACATCTGTCTAACTGAACTAACATTATTGAGAAGGCTCCCACCAATGCTACAATCAATGTGTTCATCGAATCTGAGTAAATTTCCCTGCTTGGTTTGTCAACTTGTGCACAGTAATTGATTTGCTAGTTAACTTTGTTGTCGAGCTTCTTTTAGTCGGTTCTTCTTTATCAGTCAGTCGACCTGGTTCAATCAATTTTGTGAGTTGATCCTACCTCCAGTGTTCTAGTTTTCTTTGAGTCAATTCAATTTTCGGATCAGGAAATGCATAAAGACATTATTCGTGAATCTTGGGGAAGTTGTGACATTAGTAAGACGTTCATAGTGAATTTTGCTGAAACCTTTTTCCACATATTATTGAAGAGAGTGGAGTGTCTATTAACATTTGAATCAGTTCCTGAGAAAATGATTACCTTTTCTATACAGTTAGGGAAACCATCAGTGTGATAGGGCATGCATATTCTTAATGGTTACCTTATCCAAAACTCTTTAAGTGATACATGTTCTTATGAAGTTGTCCTCTTCCTTTCTAGCGAAATTGTTGCCTGAAATGTGACTAATTATGAAGAGAAACCTTAACCAAACATTTGATAATCTGCTTTTCTATCTTTCTAATAACTTGTGATTTGATTGTGTATAGAATCTCTAGTATATATTCAGTATGACTGTGTGTGTTTCAAAACTTATTACTTTTGGCATTTTTTCAATGGATTAAAATTATTTGGGTAACACAATAAAGAGTGCTACTCGTGAAAGGGGGCTTGGTGGACATGATTGGACATGATAATGGTTCAAGAAGTCCACAGCCTTTAAACTAAATAAGAGTTCTATGCAGGCCATTCACTTTGCCCTAATGTAGGTAGTAAGAGTCAACTATCTGAAGTGATCATCCAACCTTGCATTGTGCATGTCAATCTAGCTGTCTTTTACTTTTTGGATAACTGTTAAAACATTAAATGCAACATTTACAGTTTACCTAAGCGAGGCGTTTTAGTATCTGATGTATTGAGTCAGTTTTATGTGTTTAATTCCTTTTGTATCATTTGTAAGCTTGTTCCTCTCTGAAATTCAAGAAGTGGGGTGTCCACTTTAAGATGATGCCAATGGTAGAGGAACCGTTTTAGCACCACAAAACATAGGGACATTTGTCATCAGTTTAGCACTACTTTGGGTAAACTGCATGGATTTCAAAAATATCACGACATTGTTCCAAATTTAATTTCATGGTATTATGAGCACACGTTTGCTTGCATTTTTTGATCTATTTATTCGACTGATTGTTTTTTTTATGCATAGATATACTTTTTTTGTGGTTGTGTTTTTAACTGAGAATCATGTTAATCTCTGCCGTAAACAGTCTTTACAAAATGAAAGAAAGCTTTATTTTGTCTTCCATGAGTTGATTTTGTACTTTACCGGTTCACATTATCTGTCATTGACAGCTTTTCTAATTTGTCATTTTACAGGGATATCGGATATTATTGCTGCCTTTCAAGAAGCCATAAGAAATGCATCACAAAATGGACGAGAGGCCAGACAGGGAATTTTGCAAGAAAGCTCTATTGAAGATAAGGCACAAATTCTCACAAGTGACATAGAGACTGATGGAAGCACAGCCATTGAGAAAATTCAGGATGCACTTCAGCATTTAGTTTTTGTGGTTTTCTCTACCACATTGAAGAGCTGATGACTAACAATATGCTTACAGCCAGCTCAACTCAATATTTGAATTCAAATGATGTTCAAATTTCCTGAGAACTGTAATGATGTTGTATCTATGTCATTCTTAATTGTTTTCTTACTTAAATTTTGAATTAATTGTATACATATTTAGGTCTCTTATTGAACTGACTCATTTGTACAAATGTATTTCATTTTGGTAAATAAAAGGAGATTTATTAGAGTACAGGAGACTTACATATATATTAGAGAAGATAAACCAGGGGTCACCAAACCGATCAATTACCTAGGACTATATATATACTTACTACTGAGCATATATCAGTTCATAGCAGGTTCTAATAAGATTATCTTTCTAAAATTACTGCGATTAACAGGATAAGAAATTTTATATTGGCCAAAAGATGGAAATCTTATGAAATCAGATATGTTAAAAAATGGATGAAGTAAAGGTTGCGTCGATGCCTCCTGGGTTTGATGATTTTGGGCATGATATCCAGGATGATACTTGCCCAGATAGATGGGCTATTTTGCTTCCGTCCGTTGTCTGCACTTTTGGGCTTCTTCTGCCTCTCAACCCAAATTGCATGTCCCTTGCATTTCTAGTTTGTACATGTCCTTATCCAGGAATCTGCTGTAATATTTTTGGTAGAGCATAGCAAGGAGAGAATCTCATCTGCAGTCCTAGGCTCGAAGTCTTTGTTGCCTTTGTGAGCTTGTTCAGAATTCAGTTCTAGGGAGCCTTCGATACTTTTTTTTTGTTGGTTAAGTGCCCTGTGACTTGTTGGGCGAACCTTTGGTCTGAGAAACCACAATCCAGGGGCATCTAAGCCGTCAAAATCACCTGGGGATCGCACCCGGCCTGGCCTCACCAACCCTTAGCATGGTTGGCTTTAAATGTCGCCTTCCAGGAGCAGCAGGTTTTGATCCTGGGCTGCCAAGCAAACGAAACCCCTCTCGACCGTTTGCTCTACCTGAATTGACGGGAGCCTTTGATACTTACCAGAAGGCCAAGGACCAAATTCCAATTTTGTGTTGTCCTTGTCTATTTTGGTTGGACGGCTTTGGCCAAAATGGAAATGTTGTATGTTGTTTCTTCCATAATTTGTTGTCTCTGATTATTCTAGCTATAACGTCTTGGACAGACCATTAGGTGTAAACCCATGCTTGAAATACCGACCTTCTCACTTGCGTGTTGCAGGCTCTCGGGTAGAGCAGAAGATGGATCTTCTGTGTCCAATGGACTTTCCTTATAGTTCTCTGCTCTTTCCTTTCTCTCCAGTTCTTCTACCTTCTCCCGAACTAATGACAGGCGTCGTGCCTTGCAAGTCTTACAGTTTGTCACTATTCTGTCTGCCTATCGGAACCTGCCATTTCTCTTGCCCACTGCAGCTGGCCGTTTTTCCTCAGGCTCAGGAGATTTTCCTCTAGATTGGCAAATGTTTATCCCTTTGTGGGCTCTGGTTTGGACAGTTTGAGGGGTTCTCTTCCTTGAGGTTTCCCTCTGCACTACTCAATGGTTTTCCTCTGGCCTAGAGATGGCTGGATCTGTTCCACTCATTTGTGCAAATATATTCTCTGAAGCTAATTGCTACTGGTGTCTAGCTTTGCTTTATCATGTTGCAGTAACGAACTACATTGTTTATATCCGTAAGGATGGTATTTTTTTTGCCTCATAATACTGACCATTTGTGACATTTTGTTGATACGACATTGTATATGCTATTTTATTTGTGATAGAATTAACGAATTGTAGTTTATCTGGAATTGTCTCATCCCTCCCACCTATTAAAGATGGGAGTAATAAGACTACCCATAAGTAATTTTCAGTGATTTGAGAACACCAATAGACGTAAGTACTACAGCCGACAAACAGTGATGGAAATGGTATGTTGCAGCTTCCTAACAGCATTCTATGTTAAGGTTGGAACCCATAAGTAATTTTCAGTTATTTGAGAACACCAATAGAAGTTACTACTAAAGCGGACAAACAACGATGGAAATGGTATGTTGCAGCTTCCTAACAGCATTCTATGTTAAAGTGGAACCTGGTATTAATGGAAGTGATTTTGAGTCAGAAAATTAATGTATTGTCTTCAGTGGGAAACATAGACATTTTCACTGGTCATTTGCAAGTTTTCGTATTGGTTGTATCTTGAGGTCCCAAAAAATGAAATCATTGATTTATTCATTTCTTTAACTCCTTTTCTGGCTGGAGAGGGTTCGGGGAGCAAGCTTGCTAGGTTTGAACTTGGGTCCTCGTAGTTGCAGTCGCCCATCTTGCTGTTAGACTACATCCCAACTGAGATCTCGGCATTTCATTACGAAATAACCGAAATTATAATCAGACAATCTCCAAAACTAGAATTAGGATAAAGGAGTTAATGCTTGGATCTAATGAAAATATCTAAGAAAATAAGAAATTGAGATTGTGTTCAATGGAACTAGAGAATAGAAATGGTGACGAAGTTAAATAACATTGTAGGGCAGGAAAACAAGACACAGCAATAAACTAAGTCACTTGTATTAAGTTGAAATTATTCTTCATGTTTTGTAGAGTAGTCTTGGAAATCTCCAAGTTTTATTAAGGGCTTGTGGTCGAACAACAAAGTTGTTGAAATCAGGAATCTGTGTTTATATCATGATCTAGTCTCACTTAATTTTCTTGAGTAGTGATAAGTCAAACACATGCCTCTATTTGAATATTGTCCTTGGAATTGTTATGATCTAATGTATTATCCAAACTTTTTAATTACACTCATGAGGTGAGTGATTAATAAATATAAACTGTAATTACTACAGTTAATCTCAATGGCTTGAATGTTTAATTGTTAAAGGACCTTAATTCCCCACTGCAATCAAATGTCTAAGATCTTTAGTGTAATTTGCCTTGTGACACAATTAAATGAAATTAATATCCTAAATCATAGTTAGTTAAGCCCTTTGGAACATTATTTGACTGTGAAAGAGGACCATCAGGAACTTTAATATCACGAGGCATAGCTAGGCAAAGCCCCTTGGAACATTATTTGATTGTGAAAGAGGACCATCAGGAACAACTGGGCCCAATGACTTGTGGAAAAGGTGCTAAAAAATTGTACCGTAGAGGGTCTCTCTGATTAGGGAGGTTCTTAACAGGTTGAAATGTGCCTAGCTAAGCTCTCTGAATGGGGTTTTGAGTCGGCTTTATGTTCACGACTTAGATGTTGACAATTAAGTTGTGCAGAGCATTGTAATAGGACAGATGAACCTAGCTAAGCTTTTTGATTTGAGTGTTGAGTGGACTTATGCCCATGTTTTGGATGTTGAAAATTTAGTAGCTTTCCAATGATAATCTAGGCAGAGTTTAGAGGAAGTCCATTCAGATTCCTACTATATTCCATGGATGCGTTTGACTCTTCCAATAAATGAGGAAGACAGTTCTCAATGTTGCTATTGATTTTATATGTTCCTCTACCCTATTCTAAATATAAACTGTTTGTGTTTCATGCAAGATGGTTTATTATTCTGAAGGTGTTTCTGTTTGAAGGGCAGCATTAGAAACAATCGTCACTCCCAAAGTTGTGTACATCCTTAATTTTTAAAAACTGCTTTGCCTGTCTTCTTTTTGACTTTGCCATTGAATTTGCCCATGGGATATCCTATGTCAGGTTTGAACCAATGTACTAGAGTTTAGACTGTTTGTCAACAATAACCAAGATGCTTTGCTAGTCTTTGCTCATAATTTCTATGACACTACCAGGTATTTGTGAGAGGCGGTAAAGCATAAGAATGATATATCATAAGAATATCAATTTCTCTGTTGCGTTTTAAGAATGATTAATCAAGACAAGATCAAGTTCTTTGTTGCCTCTTACTATCGAATTTTCAGGGTAGGTTAGGCAAGCTTGCAACATGACTACGATGTTGGTCATTGGGTTACCCAAAATTCAACGAATTGCCTAAGAATCATAGTCCGTAAGTCTAATTTTTTTAATGTTTTACGGTTGCAACAAGGTTGAAGCTAGAGAAGGTTCACAACGTGGTCTAGAAGCCTTTGTTACCTTTGACTTGCTAGTGTATAACCATGAGAATCGTTCGTGGACACAATGTCTGTGGACGTTATGCATGACCCAACAATCAATTACGTAACTTATAATTTAAAATAGAATAGTTATTTGGACTAAAACCCTTGGTTGGTGAACTCCGTTGGGACAAGGCAATCCTTAACAAATCTTTTCCATTACACGATTTTTTATGGATGGGAGGGTAATGGGAATATCAACTCCCACTGCTATCCATAGCGCTAGATCTCGATTTTCAAAATTGTGTAGAATTTGACACATCGCTTCTCTAGAACCAATATATAGGATAGAACCAATATATAGGGTTAAGAAGACAAAAGACTATCATATATGATAATTGTGATTTGCTTCAATCCTTGCCTAAATTGGAATAAAGGTTCTCTTTGTTACTAAATAATGCTATTAATCTAATATATGGATCTCCCCTCAAGATTTGAAATCTCATCATCACATTCAACATACATTCTTTCTCCTCTTCAAGATTCGAAATCTCATCATCACATTCAACATACATTCTTTTTTGAGTAAATTTATTTAGATGATTGAGTTGTCTGTCCACAGTCATATCATCTTTTAAGGACTCAAGAAACAGGACATCTCTTTCTCCCCCAAGATTCGAAATCTCATCATCACATTCAACATACATTCTTTTTTGAGTAAATTTATCTAGATGATTAAGTTGTCTATCCACAGTCATATCTTCTTTTAAGGACTTGAGAAACATGACATCTCTGTAAATAATGAATTTATTATTTTATTAATCATACAACCTATATGCTTTTGAGGTGTTAGAGTACTTGAAAAAAATACATTTTTTACTTTACTAAAGAATGTGAGGAATTGTTTTCCTTTTTATTAGATTTTCTTGTTTACTTCATAATTTACACGAATGTAATGTATTTGTAAAAAAGAAAGGAAATGCATGATAATAATTTACATAATAATCAGCTTAAAGATGCATATTCCCTATAAATGACATTCAAAAGTTGTTTTCATATTATTTTATTATTAGATCATTCAAAACATATTTTACTTTTTAAGAATAACTTGAAGATAATTTCTTTTCTTTGCTCTTTTAAAACAAGAGAGTACATGTACCAAGAAATTCTCTTATTCATAGCTTGTCTTGGCTCCAGAGAGATGACGAAATATTTTTTAGTGCAATGCCTTGTTAGATAAGAATACAACTATACTGAGTCACGGTCACCATCTATGAGGTTACCACCCATATATAGCTGTGGCTAGGACTTTCTCTCTTATCACTGACTTGTCTTTCGATATTTCCTTTTTCTCCTACCCAAGACAATAACCTTCACTCCAATAAATAGTAAATGAAAGGCTTCATAGTGAAAAGTAATGACCCTTTATGTGTTTTACATCGTAACTGTTATTACATAACCACAAAACAACTTATTATTATTATTATTATTTTTAATCTTTTTACATTTTATTCTTATTTTCAAGAACAATTATTTTATTTATTACATGAAGAAATTGGTACGTGACATCTCCTTGAATTGATGATGCCTTCATCGACCTTGTTCCCATTTGCATAAAAAATTCAATATCAGATATCTTTTATAAAATTAAATATTCTGTAAAATATTCAAATTTTTTATTTTGTTTTCTTGAATGTTAAAACATCAACATGAAAGTCAATAGATCAACAAACATCAATAAACTATATAATCTAATAAAGACAAATAACAACATAATGTTAATAAGTATTATTCCAAAAGTAATTTTTGAGTCATATTAGTCACTACATGACTCTAATACTAACAAGGTGAATGTCTAGAATTTTGATTTTTTTTTTTTTTTTTTTACATTT
>LPNX010541521.1:0-24658 GCA_001517045.1 Pseudotsuga menziesii
CTGGAATAATTGACAGTAGTATCTAATATTACATAACTAGTTCTTGCTTGAGTTTATTTTTAGTAATGGAGTTATCCGAAAACATGGAATAGAACTATATAGTAAACAATATGAAATTCTAGTCTAACTTCTAATATTTATTCTTACAGAAGAATCTAATGGAAACAACAATACAGTACTAGGAATAGTTTTTAAGACTGTAGGAAAATAACTTATGAATTTGTAAAAACACTTGTAGTAACTGCAAGTAAAATAGGAAACTCGGTTCAGAAGAATACTACTTCTCAACACCGAGATACTGTGCTGGAGTACGATCTGGTGATCCCAGATGTGGAAAAACACAGTAACTTTTAACATATTAACTACTGATATTTTGAGATACTAACTTCACTAAACTAATTAACTTCTCAGACATATAAAATAAACATAACATGCATCCATTCATTCTCAATAAACATAAAGAAATAAGTGACAGCACCTGTTTAAGATATGGACAACAACAGCAATGGGAGGCCGTTCCTCCCTACCAACTCCTGGAGAGCGCTCAGACAGCGACTCCTCAGGACCCCCGAGCTTGCTCTGGTCTCCCTGGCTAGAACTAGGTGCAGCAAAGTTAGATACCAGTCTTCAACTTAGTATTAACTCAGAACTTATCAGTAAGTTCTCCCAGCTAAAAAGCTGTAAATAACCAAGTTACTGCAGCATTCCTCTCAAACAACTTCCTTACTGTTTTTCCCTCTTCCTCAATGAATTTCCTGAATAACATTCACCTGAATGCATTTTCTCTGGAAAATAACTGAGCAGCCTCAGCTCTCTTCATTAAGTACTTTTAAAAGATTGCCTAGGTCTTTGTTGGGTTAACTGTCATTTAATGAGCCACCTGCTTTGATTCCAATTTCTTGGGGAATCATGACCCCAAATATAGGGAAGTTGCCACCTCCAACTTAGGAAGTGTTTGAGGATGCTGCCACTTGTCTTTTTCCTGCCACCTAGTTCCATCCACCAGTTTGACCAGTAACCTCTTTTTAACAGCTCTCTCATGCTGTTGTCTCCATAATTTATTTATTAATAATATAATATTCTGAATTACACTCCATTATTGTTGACTTTGCTAAGTCATCAATCCCTACTTAGGATTAATTTTAACATAATGTCTCAAAAATATAATAAAACAATTTACATAATTTTACAAAATTGGGGTATGTGACATTCTCCCACATAGTTTCGGAGGTACCCTTCCAACCATTTATTCACCCTCTCTGTTTGTCCGTCAGTTTGTGGATGGTATCTTGTACTTGGAGTCAATTTAGTTCCCACCAATCTAGAAACTTCTTGCCAAAAATCACTCATGAATCTACCATCTCTATGACTCACAATGCTCTTGGGGAGCCCATGCAATCTGAAGATTTCTTTGAAACAAATATCAGCCACTTGTGCAGCACTAAAAGAGGATGTAACATAAAATAAATGAGAAAACTTATTCAATCTATCCACTACCACATATATGCAATCCTTTCCCAAAGATTTGGGCAAACCGGTGATGAAATCCATTGATATGCTGTCCCATTTTTGCTCCGGAATGGGAAATGGTTGTAATAAACCAGCGGGGTGTGTGAGTTCTGATTTTTTTTGCTGACATACCTTACATTCATTTACATACTTCTGAACATCTTCCTTCATGCCTTTCCAATATAACCTTTTCCTTAGTTGCCTATAGGTTTTTAATATCCCCGAATGACTTGCTAGTGGGGGATCATGTGCTTCCTGCAAAACTTTGTACTTAAGATTTGAATATCGAACCAAATAAATTCTACCCTTATAATATATCAGCCCATTCAAAATTCTGTAGTTATCATCTCCCATGAGTCCATCTAATACATCACAAGCGAACTTATCTTTTGCATATTCAACTAGTAGCATGTCTTTCCAATTTTTAGCAATGTCCATAAGAGAAAAAGAAGGTCTTTGAGATAATGCATCTGCTACAATGTTATTCTTTCCTTTCACATAGTCAATATCAAAATCATAAGCTTGGATCTTGCTTACCCAATTTTTTTTCCTTTCATTTAGATCCTTTTGGGTAAGGAAGTGTCTTAGACTATTATGGTCAGTTTTCACCACAAACTTGTTTCCTACCAAGTATTGTCGGAATTTGGCCAAGGCATGCATGATGGCCAACATCTCTTTGTCATATATGGAGTAAATCTTTTCATGAGGCTGCAACTTTCTGCTCTCAAAGGCTATAGGGTGTTGCCCTTTCTTTAGGACAACCCCTACTCCTTCACCTGAGGCATCACATTCAACAACAAAAGGCTTAGAAATATCAGGTAATGCAAGTATGGGACAACTACTCATTACCTCTTTCATTTTTTGGAAGGAATTTTCAGCCTCTTCATTCCACTTGAAAGCATCCTTCTTAGTCAAATCAGTGAGTGGAGAAGTCAACTTGGAGAATAGTATGTACATATTCCAATGAAACCTCTTAATTCTGTGATGTTTTTTGGTGATGGCCATTCTAATATAGCCCTGATCTTTTCCATGTGCAATTTCAGTCCATATTTCCCAATAATGTGCCCAAGATATAATAGTTCTTTCATCCCAAATTCACATTTAGACATCTTAGCATACAAAGACTGTTCTTGCAAAGTTTTCAATACAATCTCTAGGTGTTGCAAGTGCTCTTCCCAAGTTTTACTATAAATAAGAATATCATCAAAGAAGACTAAAACAAACCTTCTAAGCTACTTGCAAAAGATTCTATTCATACATGCTTGAAATGTAGCTGGAGCATTAGTCAACCCAAATGACATAACAAGAAACTCAAAGTGACCATAATGACATCGAAAAGCAGTCTTTTGCACATCTTCCTCCTTCATCCGAATTTGGTGATAACTGGATCTAAGGTCAATTTTGGAAAAGTATTGAGCTCCAAATAGCTCATCCATGATCTCATCAATCCTAGGGATAGGATATCTATTTTTGATGGTCTTCTTGTTCAAAGCTCTAAAGTCTATGCACATCCTCAAAGTTCCATCTTTTTTCTTTACCAACACTACTGAAGAAGCATAAGGGCTAGAGCTTGGTCTAATGCGTCCAAACTCTAAGAGTTCTTGAATGGTCTTCTCAATATCATCTCTGAACTTCTTGGGATGTCTATAAGGTGGTATCTGAATGGGTGAAGTACCCTCCTCCAAAACAATGTTATGCTCAACCCCCCTATCAAGTGGTCTACCATGTGGAAGATCTCTGAAATTTTTTTCATATTTGTGCAAAAGTGTCTCTATCTCCTTTGGGTGTTGAACAATTCTGATTTTTGGATTGGGAGATGTGATATAACATTTAGCAACCCATTCAATATCACCATGCCTCAATATAGATCTCATACTATTGCAATTTACTACCTGTTTTGGGTAAGTGTGTTGCCCTCTCACAACCCTTAGTTCCCCTGTTGAATCTTGAAATTTCATTTCAGGAATTTGATAATTTACTGAATTATCTCCTATATAATACAACCATTGCACTCCCAATACTATATTAGTATCAGCAACATCAACCACATACAAACTATCAACAAAATTATAGTCACCTATGGTGACTTGCAGCTTTGGAACCCATGTTTTGCATTACATGGTGTTGTGACCTGGAATGACAACTGTGAAGCCATTGAATGGTTCATTTGGTATCCCTATTTTCTCCACCATCTTTGCATCAATGAAATTATGTGTAGCTCCTCCATCTACCAAAACTGAAACTCTTTTCCCCAATACCACACCCTTGCATCAGATTGCGTGATAGCGAGGAACTGCTGAAAGTACTGCCATTCTTGCTTTGTCCGGTGAAGGCTGATTTTATTCTTGTCTTTATTCTTCAGCTGCTGTCTCATATGCCTCCTCTTGATTTGAAGTGTGCCCCTCTTCATCCATACCCCCTTCATACTCATCATTATCAGAAAATACTTCTATGTATTGAGCCTTTCCTTTAGCACATTTATGCCTCGGTGCCCATGGTTGGAAGCATGTGAAGCACAATTTTTTCCTTCGAAGTTCATCCTTGTTTTGTCCTTATTTATTATTCTTTTCCAATGTATCCTTTTTCCAAAACTTCTTATCAGGTGCATCCTTTTGCCAAGGCTTTCTTTCAAATTTGAAGTTAGGCTTGGGAGGAAATCTTGTTCTAGGAAGCACATTTTGAAGATCTCTAGTCAAGCTCATTGCATCATTTAAGTTAGTAGGCTTGTGGGTTTTGACCAAAACTTTTAAGGGCTCTACCAAACCTTCAGTGAAAAGCAATACTAACCTTCCCATAGATACATCAGCCACCTTAACTGATAATCTTTGGAATTCCAACATATATTCAATAGGAGTCCCTACCTGCTTCAATTGTGCTAGTTCTTTGAAAGACAATTCTGGATCTTTTTGCTCAAACCTTTCTAATACCCTGTCAATAAATTCCCCATATGTTTTAACCTAATCATGACCCAAAATTTTCATTCCATGGAACCACCATTCATTGGCATCTCCATCCAAGTGCAAAATAGCCATTTTTAAAGCATCTTCCTCCACCATTGGATTCAGCTGAAAATACACATCCAATTTTTGCACCCAAGTGTTAGCAGAACTTTGAGACGAACCATCAAAAGTAGGAAGTGGCACTTTACCTATGGCACAATTAAATTCTTTGTTTTGATGCAGAGACTTATTGTCCTCCTTCTTTTTGAATTTTTTTGCCATGGTGAAGTACTACTCAAATGTTATACTCCTCCTACACTCTTCATCCAATTTAGCCCATTCTTTTGTTATTGTATCAATTTCAAATTGAATGTTAGTCTCTTCTTTGGGAATAAGAAATTTAGGTGTAGTAGGCCTTGGTGTGCTCTGAAATTCATGGGGTCTATTATGGGGTCCTGTTCTTGAGAAAATTTTCTCACCCATTGTCTTCTTTTCTTCTGAGTGTGAACTACTGCTATCTCCCATTAATCCCAATTTGCTTCCAAATTGGCTAGCCAACAATTCGAATCCTTTCATAAGCTGCTGTTTCATGTTCTTGGTTATGTCATCAAAGAGAGGGTGTATGAGTTTAATATATTCAATATTTTCATGGTCAATGGGTCCCTTCCCCTCGCTAGTCATAGTTTCATCCAAATGTACCTCTTCTTCTACTACTTCTTCTCCTCCAACAAAAACACCTTCAACTTCAAGATCTAAGGGTGGTGGTTTATTGCTTTGAATCCTTGTTACTACCATAAGGTGCCAAGACCATGATCTGATACCACTTGTAATGTCCCCTTTTTGGAATTTTTTTTAAAATGCCCAATTTTCCAATTTTTTCTCAATTTTGGCTCTTGACTAGTTTTGATGTCTAGACCTCCAAATTGACCCAAATGCTTCCAAATTTTCTTTGAAGGTACATGACTGATAATATGACTTAAATATAATTCTCATGTATGTTTTTTTACCTCTCAATTACATCTACAAACTTGTTTAATGTTCTGTTCAAAGTAGGAGCCTTTACTAGCAAATTGGGGCTCCAATTCCCCCCCGGGTAATTGCCGGAAATGGATTCACAAATGATCCCAAAGTCACTTGAATTTATTAAAATAGGCTGGTTATGTGTAAGGGACCTTTTCAAAGTCTCATATGCATCATGGTTCAGTTTATACAGTCTGTTATGACTCTTTCCAAAACAACTCCCAAGTCATAATTTCGACCCTTGGGGAAAATGCACCAAATCTTCTCCCAATGCAATAAAAATGAGTAAAATGGATTCCAATGATTAAGTACTTAACATGAGACTTTAAATGCACATTAATTACAGTCCATACATCATACATTTATCATAGATACATTCCTCCATTCGAAATAATAAGCATTACCATGGCATATATCAAAATAGAGTGGAAATGGTCACTGTTTGCTCATTAAAAGTCATTTTGACATACAAATATTGGAAATTTCGACTTGAAACTTTTTTAGAATGAATAAAAGAGAATATTTAACTAATTCCAATCATACATGGACAATGAAAGGCTCTCCCAATTCGAAATCATCAGCATTACAATGGTTCACAACAAGATAGTGGGGAAATGACACTATTTATTCATTGTTCAACATTTTTACATGAATTATTTTAGGTATTTAGACCTGAGAGTATTGTGAATGTGAAATACAGAGTATATACATCGTAAAATAATATAATGGGCATTAGAATCTTCCCCAAATAGATCAATAGCTCACCCAAAGTGCAATCCCTCCATTGGCATGAATATGGTGTGAAAACTGGAAGTAGTTGAGAGAGAGTGCTGCAATAGAAGTATCCACATGATTTACTGTAGCTTACACCTGAAAATAAGACTCCATTAAATCTCCATGAAATACTTGAGTGGCCTCTCCAAACACCAACTAGGATGGGAATCTTTCACCCTCAAAATTGGCTTAAGCAAGAAAACTAGTCATCCACTAGCTCTCACAATTCACAAATGAGCAAAAAATTTCTTCTCATGGATGATCCCTATATTTTATAAAAATTATTGGTATTCTAAGGTTCCAAATACATCCATAAACCAAATCCAAGTCGAATTGGTGTGGCTTCTCATGCTATTCCATGTGGCCTCTCTCTTCACCTTCCCTCTTCTCCCAAATTTGAGTAGGAGCCTCTTGGCCTTCTCCAACTCCCAATTTCAACCTCCAAGATGCTCTACTCAGGCCTGACATGTTAGTATGTCAGCCTTCAGATCTGAATTGGGTCATAAATATCATAGAATCTCCATCATTGGTGTCATAGCTGTCATAAATGTAAGGGGAATCTAGCAAAGTGTCCATGAAACTCCCATTTGGCTCTTCGTCTCCCACGTAAGTTAAAATTCATCCCAATTTCGACCTATGAAGTATATTCACAAGTATATTAACCTCATAATCCATCCCAAAACATTAGGCTTCCCATAGATTCAAAATTAGAAGAGGAGGATGCCATTTAACATATGAATTTGAGCTTGAGTGGGCCCCACAGTCTCTGTGTGTCTCCATTCTCCATAGCCATTTAATTTTTCACTTGAATTCATTTAATTAACTCCATTAAATAAATATGTATTCCTTCTAATGTCTAAACACCATTTATTAGCTCCCTTATTAACTTCCCAATGTTTCCACCCAACCTAGGGAACTAGTAGGATTGATGGAATTTTCCCGCTATGCAATTATTTGAATGGGGACATTACAAGGAATACATTAGGTACCTACATAAAACATGATCTAAAGAGATCGAATGTGGGATTATGCTTATATGCATACATCTATGTGGAATAAACCTTAGTAAGGGGTTATCTGACAAAATGATACTCAAACGAGAAAAAATTAGATGGAAGTAGGTCTTGATTATGAGTATATAACATTTTGGTGTCATATATGTAATAAATAGAACTTCTTCAAGATACTTTCCTTCATGTGTGAACTCATCCACCAAATGAAAAAATGATTAAACCAAAACAAAAAAACTAGCAATCTCTGAATGAACCAATGTTAGTTGATGAAGGTGATCAAGATGGAGAAATTCAACAAACAACAAATTCAGAGAAAGTTAATATTAAATCTATTTAGAACTGCTAATTGAGGAAACAACTTTGTTAATAGCCTAATTTTTCTCACTTACTTTTCATGAGTGTCATAATCATTGTTTTTCTTTGATGAAATACACATCATAAGAAACTCTCTGAGTAGTTCCCTCATTTTGAGGATGGTACCTGGGTAAATTGATCGGTTGCAGTTTTGGCAACTTTACCAAACATGGACATTGAGTGAGTCCCTCAATATTCAAAGAGCCTACTAGCCTGAGGACTTGACACCGTGTCCTTCTGCTTGCAAGTCACAACAAGCAACCACTCAAGCTAACCCACCGAGCTAATGCCATCACCATTATACATCACTTCCAATAGTATTAGCCCCATTTCGATCCCCTTAATCACAACATGACCTCAATAATATGACAAAAAAATGAACTAAAGCTAAGAGTTAACCATCAAAGGCCATTGCATGAAATTTTCTCTAAAAATACTTATAGGACAATCACACTAAAAGCCTTGAAAACCATGACATGGACACAAAAATAGAATTCAGGTACTCATAAATACTGTGTTCCTTCTAAAAAGGTGCAAGTGGATAAATGTTGAAATTCCGAAACCATTATTTCTAAAAATAGTCTTTGATTTGGTCTTCAATGCATATCTTTATCCCAATAAGTTGTCAATGAAAATGGATTATTCACTTTGGAGCTAGTTCAAATAAGCGTCCACATTCTTTTGTTTAAATACAATCCTCGGGGTTATTATGGCATACCATATTCATCCACAAGAGCAAGGTTATGCTGTGGAATTTATTATGAAAATAGAGATAACCATTTGTGTCCCTTTCCTTTCACCATTTGGAATCCTTCACAAATATCATCTACCCAGAAGTGGAGCATCAAATGAGAAGAATAACCCTCCCTTGGGTTGGTTGTAGAGGTCCACATCACTTCATCCAACACCAAGGTGTGTCTCAAACTTAATTCTTTTATTAATATTAAAATAAAATTATTTATATCATGTTTTTTCTTATTCTTAGGTAGTTTCCTTTATGTGACATTTCATTAGTCTTTAGGATTTTTGTTCATTTCCTTTTGATTTCTATTAAACCCTATTGATATGGTACTCATGATTGTGCAACCCTTGAGTATGTACTTTTGATACATGTTGGTGCTAAAACTTCAACACCAAATTTGACGACTATAATGGGGATGAATCCTATCACCCATCCTTGGTTGTGCATGTGTTATTTCCAACCCCCTTTCTAGGTGATTGTGTCACTTTCTTGCTATTTTATGGTTTATGTTCACCTTTATCTCTAGATCAGTAGGTGGCCTGCACAAAAAACTCCATTTTTTTCCTTAGCCAAGAGAAAGATTCAGATTTTTTCAATTTTGGGTTCGTGCCACACTTTTTCACATGAAAAGTGAAATGTGACATCACATAATTTCCCAAGAAATCTGTGAAATCACAATTCAATCTTAGTTTTTCTGTGAACTATGTCGATTTCCCAAATTTTCTTTTGTGAGCTAGTTATAGCCTTTGTTATGGTTTATAGATTAGATTCAGTTGTTTATTTTCTTCCCATCGTTTGTTGTATTGGTTGTTTTTTTGTCTTAGTTTGGGAAATGTATGCAAAGAAAAGGTTGAAAATCTCTAGTATTTGTTTCCTTTGTTGTCCCAAGTTAGGATTTTTTTAGTCTCTTTCTTTTTTTATAACATTAAGTTCCAAAATCATTTGTAATTTAATTCTTCCATTTGCTTAGAATCCCTCTTTACTTCATTAAGAATTACATTTCTTTTTCCTTGCAAACATATAAGAATAGACTTACCTCCTTTCGCTTGTTAAAAAGAATTTAGCTGAGAGAAGACATCATTTGAAAAACAATGATTTTAATGTGAAGGCAAGGTAACCTATTGGATGTACTTGTGAAGTGGTAACTTAGTGGCCAATATCTTAGGTACCTACCCAAGTGACTCTTATAGGAGGAGGGCACCTAAGATAGATATTTGTAATATTATTGGAGGATTGTCCTATGTTATAATTGTCTCATTCAAACCTTTAACCACTTCGTTGGTGGACTTCACATCCCACCGAATGGAACATTTGGAAAGCTCTTATTCAACTTTTTACTTATTCCCAACTAATGGACCTTTCTATACCACTTGTTGAGGAATATTTGAGAAATTTTACATTTATTTTCACATTATTTTTAATAGTTCTCCTCCTATGGCTAGTCGATATTTTCTTTTCTAAGGTGTTCAGTTTTAACATTAGTTCTTTAGTTCGTGAATTCACTTGTAGCTCTCACTTTTAATTAATTATATAATTAGTGCTATTTAATTTGAACGCCTCTAATTAGTTTAGCATAGATATATTAGTTGAATTAGTGGCTACACTCCATTGTTAAGATTACTCCTCCTAGACATTCTAGATGACTTCAAAAATTGCCTCTCACCATTTGGATTCCTAGCCATATGATTGTCCCACCTCAACGTGTGAGAATCGAACATCAACATTGTCCCCCCTCACCTAGTTCCCCTTCAATATTGTTTGATTCTTTGATTCCTTTTTCCTCTTAGCATAGTTTTCCACCTTTACCTAGCACCAATACCCCATTAAAAAACCCAATAACCAGCATGTCTGGAGTTTCTCCCCCCAACTCTCCCAGTCATCCCCATGCAAATGTCAATTTGAGCCTCCCTTTCATTTCTAGTTTGAATCTACCATATATAACTCCATTAATTAACGATCATATTAGACATTATCATACATGACCTCTGATGTTCACCAAATTACCATTGGACATCCCTAAATTCGAAGGTAAAGTAGCAGAGGGCCCCTCTAATGATATAATGTCATTCCATATATGATGTTCCTCCAATGACATCCTAGATTATTCTATTTGTTTGCGATTATTTCAAAGAACCCTCACTAGCATGGCAATGAAGTGGTACATCTAACAACCCTCTACAACACATCCCAAATTTGTGTTGTTAGCCTCCACTTTTTTCACTTTCTTCATGTCTTGTCCAATATTTCAAGGGGGTAGAAGTTCTTCTATCATGCCATTAGAACATGGCTATCCATATTATGGGCCACATTCATGAATGGTGAAGATGAAAAATCCTTTGTAAGATCAAATTAGGTGATTATTTGTTTTTGGATTGGTGCTTAAAACCTCTCTTTCATGTCATAGCTAAGGATGTCTCTTTTGAGTCACTGCAAATAGAAGAGGAAGTTGTTATGAAGGCATTGAGACCTTAACACACCTAAGAAATTTTGTTAATAAATTTTGGGTATCCCTCATTTTGTTGGTTATTACTACTGTTGGCTTCATATCTTCATAACAAAAGTGTAAGTATGTTTGTACAATTTCGATCTTCAAAAAAGCATGCTAAGCCTTTTTTATTGTCATGCATAATCAAAATTTTCCTATCTTTGAATTTTTTGTTAGAATATTGAGAATACTCATGAACATACAAAAACATGTTTGCTAAAAAGCAAAGCAAGAATCTACTAGTCTAGCCTTCTATCCATACAAGCAACAATAATCAAAGTAAGAAACTATAAACAAGCGAAAATAAATGATACACTGGATATGTGTGGTAAAACCTCAAATGGGTAAACATCCACGAGAAGGTATTGTCTTCTTATTCTTCATAAATATTCAATCTTACACTTGAGCTCCACTCCACATATGCTTCACAGCTTTACAATTATATAAGAATATAATTCTCAACATATACCCAAAGGATCTCCTTCACCTCTATTGTATAACTAAAGGTATGGAAGAATAACATCCCAAAATACATGTGGGATAAATGCTTTTCCACCTCCTTATATAAAGAATGTTTATAGGAGAATATTACTCCATGATACAGTTATTAATGCCTTCCTTTGCTAGATAAGACATCTTACAACATCACACTAGACATCATTACACATTCCAACACCCCCCTTAATGATGACTAGGGAGAAGAACACGTATATGGAGGAAGATGGCATTACATTAGCGTCCCCCCTTGATTACAACTTCCTGGGTTCCCAACAAACTTTAAAGATACACAAACTTTGCTTCTATCATGAATTTGGTGAAGATATCGACTGCTTGTTGTTATGTGGGACAATGCTCCAAATAAATAACACCATCTATCACAAGATCTTGAATGTAGTGAGTATCAAGATCAATGTGTTTAGTCTTGGAATGATATAGTGAATTGTATGCAAGCTGAATTGCACTCTGATTGTCACATCTTACGTCAATAGGATACTTATATACCATTCCAAGATCTGTAAGAATATGTCGAAAGCACATTGCTTCTTTCATTGCTTCCTTAGGTTCCATGTACTATGCTTCTCAAGAAGAAAGATAAAGAGTTCTCAACTTCTTATTGCACCATGAAATCATACTTGAACCAAGCTTAAACCTTGGGGGCACTTAGTCTTTATAACATAATGTGCCATGTTTTGTAGAGAGTTCAGAAGATAATAGGGCATGCTTACTAATATACCATTGAAGAGGTGAGATTATAAAACAAAATAATAGGTATAAACAACATTGTACCTACCTTCACAGGTTATATATTTCTTCAAATATACTGCAATCCCAAGGATGAGGAAGAGATTCCAATACAGTCCCTCGTCCTCTCAGTTGAACAACTTCTCTTGTTGCTGCTAGGAAATATTCTTTTGTGCTCGGCACATGGAATTTCCTACCAAACCAACTCTTTCATGTTCTGGGAAGACATGTTACTTTTGCTATGATTTGCTTAGACACTTCAATTCTCATCCCCCCAACTTTTGAATAATCTTGCATCAAATTTTGTGCAAATTGTAATGCAACCTCCTCATCAAACCCGATCAACCTTTCAAAATATGAAGTCCAGTCGACTTCCTCAAAAATTCCAAAAGATTCCAAGTATCGGCGCAATGGTTCCATCGACTCAGCTTCATGGCGGATTGAGAACCCTCCCATGATGTTTTTAGGGATCTCAATTACACAGGAAACCGATAAAACTTTCAAATTTGGATACCGGAGTTGAAGCATGCAAGACAACAATGTATAGAGTGGAAAATCGTTGGGTATTTTTACAAAGGCCGCGTAAATTAAGGTGTTGTAAGGGAAAAAGTCAAAGCTCACGACAAAAGTTATAGAATTTTTTTTGGTGAAACGACTGCGGTTAATAAGTACGGGAGAGTGTAATGACAGATCCCCTTCCCAAACTAAAAAGATTGACTCAAAGAATTTGTCGATTTATGCTTAGTTGTACATGTGGTTGGGATCCGTACCTTTTCACTTACCATGACATATCGGTGAATTGGTGTGGCCTGCTTTCCTTGTCAAATCTCTTTAGTGGAGGGGCTCCTCATCACATGGCTTCATGGCTCATGTGGGCCCTTGGCATAATTAGAGAGATGAAAACATCCACATCAAGAGAAGTGACGAAAACTGATGAGACTTGAAAAATTGCCAGTTTTTTGGCTGAAATAGAGCGATTGGTGGAGTTTCAACAAAGAAACTAATGGATTTTTAGCAAAGGAAATGACGAGATTTCAACAGAAAGTGATCTTAGAGTAGTTTCCACAAAGGATATGGTGGAGTTTCAACAAGTAATATGACAGAGTTTTAGCAAAGGATATGGCAGAGTTTCAATAAGGAACATGGCAGAGTTTCAACAAATATATGGAGCAGCTTCGATAATGATTATGGCGGAGTTTCGATAAGGAAGCAAATAACTTAGCAAAGTTTCAGCAGAGGAATTGGCGGAGTTTCGAAAAGGAATATGGTAGAGTTTTGGAAAATATATGGTGCAGCTTCGGCAAGGATTATGCTAGAGTTTCGGAAATCAAGCAAATATCTTAGTAGAGTTTTAACAAAGGATATGGTGGAGTTTCGACAAGGAATATGGAAGAGTTTTGGCAAAGATATGGTGCAGCTTTAGTAAAGATTATGGCGAAGTTTTGGCAAGGAAGCAGAGAACATAGTTGAGTTTCGACAAAGGATATGGCGAATTTTGGACAAGGAATATGGCAGAGTTTCGACAAAGATATGGCACAACTTCGGCAATGATGATGGCAGAGTTTCATCAAAGGATACAATGAAGTTTCAGCAAGGGATATGGCAGAGTTTCAACAAAGAAATGGTGCAGCTTCGATAAGGATTATGACGGAGTTTCAACAAGGAACCAGAGAACTTAATGGAGTTTCGACAAAGGATATGGTTGAGTTTCGACAAGGAATGTGGTAGAATTTCAACAAAGATATGGTGCAAATTCGTCAAGGATTATGGCAGAATTTTGGCAAGGAAGCATATATCTTAGCGGAGTTTCGCCAAAGGATATGGTGTAGTTTCGGTAAGGAATATGGAAAAGTTTCAACAAAGATATGGTGCATCTTCAACATTGATTATGGCAGAGTTTCGACAAGGAAACAGATAACTTAGCGTAGTTTCAGCAAAGGATATGGCAGAGTTTCGACAAGGAATATGGAAGAGTTTTGGAAAAGATATGGCGCAACTTCCACAATGATTATGGCAGAGTTTCAACAAAGAAGCAAATAAGTTAGTGGAGTTTCACTAGAGGAATTGGCAGAGTTTCGATAAGGAATATGGTAGAGTTTCGACAAAGATATGGCAGAGCTTTGACAAGGATTATGGAGGTGTTTCGACAAGGAATAAAAGAACTTAGTAGTGTTTAGGAAAAGGAATTTGGCATAGTTTCGGCAAGGAATATGGTAGAGTGTCAATGAAGATATGGCACAGCTTCGACAATGATTATGGCGGAGTTTCAGCAAGGAAGCAAATAACTTAGTGGAGTTTCAACAAGGAACATGGTCGAGTTTTGGCAAAGATATGGTGCAACTTCAGTAAGGATTATGGCAGTACGCATTCCCAACATGTCCAAGCATTAGAAATATAATGGAAACATAGATTGGGAGGTGATCTTCCACGTAGAGACTCCTCAACACATTTTCTCTGCTATCGAAACCATGGAGAATGAAGTGTTCAGAGAGTTCAAACTCAAACTTGGACCTAATGTAGTTATAAACAACTATTGGAGACTAAAGCTCATACTATATAGAGCAATACGTGAACGGGAACTATATGGGGAAATGGTAAAAGTCACAGTGAGTATGTTGAAAGAAGACGTTGAGAGAAAACTTGGTCACATGGAAAAAGTTGTTCGCCTTTCTGAGCCACCTTTTCAATGCCAGCAGGGAACCAAAGAAGGAGCAACTAGTAAATCCAATGACGAAGAAGTAGAATATGTTATGAGAGATTGGAAATCCTCTTCTCTCCCTTTGCTCCAACCTCCTGTGTTGTCACTTATCAAAATTTATTTCTTTCTTTATATTTTACAATTTGTTAGGCCACCATTATACAAAGGATGGGAAGCCGAAACCAGGGTTATTTTTTCTATTTGGCTCATGCTTTGTATATCCGCTTTTTCGACACATGTTTACAGCTCGACTCCATGTTTTGAGCAGACTCACCTATATTGTGGATATGTAATAGTGTTTCATATTTATTGGTAATAGAAAATGTCCTTCTTACTGACAAAAACAATTGGGTAAATAACATAGTGGCAATTGTGAGTAACTAATAAGATGCCCATTTTTTTAAGTAAGATATTTTGTTAAGATATGTAATAGTGAATTTCATGTTTACTGGTAATATAAAACTTCCTTCTTACTAACAAAAAAAATGGGTAAATAACATAGTGACAATTGTGTGTGACTGATAAAATGCCCTTTTTTTGTAAGTGAGAGATATTATTCACATAGAAAAGAGCATATTACATCCTAATGCATAGGATACTTTCTGTTGATAATGTCGTTGCCCGACTTACTAGAAAAAAAGTACATTGATAGTATGATTTGGAATAGATTTGCAACATGACATACTTCTGACAAAACTTGGTATGGACACTACTCCATTCTCATCCGACCATACAGTAAACTTAAAAAAACTTGGTGCTGAAATTACTCCTTTCTTAACCGACCATATAGAAAAATTGAAAAAAAATACAGGACCTATTACTAATAAGACCTATACTACGCATTACATCAACATAGAGCCCTTGGGCATCTAGATCCAACACACAGATCATTTACAACATAATATAAGGGACATCAGGGATGCGCCCATGGAGATTTCTATCTGCAGGATTCTGTTGGGCCATTGGGGGGGGTGGGAAGCTGAAGGGATCTGCATGCCGAGACCCTGCAAGATAACATCCATATTTTGGTTCAAGATCTTTGACTCATCCTTCATATTTTCCCACCATTTCCCAGGATTCTCCTCATCCTCTCCCAACACTTGATTCTCCCACATCGTGTGCCCCATAAGTTTTTTCATTACCCAAAACATCACCACAGTTTGCTCGTAAAGGATGAGTCTTCCTGCATTATTGCACGGGTCCAAGATCCAGTATTTAGCTGTGCAGCATTCCTCGTGTAAGGTGTCCCTATCCAATTCTGCCCATAAATTTTGCTCCTTCTGGTTGACGCTCTGTTGGATGTCACTGGGAAACCCAAGCTCAAACATTTGATCTTCCCAAAGGGATTTCAACTAATTCTGGGTGACTCAACTCTTTTCCTCCTTAGACCCCAGCGCTTGCTTCCTCTTCCCTCTTCTTGCTAGACCCATACCATCCTCTGTGTTACTTCATTGGATGAAATCCATTTTCCAAATCACAAATGTTCCTATGCTAGCTACAAATACTGCTAAGAATATAAGCCAATGGGTGTTGCTGTTGCGTCTTTTTTCGCCATCCTTCTTTCCTATAATTAATAGCAACTTCCCATTATGGGACATGATTTGATCCATCCTTTCCATATTGATGTCGAGTTCATACTCCATATTCCTGAGCGGATATATCACATGCAGTAGCCCAGATCCTCCATTTCCTTTAATAATCTCTGCTCGTTTTCCCGCTTGATTAAAAAGACCGTGCAATGATCATGAAACTATTCATATTTAATCCAACCTACCATTCTCCTGATGTCACCACCCGTTGGCTAGTAAAAACACCCTTTATGTGGAAGCAGTGATCAAATTTGAAGGGTGGGTCTTAATTTCAATTGGATGGGCATTTATTCTTGGAGAAGGGAAATGAAAATAATTGTAGTTCAATTAACAAGTATAAATTAACTAAACCCTTCCCCCCTAAACTACAATAAGCAAATGTTGCCTTTCCAAATTTTTATAATTATAAACAACTAAACCATTTCCCCCATAAAAGTGCAAAAAACAAAGATTACCCTTCCATATTTTTATAATTATAAACAATTGAGCACCCCCTAATATCTATATGAAAAAATGAAATCTTTTCAATAAAACCTAATTTGAACAAATTAATTTGATGTATATGTAACATTAATTTTACAGTTCAAACTACTTCAACTATGCAATAACCATATTGGGGCATTCGTGTGATCTTATGCATAATGCAAGACGTTGCAACTAGAGATAGTCTTAAAAAAAACTAGAACCATGAGAGAATTACTCATTGTTAAGTATGTACAAAAGGAAACCACTAAGTAAAACGAGGCTATAATAAACCAATAACAACCAAAAAATACATAAAAAACCAACCAAAAATTTAATTCAAACTGAAGATAGGGCATCCACCTAAGCCTAAGAGATGTAAGAATCATGGGCATTGAGTGCCCAAGAAAAAATAATACACAGCTCATAAAACATTAAACAATAATCCTACATACCAAGCAAGTTAGCAACGCTAGCCTAACAGGTGTTGGGGAATCACATTTTGTTGTTTAACACTTTTCACGGCAACATACAAGTATGAGATGGAGGGTAATGGAATCAATCCTAAGTCAACTGGAGCCTTAAAACTCACAATTACATGTCCGACTCTCAACAATTTTCCTTTTAAATTGAACCAGTATACCAAAATAAGTTTGTTAATGGATGGATTTGATAAAGTTATAGGTGTGAGTAACTAAGAGCTTGGGGCTCTAAAATTTGTTGTGTTTTGTACCAATCCATGATTTTGGCAATTCGCTAGTCATTGGTACGAAATTTAAGTTATTTAATGAAAAAAATTAATGTGTCTACCTCTATGTCGAAACCATTTTCCATGCTGAGGCGGGCCATTACCCTCCTTCACCTTTGAAAAAATCCTTGCAATCACATTGTTAAGGAGTGATAAGAAGAGCACAACAATCCAACATGTCAAATCTTAGTTGATAATGTCAAAGACTTATATGGTAAATTAACATAATACTTACTTATAGTTGTCTCTTACTCTTTGCATCTTGCCACATTTGATATTTTATGGTTGTCTCTTCGCCTTGACCCATTTGATATTATAAGGTTAGAATCATGTGTGTGCATAATAATCCTTAGTTTTGACTATGAGATGAGGATTTAAAGAGAAGAGGATGTAAAAATAGGTAAGTTTTATATGTATTTTGGTGGTGAGGGCTAAGAACAAATGTTGTGGGAAACCACAAATGTTTGGAAGGATGGAGGGAGATTACATCATGATCATGCCACCCATAAATTGAAGACTAGTAGTAGGCACCAAGTTTTGAGCTCATTTCGAGCCTAGTAGTAGGCTAGTAGCTGTTCTCTGTTGTTATAGCTACAATTGCTGACATATTGTCACACCTTAGACTTGCTATATTTTGTTTCTACTCCAAACCAAGGTTAACTTAAATTAACCTCCTTGCTTTCACCAAATATTAACTTGATTCCTCCTTTTAACCATCTTAGAAATTTTTTCTAACAAACCCAAGCAAGTAATCAATACATAAACAATAATAATAAGAAGAAAAATAGAATGATTAGGAACCAAGGGAAAGGGGGAAATGGAACCATTGTTGGGGGGATGGTGATTCCAATCAGGGTCAAACGTAATGAAAACAAGGGTGTAAATATAACCATCCTTGTGATTTTTAGGGATAAGATAATTGCAACGATCGATAGTCCATTTCATAATTGTGATGGCACTCTTTACACATTGAAGGAAAATTTGGAAACAACTCAAAATTGAATGAAGCAACAAGTAGACTAGTTTTTTTTAGAGAGACCATTTGTAGAAGGTGACTAGGCGCTCCTTCTCCTAGAACCTTATAACATGACCTCTCTTAAAGCTAAAGGCCATGAGGATCAAGCACCAAAGTTTTATGTCCCATATCAGATTGTTCAAAACATTGTTTAGGTGGCCTACAAATTAGTGCTTTCATCACACTCCAGAATTCACTTAGTATTTCAAGTCTCCTATTTGAAGAAGGTCACGGGTTAAAATTGTCTAGCTCAAACTATATTACTGGAATTGGATTAATAAGGCTCCATTTGTCTTTAACCAAAAGCAGTTTTGGACACCAGGGAGCGTTAGCTACATCACTGTATTATTCGTGAAGTTTTGATTTAGTGGAAGGAAACCTAACTACAATATGTTATTTGGGAATCATCCACAATTTTGCAACAATTTCCCCATCTCATTCATTGAGGAAAATGTTGCTTTTGAAGGGGGGATGTCATGTCAGGGTCCCACCCTAGCACCCCTACTTTATCAAAGTACAAGGCCATATGGCCAATTAAATAGTTAGTGGGTAGTGACTTAATGAAATTTGTCTCTCTTTATTGAATAAATCCCCCTAGGTGGTTGACCCTCATTAATAGTGGGACCACAAGTAGTTAGGGATTTGTCTAAACACATTATACAACTTGAAAATAACCCTCCAGAGTTCTTATTTTTTTAAGGTTCCATTTAGTGGTTATTTTTACCCTAAATAAAAAATTGTTGCTACTTGTAGAAATCCTTTTTTTCAAGGCTAAAATTATAAGTTATTATAAGTTTTTTTCAAGCCCGATCGGTGTCATTGAAATCAAAACCATAAATCAACCCCCGAATCGATAATGGATGCTACTGGTAACACTCATTTTTCTTTCGGGGCTAAAATTACATATTATGTGATACCCTAGCCTTAACAATCAAAACCATTGCATTCGAAACCCTAAATAAACCCTCAAATCAAAAAGTGGTGCTTCGATGGCACCCCCTTTTTTGTCTAAGGCTGAAATTACAACCTTTTGAAATTGTGGCATTAACAATCATCGACGTTGCAATAAAATTACCAATATCATCCCCAAATTGAAAATGAGTACTGTTGGTAGCAACCCTTCACTCCATGGGTTAAAATTGCAAGAATTTCGAAACCACGACCTAAAAAATATAATTGTTTTAAAAGCAATAAAAAAACAAATTTAACTAAAAATAGATTTTTTTTTAGAAAATGATTTAAAATTTCAAAAAAAAAACAAGTTTATAAAAAAAAACTAAATACATTAAAACAAAAAATAATTTAAAATATTGAAAGTTTTTGAACATAAAAAGAAATGAAAAGATAAAATTAAAGTAAAAAAGAGTTAAAATTTTTTAAAAAAAATTAAAGCTAGAAAAACAAAAAAAAATTAAAAATATAAAAAATATAAAATATCTCACATTATGCAACCCCCTTATAGGTAAAGTGGGTGGGGGAGCCTTTAAAGGGGGGATCAATTATGGAATGGAGATCCCCACTTTAACTCACCCCATTTTACACGTAGGAGGGGTAAAGGGGGTTGGAAGGGGGTGGCGTTATTTTAACTTACCCCTATTTTACATGTAGGGGGTTGGAAGGGGGTGGCACCACCCCCTTCCCCCTCTTATGTGTAAAATGGGGTGAGTTAAAGTAACGCCACCCCCTTCCAACCCTCTTTCCCCCTCCTACGTGTAAAATGGGGGCGAGTTAAAGTGGGGATCTCCATTCCAAATGTGGGGATGGCCTGTTAAAGGGAGGAGCTCGATTATGGAATAGATCTACTCCCCTTAACACAACCCCCACCCCATTTTACCCATAATCAAGATCTTCTCTTTAACGCACCCTCTCTACCACCTTTTACACGTAAGAATAGAACTCATCCCTTTAAGAGACCCTGCCAAAACCCCCTTTCACATGTAAGGGGGTGGCTCCACCCCTTGCCACCCTTGTTACATGTAAAAGGGGGTGGTGGCGGCTAAGGAGGGTTGCATAATCTGATATATATATATAATTTGTTTCTAAAATAATATGTTTTTTTAGGTGAATTTGTCAATGACGGAACAAAACGACTGTTACATTGTTCCCTAAGCTTGAAAATAATTATACAAAGATGATTTTGACCATTAAATAAGGCCAATATTTTTTTTTTATTGTATTTTTCTCATAACAATTAGAAATCTTTATTAATATATCTAAAAATATATGTTTTTTTTTTTTTTAAATATTTGAAATTTAAAGTATGTTACAATCTCAATCAAAATTGCCTTGAAGTATATCGACCGTGATGTCGTGTGATCCAAATAGGTCTTTAGTTTTAAATGCCTCCTAGACTCTTTAATGCTTTGACGAATTTTAGGTGACTTGGTCCTTGTTTGCATACCTAGCGAGCACGATGTCATGGCATGAACCTTAAATTTCAAATTTTTATCATAAATTTTACATTTTAAAAATAGATTTTAATTTTTTTTAATTTATTTTTTAATAATTAATAGTTATAATTTTAAATTTTCTTAATTTTAAAAATAGATTTTAACTTTATTTATTTATTTTTTAATAATTAATAGTTATAATTTTAATTTTTTTTAAAAATTTGACTAAATTATGATTAAATTTAAGGAGTAGTTTATTTATTCTATGTTTTAGATTTATTTTGTGATTTTGGTTGGAATGCAATAAATTCTTTTTGATTAAATCTATATTTGGAAACTATTTGTGTTTTTAAATACATAAATAGAATCAACATCTTCAAATAATCCATATGATATTCATATTATATAATTTTCACAACTAAATATATATAACTAAGATTTTTTTAAATTTCCAAATAAAATCGAAACAAAAGAAATGAGAAAATATAATGTAAAATATCTAAACTACTTTATATTTTAATTCTTTGGATTTTCTTTTTTATACAATAAAAATGTAATATGGTTTTTTTAGAGCCTAAATCCAATTTTATAATTAAAAAAAATATTTAACCAAAAATTAATTTATTTTTTATTTTCGATAGAAAATCAATTCTAAATAAAATTTAACCAATAATGAATTAAGTTTTTATTTTTAATAAAAAAATAATTCTAAATAAAAAATAATAGTTTGAACAAATTTTTTAATTTCGATTTAGTCAATAATGATTTAAAATTCAACACCATCTAAATTTTAGTATTTAAACAATTTCCATTTAAACTCGGGAGTCGGTTTTCGAACCGACCATTTGGACCGATCGGATGACCGCGGTCACGTGAGCGGTCACGTCCGACGACCGCGGTCGTCGGTACAAATGGTCGGTTTGAAAAGGCCAGCCTTTAAACCCGTACCGGCTATCGAGGGCGTTTTAGTTATAGTTATTTCTTAGGCTGTTTCTGGTGAACAGTTGTTATTCATTTCTTGTTTAGACAACTTGATACAGTACAACCGATCTAATAACAACGAAGTTGTCTAAATAAAGGATGAATTTCCTTTTTTTGGCTGGTTTTTTCGTGTTTTTGGTCATTATTTTAAAGAAATTTTCAAAATGTCTAAAAATACTATTAATCTTAGTATTAAATATATGGTTTTTGCGTGTATTTTATCATTATTTTAAAGAAAATTTCAAAATGTGTAAAAATACTATTAATCTTAGTATTAAATATGATACCGAAAATTTTTAGTACCACGAGATTTCATTTTTATGTTTAAAATCACCTAATAAACAATAGAGATTACAGATTTTGTGAATTAGAATCACCGGATTCCGCGATTACAGATTTAGTGAATTAGATTCACCGGATTCCGGCGGGAGATTCCAGATTTTGTGAATTAGATTCACCGGATTCCAGCGAAAAGTCTACGTGAAAGTCAAAATCTTGCCCTCTTTAGACAGCTCCGTACCGTATAATCAAACAAACAAAATGGACAGTTATTATAATCAATGATTTTCTTGGCGATCTAGTAAAAGCTCTGCCTCCATTCCAATTTCCAACCCTTCAAAGTTACCCGGTAGACCGGTCCTCATTGATATCGATGTTTAATATCCGCGCCGTTTGCAAGAAAACATAACATACATATTATTATTAGGGTAAACCAACCTTCCTTTGAACGAAACGCGGCAACAATAGTGAGCCAATAATGCTATCAAAACCATCGATAGGTCAATAGAGGGCCGGCGTATCCTCTCTGATGGTCGGGCTTGAACAAAATGGCGAGCGAGCGCGAGATCTTTGAGCTTTCAGGGCCTCGCCATCTCACTAACATTGTCTGGTAACAACATTCACAGGCATTTCTGTTCTCCGATTCATCCGCTGCAGGCTTCTCAAAGAATTTAATTATAATCCGCATGCGATTCCTTATTTTTTCTTATTATTCATTGCAGGTCGGATCCGAATCACAGGCGGTGCGTAGCGGCCAGTCTAGTGCAGGGCGTGTATATCCTGGAACGCGATCGGCAGGACCGCAGGCTTGGCCAGGACGCTCTGGCCGATAAATGGTGGAGCTTCTTGAACTTCAAGCTACTTCACCCGCTGGTAGATGAAGCCGAGGGCGGCTCCGTTTTCGGCGCCGTGTACAAGTGGAGCAAGAAGGCCGCAGGCGTCCCGTTCCGCCCGCCGGGCGCGCCCAAGATCGTGGTGGCCTTCAGAGGAACTATTACCAAACCGGGTTCCTTGGTCGGAGACCTAAAACTGGATCTGCAAATCCTCAGAAACGGACTCCACACGACCGCCCGGTTCCGGACGGCGTTCGACGCAGTGAAGAAGTACGTTTGCGATCGCGGGCGAGAAAACGTGTGGATCGCCGGGCATTCCCTTGGTGCGGCAATGGCGATGCTTGCCGGCAGGCGAATGGGTGAGGAGGGGCAGTTCCTGGTAGCCCATCTCTTCAATCCGCCCTTCCTCTCGGCTCCCGTGGACAGAATAAAGGACAAAAAGGTCAAGCGAGGCTTGCACATCGCCGGCTCCGTAGTGGCTGCCGGGCTGGCCCTGGCGCTCAAGGACAAACGCATCCTCACCGAGTCCCACAATGCGTTCTTCGCCCTTCGCCCGTGGGTTCCGTGGCTCTATGTCAATCCGGCGGACGATGTCTGTTCGGGTTATGTTGGGTATTTCAGCAACCACCAGGCGATGCAGCAAATCGGTGCCGGAAGCATTGCGAGCATCGCGGCGCGCCACTCGATCAGCGATTCCGTTATGTCTGCGTTTGGAGTGGAGTCGAAGGCGCTGCATCTCATTCCGTCCGCGATGCTTGCCGTGAGCTTAGTCCCGGCGCCGGATCTGAAGAGGGCGCACGGGATCCATCAGTGGTGGGCGCCGGATCTGAGAATCCGGTGCAGCGAATGCAGAATTCCAGAATGATTTTAGCAGGGTCAGTGGTAATTGCAATGCAATTTCTTATAATCGTATTGTAGACGGAACGGATTTGACAACTTGCCAAACGATTTGAACTTTCAAGATTTTGTTCAAGGTTTGCTAATCAGTGTCGTTGACGCGTACCAATTGAATGCCGGGATTGTGAAGGATTAATGTGTAACTTTGAAAGAATGTGAAGAGTTACTGTTCTAAGGTTTTCTTTAATGGCACAAATGCCAGTCTAATATTTTCACTCCAACATGGGAATGATTTTATATGGGCCAAGATCACATCATCATAATGTAACAGGTTTTTGTGTGTTTTAATACTCTGGCCCATGCGTTGGATTCTTGGTTTGGGCACTTTACAGGAACATTGTGTGGATTTATCTATAGTTTTGGTTAGTGAAGTACAAATTAACTAATCCCCACATATCAAAATTCAGTTTCTATTTGTTTACAAAAGAATGTTTTGAAAAGAGAACTAAATAATATAACCATGTTTGTAATTATTATAAAAACGATACCACTCGAAATGATTTTGTAATGTAATGTAATGTAAAGTGGTTGATTTTGTAATGTAATGTAATGTAAAGTGGTTAACCTCCTCTGAGACCAAAATTTGGTTTATCGGACCTTGAAGAAGAAAATTAATTAGTTTGTTTTAAAGTGATATTTCTATGCTCAAAGAGCTTGGAGAGAAGCGTCCCGAGCTTACTATAATTTT
>LPNX010541521.1:24690-68554 GCA_001517045.1 Pseudotsuga menziesii
TTGAGTCTTGGATCATTAATTTGAATATCATTTAGAAAGTTTCTAGTCTCATTTAAAAACTATAATACATATAATAGGAGATTGTATTGTCACCATTCCCAAAGTCTAAAACTGGAAGAACAAATATCCCCACCACCATGGTTTGGGGGGTTGGTCCATATTTTCTAAACATCCTAATTTTACATTTTGATATAGTCAAATCCTATTTTTGATGGGAGAATTTAATTTGAATATCATTTAGAAAGTTTCGAGTCTCATTTAAAAAGTCTGGGTAGTAACTATGAATAAACTCAACCGTTTTATTATGAGATGCAAGTCTCTTCCAGTTTGGAGGAATATGCAGCAGCAATGGTTAAGGCATTGAGAGATTGACTCGTTAATTGAATATTTTGAAGGATATTGAACGTCGAGTATATGAAAAGTTATATTGGATCATGTAAACGAGGCTTTTTCCATTAAGAAAATTCCAATTTGTCGGGAACTCGGGTAGGACAGGTGGTTGGTTGTAGTCGTCCTAAGCCAAGATCCAATCCCATCACAATTACACCATTATTGTACTTAAAAAAATTTCCAATTCATAATAAAATATTTTCGACATGATGCAATTAGAAAGCGACAACGAATACTTCCACCATATTCACTTAATCTTTGGTACATAATACTTTTCCACTTGATTCAACATTAAGTTTAAGGCTAGTTCTATGGAATCCGACCATGCTTTGTGTGCATTGTTTGTTATTAGTGTTACTAAATAAATTGTAAGTAGTTGGTAAGAGTTACTTTATATTTAAAAATTTATTTGATTATTAGGTTTTTCAAAGTATTTTGAAGAAAACATAAGCTTAACAAATGAAGTTATATATATATATATAACTTTAACCAATGAAGTTATTGGTTTTTTATTTAGTATTTAATTCAAAACTTTTATATATATATATATATCTCATTTCAGTGATATATGGAAGGTTAGATTTAAAAAATAAAAAATAACTTATATTGAATTGAGTCAAAATTCACAACTTTGTCAGTGGGTAAATTAAAGAAGATACATATACTAGTGAAAGTAAAAAAGTATGGAATAATTTATATTAGAAATCCTCTAGGGCAGGTCTGGAATTTCAAATCTCTACTGCTTTTGTGTTCTCTATGTTTGTCAAATTACGTTTTTCTCATAAATACAAGTGTCATTTTTTTTATTCTTCATACCTTTCAATTTATGTTTCTCATTACGTTTTTTTTGGCCTTTTAATTGAATTTTTTATCCACGGGGATACTCATTAACAAGCTCTTTCAATTTATGTTTCTCATTAAGTTTGTTTTGGCCTTTTAATTGGATTTTTTATCCACGAAGATACTCGGTTAACAAGCTCTCGAACTAGAAAGAATGCTCACTCTGGAATTGGCTGAGATGTAGCTACCTTTGCCTCTCCTGCACCTGGCACTCTATTTAATGCTCTTTATTAGTCTGTCGATTTGGTTTACGAGCATAAGGGTTAAATCAAAATGCGAACTTGTGATTAAACATGTCTAACCTCTCCCATCTAATCCTCTCGTTGGCCAGGTCGCGTACATAAAAGTCTGGAGATCAAAGTGGAAACTCCCTGGAATGAGTGAAAACTAAAAAGCATAGATGGGAAGTCGATGGCTGGTTCCTTTACCCAGATATCGGTTCTCTTAGGGCTGGACTGGGATGGCGCTGGGAAGGGAGATAGCAATAACCAACTTGTATGGATGGACCTCTTTATCCCCTTGAAGCAACATTGGTCAGGTGAGCCAATACCATAAATGCATCGTGTCTCCTCGGGTCCCTTTCGTATTTCCCGCCCGATTTATTGGTGTTGCTTTTCAATCTCCTTTTCCATTCTCTTTGTGCAATCCTAATGAATGAACACAATACTAGCAGTAAATTGGTTGCCTTAAGGAGTCAGAAAAACACATATCGTAAACCTACTGAAGCGCACTAGCCTATCGAAATGTTATTTTCCCCTATTAATTAATAGATAGACCTCGCTTTATCAATTAGTAAGCACATTTCTAGGTGGCTATTTCATACCTTAATGGTCTTGTAAACGCTCTCACTCCAAAGAGAAACTTTAATGGAAGCAGTTCAAGATTAAAAACCAGTAATGGAAGTAAATGGGGGTGCGTCCTATATAATGGACGTATCTTTATATCTTGAACCCCGCCTCCCTAGCTCGTTACAAGGCACATCTTAACGCCACATAAATGGTTTACAGTAAAAAAAACAGAGGAATGAAAGAAACTTAACGGGCAACTGTCAAGGAAATAAAAAAACCTTTGAATGGTACCAATTAGACATCAAATTCTAATTCTAATAACTTCAAAATATGCTGAAGACAAACATGTGTTGCGTGCATACCTTCCTTTGGGTGGGCAGATCAATCATGCTCCTAAGTCTTCCAATTTCCTCTCAAATATCTTTCGAAAAATCGTCAAATGTTCAAAACCTTGAGATAAGTGTGCGTGTTCTTTTCAGTCCGACAGTCTATCTATGAAATACAATGGGGACCAGTCCTATTCGAGTTCTCAATTCGATGACCTGATCCTTGTGGAGTTTAGCCATCAATAAGATTGAATCGGTCGCTGTCTGGTATGTAGGGTTCATCCATCCCCACCATTAGTGAGGTTAGGGAGGATCGAGTAGGTTAACCTGGTTTATTTCTTTTGGTATGAACCAAAGAATGGCTTTGCGCAAGAAAGGAAGGTCCGTCCCTTATGGTACTCCAACTGGAAGGATGGTAATATAATAAAAATTCAGATTTTAGAATGAGTCTTTCCAAGGGCAGGAGGAAGTTTGAAGCCAGCCGTAGTTAAAGTTGACTGCAGTGCATTACAATATTCAAACTTAAAGTATCATAAAACACTGAAACAATAGCTAAAAAGGACAAATAGTTATGATAAAATGGGACAGGCTTGCCGATGCCATGCCTAGTAACCAGCATAGGCTATACTCTCGAACAAGTATTCCATCAAACCACTATTAAAATTTATGACGAGAGGTTTAAATATGTACACTCTCAAACAAGTATTCCATCAAATCACTATTAAAATTTATGACGGGAGGTTTAAATCTGTAAATGTCAAATAGACGGTTTCAATATTTTTATGCCCGTCATTGTTGACATTTTTAATTTTCAGATTGGCTGTCAAATACGTTCCAACAAAGAAAAAACGTCCTACAGACCGTCAAATTCCAGGCCTGCTCTAGGGTGTTTATGCTATGGATTCCAGTTCATTGATTCTTCTTTTCATGTCAAACTTTCTTTTGAAGATTGGTTTACATGAGAAAATAAGATACATTAAGAGCATAATTGATATAAGAACCTGATGGGTTGACTCGAGTGGTTAAGGATCATGAATTACAAGTAGACAACCATAGGGTCTAATCCCTAGGTTGGTTACCTCTGTGAATATTGTGGCGTCACTTGATGTCCCCACTATGTTAGGTTGCCAAAATTGCAATTGGATGGCTTACACAAGATGTCATCCTTAAAAGGAAGGCAAGTGTTAGAAGGGTTTCTCAATGTGTGTACTTCATTAAGAAATACATAGTTCCTTACGGAAATCATTGCAATGAGAATAGTGCACACACGTTCCTATTTGAATTTCTTCGATCCTTTCTAAACCTCCATGCATTCCCCTTGCATGCCGACACTTAATAAAGGTTACATAAGATATAAAAAAATAATGTAATGTAATGTTCAATGCGACAAAAGAGAGAAAAAATCATTTAAATAAATAGAATACAAAAATGAAAAATAGGAGAGAGTAGAATAAGAACTAAAAGGTCAACGTCTTGGTCTTCCTATTACCCATGAAAATCTCCTATATCTCATTGTAATTGGACTCAAAGGGCATTTTCCTAGTTGGTTGGTAAGAGAGAAGATGCCAACGAGCTTAAAGCTACATTGTAACTAGACATTGTCGAAATAGAAAATTGAGCAATCATTGGGGTTTTTCCATTTGGGTTTAGAGGGTAAAATCATTGTCTTCATTATGTGATTGGTTTTGTTTACATCATAGAAACCGAATGGTAATATATTCATATGTGTTATTGTTTGAAATCCATTCATCTTTAACTCTCAACCTTTGACTAAGTTGGAAAATTTTATTTTTATTTTGGTGTCGATAGCCAGTTGTACCAACCATGTATTGCTATGTTTTGTTTTATTTAATTTACAATTTTCAACAATTTTAGGGGATATATAGTTGCAACATGCTCCTAGGTCAACTATTAGAAACATATTTTGTTAAAATTTTACCTTTAATCTCGACCATTGTTGACTGATGATCATCTTGTCTTCCTTCCAAGGCAACACAAATTTGAGGTGTTCTTGCAACGTCTTCAACTGTGGCATCCTCTTGCAAATTATTCAGGACTAGGTTGTTTTTATGCGGGCAGTCTTTGTAGAAATGGGGGCCTTGACATCCCTAACATTTCACTGGCAAGGGAGTTGATTTATTTTCAACAATAGTTGACTTCTGTTTCTTTTCTTGTTGTAAGGCCTATGATTGTGTTACTAGAGGTGTGTGCTTTTCTTGTTGTAAGACCTATGATTATGTTACTAGAGGTGTGTGTTGGTTGTTTCCCATTCTTGATTTCTGTTATGGTCTATGAGTTCTTCTTGTTGAGCCAAGGCTATGCAAGCATTTTCTAACTCAGCCTGGTTTTTGTTAAGGATAAGGTGATCCATTGGTGAGGTTAGATGAAGTTCATTCTATCCATCATGGTTTAATTTGGTTGTTACATGTTTTAACCCATTTGAATTCAATTTTGTTGAAACATATTATCCACCTAAGTTCAATTCCATTAAGACATAATCCACTACGGTTAAGACATGATCCACAAAACATGATCCACAAAACATGATCCACTTAGATTCAATTCAATTGAGACATTACTCAACCTACCATCCACTACTAAAATAGAGAAATTTGTTGCGATTCTTGTTTGTTTGTGAGCTTTCCTTGCATCCTTCGTAATAAATAGTTTTTTGGCATGAACGAAAAAAACAACTTACAATTTTTTTAATATTAAAGCTTTTTAATTACAATTTTAAAATTCATAATTTCAGGGCAGCGTCTTGGTGTGAAAGGCCGTCGGAAGATGGGGGTGGAGTCGCCGGTCGGAATCGGTGATCTGCGGTAGTCGGGAAAGGGTTAAATAGTTGGCCCTTTAGCCAACGACCTTATTATATCCCGCTATTTAAAAGAAAGGTAATCGTTGGTGGCCACCTTTAATGATATAATTTTGCCGATGAGCCAGATTTCAATGCAATTAAAACCTCTTCCTACCCTCCGGCTCCAAGACTCCAACCCTTCATAATACAAACCGGTCTCTGCATTGATCTCATGGTTAAGATCTGTGCAGTCTGGAAGAAAACTTGGATTATTATGGTAAACTTTCATAACTTTGCAAGAAACTCGGTAATAATAGGGAGCGAGTCATGCCATTAAACCCTCGTTTCCTAAGCAGAGGGCGACCGAATTCTCACAGATAATTTGGGGATCGAAGAAAATGGCGAGCGAGCGCGAGATCTTCGAGCTTTCAGGGCCTCTCCATCTCACCACTATCGACTGGTAACTATATTCACTCGAACAACTGCAATCTACCTACATTTCTAATCATGAATTCATCCGCTGCAAACATAGCAAATTTAGTGATAATCAGTCTGGTTCATTAATTCGTATTATTCAAATGCAGGTCGGATTCGAATCACAGGAGATGTGTAGCGGCCAGTCTGGTGGAGGGCGTGTACATCCAGGAACGCGATCGGCAGGACCGCAGGATCGGCCCTGAAGCTCTGGCCGTGAAGTGGTGGAGCTTTTTCAACTTCAAGCTCCTTCACCCGCTGGTAGACGAAGCTGAGGGCGGCTCTGTCTTCGGCGCCGTGTACAAGTTTAGCAAGAAGGCCGCGGGCGTCCCGTTCCGTCCGCTGGACGCGCCCAAGATCGTGGTGGCCTTCAGAGGAACGATCACGAAACCGGGTTCCTTCGCCGGAGACCTAAAGCTGGATCTCCAAATCCTCAGAAACGGACTCCACACGACCGCCCGGTTCCAGACGGCGTTTGACGCGGTGAAGAAGTGCGTTTGCGATCGCGGGCGGGAGAACGTGTGGATCACCGGGCATTCCCTCGGAGCGACCATAGCAATGCTTGCCGGCAGAAAGATGGGCGAGGAAGGGCAGTTCCTGGAAGCTCATCTCTTCAATCCACCCTTCGTGTCGGTTCCTGTGGATAGAATAATGGACAAAAAGGTCAAGCGCGGCCTCCACATCGCAAGCACCCTGGTGGCTGCAGGGCTGGCCCTCGCGTTCAAGGACAAGCTCAGCCTCACCGAGTCCCACAATGCCTTCTTCGCCCTGCGCCCGTGGGTTCCTTGCCTCTATGTCAATCCGGCGGACGATTTCTGCTCGGGTTATGTTGGGTATTTCGGTAACCACCAGGCGATGCAGCAAATAGGCGCCGGAAGCATATCGAGCTTCGCGGCGCGCCATTCGATCAGTGATTTCGTTATGTCGGCGTTTGGGGTGGAGTCGAAGGCGTTGCATCTCATTCCCTCCGCAAGGCTTGCGGTTAGTTTGGTCCCCGCGCCTGATATCAGAAGCGCGCATGGGATCCATCAATGGTGGGCGCCGGATCTCAAAATACGGTGCAGCGAATGCAGGATCCCAGAAGGATTTTAGCAGGGCCAATTGTAATTGTAGCGTAATTATGTAATTGCAATTGAAATGGCATGGCATGCGATGCCAAGATTTGATGTTTGCTAAACGATTTAAACTCTCCAAAGATCTAACGATTGAATTTTTCAAAAGCCACGCCATTCTGCAAACTTAGATCCGGTATTGAGGGCGAAACATGACTATTCAAAAGGTATTTTCGTAATCGATGTCTGGTGCACAAATTAATGATAGACTAATATATTTGCCCCTAGCTATTCTCGGTCAAAAAGTTATTAATTACTTATTTATGACCATAATTAGTTGATTTATATTGGTTTTTTTAAATGGTTTGAGTAATTTCAGTGTAACAAGGAATTATTCAGTTATTTAATAGTTTTTTTATTTTGTTATACTAATATACAATCAGGATTCAGTTATTTAATGTTTTTTTATTTTGTTATATTTATATGTATTTTGATTGAGATTTAAATAAGTTTTAGTTGAGTAATAAATTTTTGAAAAAAAAAATATTAATGGTTTTGATTTTTTTATTAAATAAAATTTGTTAAATATTTATATTAATTAATTTAATGTTTATTTAATAATTAATTTATTCTTTAGTTTATTTTAAACCAGTCATTCCACAAACTTAAATAACATAACAGATTACATTTATTCAATATTACTAACTACCTTAGTTATAACTATACTAATAATTAATAATTAACCATAGTTTTAAAATTAACCATAATTTTAAAATTTTATTATACCTTACTATATACAAAATAAATAATCTATTTATGACGCTAATTAATTATTCTTTTGAACTTTTATTATACCTCACTACCATCAATACAAAAATTATTGCTTACTAATCTATTCAAACAATGATTTATACAATGATTTATAATAGTTTTGAACTTTTATTATATGTCGCTTGAGGAAGAATAATGAAGTTGAATTTGTAAAAAACATGGCAATAATAATAATGAATTTGAATTTCGTCAAAACATGGGAATATTAATAATGAAGTTGAATTTCTCATTAATGGTTTTAGTCTTGGAAAGTAAAATGAGCATGATAGCTAATCGTATTAGCAAAGTTAACAATATCAAGTCATTTAAAGGTATTTATGGATTTAGTGAAAGTTTATTTAAAGGTGTTGAAATTTTATATATTAAAAGTGTTAAAGGTTTATATAAATACATATCCGAGTAATGAAGAGGTTGGGTATAAGCTAAGGAGCATTTAAATGGTTTATTAAAATTATTTTTATTAAATTTGAAAGGAATTATGACTTATAGTTTAGGAATTTACTTTTGGAAGTTTTACCCAATATTAAGACAATTATCTTAGAGGTTGTTGAGGTGAAACATGAAGCTGGGATATAAAATTAATTAAAAAGTTGTTGAGAAAATGAAAATGATGAACATGTTTTTTGTATTTGTTTGGTTGTTATAATTATGATGGAGATAAGTGAAATAAAATTGAAGTGAAAATCATGTGGAAAACTTGCTTTTATTTGTGCATGAATGTTTTCATAGTGCTCAACTATTGTGTGTAAGTTTATGGATTTGCACTGTGTAGAAATTTAGAAGTGATCGACGCGTTTCGGGTGGACCATCCACCCATCATCAAGATCATTTGAAGTTGGTTTTATTTATAAATATTTATGAATATATGTTCATGCTTGTGATTATTTTGCCGCAATGTTATTTGTTACAGTTATTATGATATTTTATCTTTATCTTGCATGTACGAAATAGCCACAATCCCATAATGCATTTCCACAATCTATTTAGTATGACATTAAAATGCTTGAGAATTTTGTTTATTTTTGTCCAAGGGAAAAAATATAATATCTATTCATTAGTGGACGGATAATTACATTACTGTATACAAATGTATCAATAATTTTCAAGACTCAAATTGATTGAAAATAAAACACTACAAAATGTATCACACGTAAATGTTCTTTGATAGTGTTTGCACGAGAGTAGCGAGGTGCTTACAGTTGAATTTTTAGCATTAGCATGATACTTTTAAAATTTGCAGACTAACATAAACAAATGATAAGTGCAGTAAACAACATCAATCACATTAACACATTGAACATAAGAATTTTTCACGGGGAAACCTTTAAAGGACAAAACCCCCAAAACCATTAGTAATTCATCTCATGAATAAGATGACTGAATTTCTTCGCAGATGCAGGTGTTCATCTGAATACTATGGCCACGAATGCAGGTGATGGGTCACACAACGGTGCCACCTCGTAATCTGCCTGACGTCATCCTCTCATCACTTGCTTCTAATGATTGCGTCCATTAAACACAGGACATGACATGGAGATCTCACGGTCGTTGGATTGTACATGGTCATCACCTCGCATTTGGCTCACCTTAATGAGCCTTCTCGTTTGATGCGCCGTCATGCCTAATGCTCAAGGCTCTCACCTTTTCCTCACCCTGCCCATTTGCTCCTTGGTCCGAGCTCTTTACATCCTGCCCACTCTACCTTCTCCCTGCCTCCAGCTTCAACAGTCTCCTCCTATTTCTCAGCAATGTCATGACGCCAGAGAGGAATTCCTCGTTGAGGTCGCGCGGGGAGAGGTATTCACACTGAGCGCCCTATTCTACTCAATGCACAGGGTAGCAATGATGGCTTTGACATTTATATTCCAAACTCTGTTCGTGCCATGATTAATGACTGGGTGGATGAGCTTTCAGGCTCCCTCATAGCTACAAGCCGTACCCTCGAGCGTCGCAGTTATTTTTGGGTTATTAAGAACCTCCTGGTTCAGTTCCTGCTCTGCTCTCCACCCAGACTCTCCCTGATGTCGTCCCTCCTCCACCTCTAGCACCTACAATTTCCTCGGCTCCCTCTGACTTCCCTGCATCCACTTTTGTACACGCCCCTTTGATATTTCCCCTTGTGGTCCCTATGGATTGCGAACCCTCCTTTCGCCCACCACAGAGCCGTATGAAAACTTTCACAACCAGAAAAAGTATGCCCATTCCAGCTTCTCTGATAAAAACAACGCCCCTTTCGGTCAAAAGTCCTCTAGCTAGAAAAAATGATGTTGACAGCAATAGCGAAAAAGACACCTCAAGCAACAAAGATGCCTCTAACGACAAGGATGTTGCAGGCGAGCCAGGATTTAGGACTGTTATCATCGAGGAGCCCTATTTCAAACCTTAGACATTTTTCTTGTCTTCAAGCTTCTCCTTTCTGTTATGTCACAGGAATTTTGGAATTTTCATGTCATAAACTGTAGTTTGCCAAACATGCTTTTTTGTAAAAGAGTAAAATCTCTTATTTTTTGGACTTGTTTTCCCTCACTGAGGGAGGGTCTAGTAGACTTTTTAAGATTTCCTATTACTCTAAAGAAGACTGAACCGTTATACCTGCTTGTTCCTTTCAGCAGGACCGTTTCTATGCTTTGTAACACTTTTTGTACCATTATTACCTTTACTCAATAGATTAGTTCATGAACTTACAAAGAAAAAGATGACTAAAATTCTTCAGAAAGTTCCACAAAACCCAACAGGGTTAAACCACAATTTACAGAAGATCAATTTTTCCAATTTCATAAAGTTGCCCCATTAGGGATTTTTCAAAATTAGGGCCTAATTTCTCTCTCCTACCCAACAATATGCAGGATGCCCAAAAATCTTTTGTCTTCCTGGATCTTCCCTGCATGTACCTTTTCGACCGTACCTGTCAGCTACCCGGCTCTACCTATCTACTGCCCATTTTTTGTATGACTGCCCTGCTACCCACAGGCTCCGGGATGCTACCCAAGACCCTCACGGGTCTTCCTAGGACTTCTCGAGGGTTCGATGCAACTACATCACCCTCCCAAGTATTCCCTACAGGTTGTCTGTGGGTCTGTAGCAGGCCCTAAACCTCACAAGTTGTTTCCCGAGGGCAGAGAAGAGAGGGTCGAGCCCTCAAGGTGTTGCCCGAGAGAAGATGGGGGAAACCCGCGGAGAGAAGGAGGGTTTCCCAAAAAATCAGTAGCTTCTCATGAGAGAAGATAGGGTTCTTGAGAAGAATGTTGCTGCATGGATCTGAGAAAGAGGGTTTGGTAAAAACCCTAGCAAAACAACTGAAGATGAACTTGCATAAACCCTAGCTTAGGGTTTGTCTTCACATGAATGATGATGCCCTAAATAGACTCATCAATGCTAGGAAACAATCATAAAAACCTTCTTCTTAAAAAATTGTAAGATCATCTGATTGAGCAGCTGTAGTTGTGAGAGAAAGTGTGTGTATAATAATGAAATGGAATGATCTTCTTTTATATCATTTGGACCAAAAGTAGAAATATCAAAATAATATTATCTTATTCTTTTCTAATTTGACTTTTGTTTTTAGTGGTACTAAAGGTCTTTTTGCACTTTCACTTTTACACCTTAGTGGTACTAAGGGTCTTCATGTATTTTTGAATTTTTCTTTAGTATTGTTTAAGTGCCCATGTGGTCATCACATGTGGTCAATGTGATCTTTCATCGCCACTCAAAGTACATCATCATACACTGAGAGAATTACTAATGCTTTTATCTCACACTCTGTGTGACACTAAGATCAGGTACTAAGGTGTTTTCACCAAGGGTAACTAAGCCTTAGAGAAGATCACAAAGCCCATTGATCAAGGGTTAGAGTGTCACACATGCCTAGACCTAGTCTAGGGCTTATACTGCCTTCCTGGTAACAGACTAGGTGCCTCAGCCATAGGCTGTATAATTTGACACTAGTTCAAATACTTGGTAATAGACCAAGTGCCTCCATTCTCCAAGAGAATGGCCCTTAACCCCGGGATGAGTCATTGTAATTGACCAGGTGCCTCCATTCAAAAGAATGGCTACTCAGAAATAGGCCGAGTCTACTAGTATTAGACTGGTCTAAATCGTGGTCCCAGACTAGATGTCTACCATTCAACATAATGGTCACTCAACACAAGGTTGAGTCCCCCCCAGTGTAGAGATGGGTCCATATCATGGTCAAATACCAGATATCATCATTCAATAGAATGATCACTCAACTCTAGGTTGAGTCCACACTGTGGTCTCGGACCAGGTATCCCCATTCTCCTAAGAGAATGGCTCTCGATGCTGCTCAGAAAAATCAACACTCCCTCTCAGTGAGAGAGGCATTCTCTGCCATGCCAAGCTTGTCATGAATGTACACAGACTTTGATGTTGTTGGAGGCTTGGTCAATATATCTGTGATCTCTTCATTTGTACGAATGTATTACAACTTGAAATCACCTCTCTGCACTAGGTATCTAATGAAATGATACCTCATTTCAATGTGTTTCGATATATCATGAAACAATGGGTTCTCCAAAAGCTTTATACAACTCTGATTATTGCAATGGATGATCATTGAGTCAATATTCCACCTGAACAAATTAGATATAAGTTTTCTGAGACAAACTGCTTCATTGCAGGAATCACTTGCAGCAATATACTCTACCTCAGTTGTACTCTGATCTATGGAACCCTACTTCCTGTTGGACCAAGAGATCATTGTTGATTCCATACCGAAGCAGTAAACAAAGGTACTTTTTTGGTCTACTGCACTGCCATCCCAATCTGACTCCGCATATCCAGAAAACAATACTCCACTGCTGGAAGTATACCTGAGCCCATAAGTGATAGTAGCTCGCACATATCTGAGTACATGTTTGGCAGCTACCAAGTGTATGTGCTTCGGATCGGACATAAATTGACTCAGTCCATTCACTGTGTAACATATGTATGGTCTCGTATCCACGAGATACATGAGGGATCTAGGAAGTTGTCTGTACATAGTAGATTCCACACTTTGTGAACTGGTGGTTGAGTCCCGTAACTTTGTCAAGTTGGTAGTCATGGGTACACTCATGGACTTGCAGTCTTGCATCCCAAATCTCTGCAAGATATCCACTGCATACTTTCCTTGTGTTAGGAAGATCTCACCTGGATTTTTCCAGAACTCTAAGCCAAGGAAGTAATGCATTAATCTGAGATATTTCATCTTGAATTCAGAGGTAAGCTCCCTATTACACTATTCTATCAACTGTTCATCACCTGTAAGAAAAAAGTCATCTACATATAGAACATGTATCAAGACATGATTATGAACAACCTTAAAGTACAAGTTAGAATCAACTGTACTTTTGGAGAACCCCAAGCTATGGAGAAATCCATCCATCCCCGCATACCAGACTCTCGGAGCCTGTTTCAGTCCATACAATGATTTCTTTAGTTTACATACACGGGTCTTCTTCCCATGAGTCACAAAGCCTTCAATTTTTTCAATTTAGACTTCCTCCTCAATCTTGCCATTGAGGAAGACTATCTTTACATCCATCTGATGTAACTTCCATCCGAATGTTGCAGCAAGTGAAATTATGGTTCTAATGGTAGTATACTTGGAAACAAGAGAAAATGTCTCATCATAGTCCATGCCTTCTTTCTGAGTGAAGCCACAAGCTATGAATCTAGCTTTATACTTCTCCACACTGCCATCAACAACATGCTTGATTTTATAAATCTGTTTGGATCTCTCTACTGAATTTCCTGTTGGTCTGGGAACAACTTCCCATACATCATTCTTCATGATTGAACCGTACTCTTCAATCATGGCATCAAACCATACCTGTTTACTTGCTACTTATTCATATGAAGAAGGTTATGCACTGATAAGATGGCTCAGGAGACATGAGTACTTCTGTGGTCTTATGCTTTCTTTGAAATTCATGGGAGAAGATTTATGCTTCTCGCCTTCTTGCTCTGTCTCTCAGCACCAAGCAGGTCTCCTTTTGGAAGGAGGACTTTCAGTGAGTTCTTCTGGTGGAATTTTAGTGTCCTCAGGTGCATCTAGAATTTGAGGAATTTGATCCTCAAATTCCTCTTCCTCCCTTTGAATTTCTGAATTTGGAAACTCAAGTGGAGGAACTTCATCTTCCATTGAAATCTCTAGTGTTTTACGAAACAAAACATCCTCATGGAAGATCACATTTCTGCCAACTTCAATGTACCTTTGTCTTGGTATATAGATCGATAAGCCTTCAAGCAATCACTGTACCCAAAAAAATACCTTTCTTACCGGAGGGCTCTAGCTTGGCCATCTTTTCTTTTGGCACATGAACGTACACCGAAGTACCAAATATCCTCATGTGGTCAACTGCAGGTTTATTCTTGGTGAATACTTCTTCTGGAGTCTTCTCTCCCAAGATAACATGAGGGCTTTTGTTCTGAATATACACAACGATAACTCTAGCTTCATCCCACAAAGATAGAGGAAGATATATATCGGTGAGCATGGCTTTAACAGCTTCAGAGATCATTTTATTCTTCCTTTCTACAACCCCATTCCACCGAGGGTTGTAAGGTACTATCAGCTCTTTCTTGATTTCTGCTTCCCAGAAAAAATCATCAAACTCACCTCCATTATCTGATATTAAGATATGGATGTGTCTTCCAGTCTGATTTTCAATCAGTGCCTTGAACTCTTTGAACCTGCCAAAAGTTTCACTCTTGGCCTCGAGGAAGTAAATCCATGACTTCTGAGAGTGATCATCAATGAACAAGACATAATATAAACACCCACTCAAGGAGGGTGAAGACATAGGCCCACAAATGTCAGAANATGGGTAAGGATTTCTTAGTGTTCTTACCTAGAGCACATCCTTTGCATATTCCTTTATGTTTTGGAGATACTTCTATCATACCTGTGACCATCTTCTACAATCTTGGGGGATTTGTGTAGTGAAGGTGTCCAAACCTTCTATGCCATAGTTCACATGGATCAAGTGTGTGATGTACCAAATCACGAGTGGAATCTTCAGAAGCCTTGTAAAGGCCTTCCTCTTGAACCCCAATCTGTACTGCTAAGCTTGGATCTTTGTCCTTTTCCCATAGAAGGACTTTCTTGTCCATGAAGAGGACTATGTAGCCATTTTCCTCTAAGCCAAAAACAGATAGAATATTCTTCTTCAAACCAGGAACATAAAGAACATCATCAATATGAAGAACCGTACCTGAGTCAAGTTGAAGTGAAGCTAGGCCAACTCCTTCAATCGTGTAAGTGGAGTCATCTCCATGTGGTGAACTTCTTCTTTCTATAACCGGTGAGAGCTGCACGGTTACCTATCATGTGCCTGGAGGCACCACTATCCACCAACCAAGAGGTGGCACAATCTATGAAAGAACCAGTGAGAGCATAAATCAAGTAGTACTCTCTTCTAGGCTCTTCTTCTTTGTTAGCCTTGGTTTTATTCTTATTCGTCGGTTCTTCTTCTTCATCATCTACTTTTGCAGTAGAGGCTTGAAACCTTCTCTTGGGTTTCTTCTTACCTTTCCAGCAATCCTTGGCAAAATGTCCAAACATGTGGAAATTATAACATTCCACTTTTGACATGTCAGAGAAATTACCTTGAGGTTTCTTTCCCTTCTTTTGTTGAGGGAAAGGCTTCTTGAAATTCTTTGTCTTTGCTGCAAGTGCAAGGTTACTTTCCTTGGTTACCTTGCCTAAGGTCCTTCCTTCTTCTTCTATGCAATCATGCCACAATATTTCAAAGGTTGGTTGATTCTCTTGTACATTGACAGATGCCATGAAGGTTTCCCAAGAATTTGGGAGACCATCAACCATAGTTTTCACAAGTCTTCATCATCAATAGTAATACCAACAACAATGAGTCGATCCCTTACCTGTGCAATATTTGTGAAGAAAGAACCAACTCCTTCATCCTTGTTCAACTTCAAAGTTTGTAGCCTCTTCTTCAAGACTCTCTCCTGACTGGGAGAATTCTTCTCATATAGGTTGGCCAAGGTGTCAAAGCATTCTTTTGCTGTCTTTAGAGCCGTGATGTTGGGAATCACTGTTTCTTTGATAGAATCATAAATGATTCTTCTAGCCTTACCCTGCTTCCTCTTGTAAGCAAGTCTTCTAGCATTAGATGATGACTCACTGACATTAAACATAATTACATCCAAGTCATTCTCTTCTAGAATAGCTTCCAACCTGGCCTTCCAAGAGTTGTAGTTGGATGAACCTTGTAGCTTCTCTTCTGGTCTAAAGATATTGACGGCCATCTCTGCCACTTAATCAAATGCTAAGTCTGCAAAATTTCTCCCAAGGTCTAGGAAGACAACAACAATGCCCCTTTATTGTGTCTTCACATGCTAAGCTCTGATACCGTGTTGAATTTTTAGGATTAGCATGATACTTTTAAAATTTGCAGACTAACATAAACAGATGATAAGTGTAATAAACAACATCAATCACATCAACTCATTGAACACAAGAATTTTTCACGGGGAAACCTTTAAAGGACAAAAACCCCAAAATCATTAGTAATTCATCTTGTAAATGAGATGACTGAAATTCTTCAAAAAGTTCCACAAACCCCAACAGGGTTAAACCACAGTTTACAGAAGATCAATTTTTCCAATTTCACAAAATTGCCCAATTAGGGATTTTTCAAAATTAGGGCCTAAGTTATCTCTCCTGCCCAACAATTTGCAGGCTTCCCAGGAATATTTTGTTTGCCCAGATATGCCCTGCTTGTACCTTCTCGACTGTACTTGTCTACTGCCCATTTGTTGTATGGATTCCCTGCCCAACTGTGTGGAAATCTATTGTCTTTCTGGATCTTCTTTGCCTGTACCTGCCCAGCCATACATGTCTGTTGCTTGTTTGCTGTATGGCTTCCTAGCTCAGTTTCATGTTCTTCCTGGCTGCTTAGAAATGCAGCTCTTTTGTTTCCTGAATGCTTCCCGAAGTGTAGACAACCCTTATTGGATCCCCTTAGGGCTTTCCTGTGGGATTCCCAGAGGGTTTGTGCAGACCCAACAACTCCCACGAGCTCCAGGATGTTACCCGAGACCCTAACGGGTCTTCCTGGGTCTGCCCGCAGGTTCGGTGCAGCTACGACACCCTCCTGGGTATGCCCTACGGTATGCCCATGGGTCTGTAGCAGGAACTAACCCTCATGGGTTGTTGCCCGAGGGCAGAGAAGAGAGGGTCAAGCCCTCAAGGTACTTCCTAAGAGAAGATTGGGGAAACCCGTGGAGAGGCAGGTTGCCCAAAAAATTAGTAGCTTCCCATGAGAGAAGATAGGATGCCTGAGAAGAATGCTGCTTCCCGAATCTGAGAAAGAGGGTTTGGTGAAAAACCTAGAAAAAAAATGAAGATGAAATTGCAAATTTGAAAACCCTGGCTTAGGGTTTGTCATCACATGAATAATGATGCCCTAGCTAGACTCATCCATGCTAGGGAACAATCATAAAAACCTTCTTCTTCAAAAACTGTAAGATCATTTGATTGAGCAGTTGTACCTATGAGAGCAAGTGTGTGTGTAATAATGAAATATAATGATCTTCTTTTATATCCTTTGGACCAAAATTAGAAATCTCAAAATAATAATATTTTATTCTTTTCTAATTTTGACTTTTTCCTTTTGTCACGTCCCCAGCCCTCACACAGGCGAAGAGGACGTGACGAACACCAAGCGAACGGGAAAACAGCCCCATGAACATAAACAGGGAAAATGCTGATATTAAAAGCTTAAACAACATGCATAACAGAGTGCATAAAACATCATACAAGATGCATAATTCCTCAATCATTCAACGGAAGCACACAGATTCATAAACCAACATTCAGCATGTTCATCATAACTCATTAAACATCAATATAATTGCAGAGATGGAATAGCAACGGTACTTATCTTTTGATGAAGAATCCCGTAACCAGCTACGTCGCTGCAATCTTCCACCCAACCATAGGCCAGCTTGCTCATCAATCTCTCATCAATGCTGCCACCCCTGAGCTGGGCATGATTCCTCCAAGGATAAGGGTCAATGCAGGCTTACACATAGCCAAGGGACACACTCAGCAAATCAACACAGCTAGGTTTATCAGGCCATCAACAGACCGGCCAAGCCAGCACAGTACAAAGACCAACCACTGCTTACATGCAGCAAAACCATCCCTTCACAGCCCCGTGAAGAAGCAAAGGCAACCAGGGATAATCCCAAACAAAAGATGAGCACAGCTCAAGCCCATAAGGCGACACAGAGTTTTTCTTGGCCCTGACGTGGCCAAACAACTCAGATAGTCTCAAACGAAAGAGAAGTCAAACTCCAACAATCCGCATCAGCCCAACTTCATAGTGCATGAGGGCAACATCACATAGTCCACAAAACAGAGGAGAAGCCAACTCCCAGCATGAACAGAGGAAAACTCAACCAACGGATTGGAAACCCACGGTGGCTCAAAACGAAATTGAACACCACATCCAACAAAACACAGGGAAGACAACAGTCCCAAAACGAAATTAGTGAGCACGGCTCACAACATGGAAAAACACACACTCAGTCCACAATTGAAGAAGAAATTGGACTCACCGCCACATCCAAAAATCATGGGAAGAACAACAACAACCCAAAACATGGGTGAAATCAACAGCAAGCCGCATACACAACAGAAATTCATGCCCGCGAGGCTGCTCTCCCAGCTCACTGCATGCGCAAAACTAGAGAGGGAACCCTCGACCAGCACGTGAGGAAGACAGAACCGACCTCTGCATGAGGAAGATGAACAGACCACTTCCACAGCGCATGGATGAATAGGCAATCCCAGAGAAAAGATGAACAGGCCACAGAGAACCTGCATAATGGAGAGTGCATGAGGGATAACAAACAGTCGTGTGGCACCAATCGACCAAGGGAGAATGGGGAAATCGTGGAAGAAAGGAGTGGATGCAGTCGTGGGTGGAGTGGGCGCATGGGCAAGGGACTGACAGTCCTGCCACCCCACTCCCAAAAGCAATAACTGCCTCAACCACCAGCCATAACTGCCCCCAACAACAAAACCAAGTCATTGAAGAGGTTGGTGAAACAAGAAAGGTGGCAACACATGGGTTTTCCCCCCATAAACCAAGGTTTGATATCCCCCACCCCTTATCCTTTGGAACCATGCCCTTTTCATTCAACATTGCAATGCCATAGCTGGTTGTGGTTTTAGTTTTAATTGATGTGTGTATTTACATGATGCCAAATTATAATGTGCCAAATGGCATGATAAACCATCGGCAACTATCCCCATTGCCGAAACACACACTCAACCAAATCGATGGTGGGGCTTTTGCCTTGAGCTCCTCACCACGATTAATTACAATATATACATCATGCAAATGGGGTCAAAACCGAGGACTTTACACCTTTAGTGGTACTAAAGGTCTTTTTCCACTTTCACTTTTACACCTTAGTGGTACTAAGGGTCTTCATGTATTTTTGTCTTTTTCTTTAGTCTTCTTTAAGTGCCCCTATGGTCATCACATGTGGTCAACATGGTCTTTCATCACCACTCAAAGTACATCATCATACACTGAGAGAATTACTAGTGCTTTTATCTCGCACTCTCTGTGACACCTAGATCGAGTATTAAGGTGTCTTAACCAAGGGTAGCTTAGCATTAGAGAAGATCGCAAAGCCCATTGATCAAGGGTTAGAGTGTCACACATGCCTAGAACTAGTTTAGGGTTATAGTGCCTTCCTGGTAACAGATCGAGTGCCTCAGCCATAGGATGCATAATTTGACACTAGGTCAAATACTTGGTAATAGACCAAGCACCTTCATTCTCTAGGAGAATGGCCCTTAGCCTCAGGCCAAGTCCTGGTAACTGACTGGGTGCCTCCATTCAAAATAATGGCTACTTAGAACTAGGCTGAGTCTATCAGTACTAGATTGGTCCACATCATGGTCCCAAACCGGATGTCTACCATCCAAAAGAATGGTCACTCAACACAAGGTTGAGTCCCCCCAGTGCAGAGTTGTGTCCATATCATGGTCAAAGACCAGATATCATCATTCAACAAAATGATCACTCAAATCTAGGTTGAGTTCACACTGTGGTCCTGGACCAGGTGTCCCCATTCTCCTAAGAGAATGGCTCTCGATGTTGCTAAGAAAAATCAACACTTACAACCCAATATGGAGACATCTTGTCACATTATATTATGTAACATAACGTCCCCCAAAATAAAAAGTAATAAAAAAATTCATGTCGGCTCATAAATTATCAAAAACAAAAAGTAATTAGAAAAATCATATAGACTCATAAAATTAAAAAAATTAAACTAGTTCATTGATACATCTTAAACCCAATCTATTAAGCAAAGAGAGTGTCCAATTTCTTAAGGTGAAAATTGTTTTTCTTGATGTGTAAAAAAGTGAAGACAAAAAATTTAACCTAAATAAATTGGATCCCTTTCTTTGCTTAATAGATATGGGTTTAAGATGATTCTATGTTGGTATATCTGTTTTTATGAACTTTTGTAACAATTATAAATAATAATAAATAAGATTGTTGATTGTACCTAAGTGTTATCGAAGTTTTACGTTAAACAACCAAGTCAAACAACTTCAGGGTATGATATATATATTACAAAGAAGCATCTCCAACACTCACATGGAGCCAATCGAACTCCCAAAACCAAGAAAGAATAAGTATGAATATGCCATGAGAGCATGCTCAACTAGAGAAAACCAATTTATTATGCTTTGAGAACAAAGCATTGCTTAAGAGGGTGGCAATGTAATAATTATAAATAATAATCAATAATAATAATTAATAATTAATAATTTATATAATTATGGTTAGTATGTTAATGAAAAGACAAAATCCATTTACCCCTTCACCTCATGACCAATTAATGCATGTTGGCCCTAGGAAAATGCATACCAATTTTGGTCAAATTGTGAAGAATCTGGTCGCAAGGAAAGCAAGACAACGATGGGTGTTGGATTTCACCTTTGGTCGACCCAAGCTCAGATCCTTGGTTGTCAACAAAGACCAAAAAATCGTCCCAAAAAAGCATAGATACAGTATCACCCGAGATATCCTATGGGGAACTGCTAGAACTAGGTTTCTGCATCTAGGTGGGGGTTTCTACTCTTGAGGTACATTATCACAGAACTCGACCGAAGTCGGGGATTATACTTCTTATCCCTTGTTTATCATTCAATATACCAATCTAATTACCAGTCGACACATATTATAATAATCAACATAACAACCTTATCACATATTCATTCAATAATTAGTGCGATAGATACATATATGGGATTCTTCATAAACAGATGCAGTGCGACATATTCATATTTAATTATTCACAACATACATGCAAAGAAATAAACACATTAATCAATGACATAGAGAGACAACAATTAACGTGGAAACCCATTTGGGAAAAACCACAAAGATGCTCTTCATTTGGCATGAGAAATATGTTAGCACTGTTTGTTTGTGCATGCATCTTGCAGACTCTTCTCTAGGTATTCTTTACAATTCATACATACTTATCTCCCCTCGTGCCCTATGGTTTTCGATCTAGATACTTCTTCTCTTCCTCAATCCTTCGTCGATCTGCACACAAACTAGATATTTCCTCTAGCTAAAACAAGAATCCTCTTCTCTTCTATACCTACACATTGTCTTAACCAACCAACCGAATACTTAGCTAACAAAACAATCGATAACCAATATCAGTCCCACACATAGCTTGGGTTCTCCCTTTTATAATATTCTACCTGTCATAATCAATCAACTCTTTTATGTTAGCCGACAGGCTGTGATCATTTCTACTCTCGTACATTCAGTTACAACTGAAAATATGCACTATCGACCCAAAATACAATTATGTTTTTTACCAAAATTGTGATTTATTCTAACTAACTCCTTACCCACGATCAGCTGAGATTTCCTTTCAACTACTTTTCTCTTCTTCTTCCACAGTTTCTTCTGTCGTGGCTACTCTCACTCGCCAATCTTTCCGTTGCGGTTTCTTCTATGACAACTTCTCTTCCGTCACTACTCTTGTTTTCTGAATTGCGACTGGATTCTTTATCTCCCTGAGCATAATTTTGGCCAAATTATTCTTAACTTTTCCTAGGAACAACATTTTTCCCCAAATCTCACCTGTGGCCCATCTCGAGGCACTTTAGTCTGAAACCTCTGTTGTTACAACCTTACTTTGAAAATATAAAAATATTTTCACTATCGGCTCACTCTCCTCTTGTACTTCTGCTTCCATCTTCTTCAAATTTTCCACAAGTTCGGAACTGATGTGTTCCGAAGTTTTAATTCTTGCTGACTCTACTGCTTGTCGCACTTTTTGGTGTATAGGTTGAATGTTACATGTAAGTTTCTCTGCATCTTGTTGCAGTTCTACGACCCTGTCACTCCTCTTTTTTTGTTGTGTTCGCAGTGTTGCGACATGTTGTTATAACCTATTCATGTCGATAGACTTAGCCATTTTCTCTAGTAATGGAAGCTTCATCATCTCATTCTTTAGTTGGTTCACCTCTATCTCAGTAGTGCATAGTTGTTTTGTGACTTTCTCTAACTCCTCCTCATCAGTCAAATCTTCCCACGTCTGAGAAACTTGCTCGACTGCTTTGGCACAAAGTCCCTCATCTTCTTCTATTCTCTTCGCACCTTCTGTTGTTGCTTTTCTTCTCTCTTCCAGTACTTCTGGATGTGTATTAGGTGTCACTTGTAATTTCGACTCTGCGACTATCTTGCGGAGGTTCTCTAAAATCTCACCAAGTCAAAAAACTTTGGCTTTTGAAAGCATCTCATGGTTAATACCTTCATCAATAAAATTTTTGCATCAAAGTGTTACAGTTGTGTTGAGTCGGTTGATGTTTTTCTCCCATGTATTAGCTTTCTACTATGCTTCTTTGATTGTTTTCTTCATCTTATGAACAATCTTGTTTGATGCACTAACCTGCTTGACCAATGCATCGTCTTGGTTCTTAATTTATACGACTGTATTTATCCATCAGTGAAACAATATTTCCAGTGACAATAGTGATAGATTTGATTAGAGGGTTGAAAAATGTAACTTCGCAAGGATTATAGGATTACTTTTAGAGGACCTCAGGACTGGAAAACCAATTTTTTAAAAACTATTCCAGTACCTCTGTTTCATGAATTTGATCATCCTTAGTTGTCATGTACTTCTTTGCCACAACACTTGGATCCAACTTATCTTCCAATATTTTGAATCCTTCGTAATTTATCTCATCGACACTGCCCAAGCCCTTTGTTATCCAATTTTTCTTTTGATGAAAACAGAAGTTCATTGACATCACCAAATATATCTTGATCTTCTTGTAACCTTGAGGGTGAAGTCACAGGATTTTACCATTATCCGTCGTTATCCGAACTCCTTTTGGTACGGTCGGTTCTACTAGTGGGTACCTTGCATTCTTGTCAACTCAAATATTAGGCGCGTTAGCTGGTCTGGGAGGAACATAGTCTGGAAGCATGATCACAGAGCTTGGTTCTTCAACTTTTGGTTGGTGCTACTGCTTTCTTGTGGCTACTAGACCGTTTCCTCTTCAATGTGTTAGGTGGGTGTGGTTGTAACCTCACTTGAGGGGTGTGTTACAGAGAGAAACTTCCTATGGCTTGGGGGTACCACAACAGACAACTTGACAACATAAATAAATCTTTCCCAATATGCAAGAGAAACCAAACATCTAACACTAAGGGTTACCGATTTGTACCTTGTTCTAGAAGGTTGAAGTAGATCCCCGTTGAGCTTTTCCAATTCACGCTTGCATTAGAAATTTGCTCTCAACAACAATAAACAAGACAAGCATGCTCTATAATAATGTGTTATACCTACTATAGCATATATATTCAACAATGTATAAGCAATTAAATACATCCATTGATTCAATATTCATATTCAAATGCACATAATTGGATAGGAAAAGATATTTCTATTAATAAAATCATAGATTACAATAGTGACAACCTCTGTCGGCACATCTACGAACTAGAGAAATTGAGTCCTCCACTTGGGTCTCCACCACCTCAATATTCCATCTCTCGATAGCAAGCTCACAAAGCAAAGGCCATATTGGGAAGAACACAAAGTGTTCCAAAGGGACAAAGGGATGCAGACTCAAGTATAAGCAAACTGAGGCAACAATGGACTATATTTTTTTTCTCTTCAATTCCTCCTCTTCAATGTATCCAAGAGGTTCCTTATATAGCATTCCAAAAGGGTGATGGAGGGTCGAATCCGAGCGATCTTAAGGCATATGGAAGGCCAAGAGTCAAGATCTTCGAACTCATGTGAGGAAAACTCCAAAAATATTTGGACTTATGCACACATCCCGATGTACACGGGTTTGATGTCAAAAGTCGCGTGTACACACGAGTATGGGTTTAAAAGTCGTGTACAACAATAAACAAGTGTTTTTTAGGGATGATCTTGGAACATCAAAGTATTATATAAGTCCATGGGGTATAAAGAGTCCGTAGAGGGACAAGGAAGGCCATAAATATGTGATCAACCATGTATGGTAAAATCAGCTATAACAGGGTGAATGAGTCTGTTCAATTACTTCTGCAACCATGTCCTACGGTGGAACAAATGCAACAGTGTTTCCATAATGGGTGTCGTTGATGGTGTATTTACGCCATATTTTGCAACAGTGCTTGTACTGGAGATAGAGATGACGATACTCTACGAAAAATCACATTGGATCTTATAGTTGCAGACACCACAACTCAGTTTACTCAGTTGAGTGCAAGCATAATGAACAAAAAATTGGTGCAAAGATGATATGCATTCACCCACTCAACTAGTCTTTCCTTCGCACAAGCGAGTAATAAAATGGAAAGGTGGTAGCAATTTATGTCACACGGGTCAATCATTTGAATCATTAAAAGGAAAATAACACTCAACCATCACTTTTCCTGTCACTTCAGTGGTATTTATTGTGTAATAATGATGGAAGTGACCAAAAACTACGCCACTGAAATCTCCTATGTCCTTAATTGAACTACGACCAACTACCTTTTGTGACCAAATATCCTCATGCGACAACTCATTTCTTCCTGCGACAGGTATTTATCCTTGTACACATTTCTTCCCTTGGGACAAATGCATAGTGTGTGCCACCATTTTTCTTCTGCAACATACAGATATTCTGTGAACACTTTTCTTTTTCCTCGACAAACACATTGTCTACAACAAAAAATAGAAACACTCATAAATATGCATCTTTTTTTCCAATTGACCAAGTCGCGACTATCCTGGTAAGGATTTAGCCGAATTCCATTCACCACTCCTTTGAAAGGCGTTCCATCTAATATCTCCAGTTGTACTGTGCCTCCTTCAGTGATTTGAATGACAACATAAGGCCCCAACCAATGCGTTTTCATCTTGCCAAGATGCTTTAAGAACTTACAATCATAAAGGAGGACAATTCCTTTGATTTGAAATTGGTTATTCTTAATGTGTTGGTCATTCGATACTTTATGTCGTTCCTTCTCAACATTTTGGTGATAAATTGCGGCAAAAAATTCTTCCTCCAACTACACAAGCCGCGACAATCTTTCTTCGATAGCACCACTATCAATCATTTCAATAATTGTAGAAATATTTAAAATGTGTACAATGTATTCCACCGGCATAACGACCTCTTGTCCATACACTAGTCAGAATGGAGTTCGGCCTATCAAATTCTTACAGGTCGTACGGTATGCCCACAGTACTGCATAATTTTTCTGGTCCCAATCATATCTTTGAACATTGCAAAATTTTGTCTATGCATTCTACATGATCTTGTTGAATGCTTCGACAACACCATTTGCTTGTGGGTGATATGTTGTTGTCATCCTATGTTGGATTTGGAATTCTTTAGTTAATTATTAGATCAATTTATTGGAAAAGTGTATTCCTTGATAACTTATCAAAATATTTGGGCTTTCGAATCTAGTGACAACATTTTCGAACAAAAATTTCGCAGTAGTCTCAACAGTACAGTCCTTTACTAGAGCTGCTTCGACCCATATAGTCAAGTAATCCATCGCAGTAATAATGTATCTTCCACATGTTCACTTTCCTGGTGGGTTAATAGGTATGAGAAAATCAACATCCTAGTTGTCAAATGTCTGCAAAGTTATCTCGGGTACTAGCAACATTTCATCTCATCGCGACGGATTTCTAGTTCTCTCACAGATATCGCAGTTGCGACAATATTCTCTAGCATCCACGTGCAAAGTGGGCCATCACAATCCTGCTTGCAATATCTTGTGCACTATAGCTTTTCTAGTATAATGGCCTCCCGCAACACCAACATACAATTGTTTCAATATCATTGGTTGCTCGTGTTTCAATACAACGAAGAAAAATTTCATTTGATCCCATTTTATATAGTTGTCAAGCTATCAATTGGAAAAATGCAACTCGCACCACTAATTGTTTTTTCTACGCAGTACCTAAATCCTTTTGGTACAGATCTCATACTCAAGAAATGTATCATATGTTTGTAATGTTCATCAAACATACCATCAAACATTTATTCTCATTTTATGAGAATCATTTTAAATTATTTATATTCACTATACTAAAAATAAATGTAAATACCAAGTTTATTAAACTAAAATCACAAATTTTCGTCAATTATATAACTAAATTATAATGTTAAATTGTATAAATAAATTATAATAATATTAAAAAATAATTATATAAAATTCAAAACCAAGTAGTTAAACTTAATTGAATAAAATTGTTGGCCTACTTTTCTCACTCTCGTGACCCAAGCTCAAGAACAACACAACACTAACAAAACACCCAAATAAATCAGCACGAAGGAGCAAGATTAGCGGGCAACACCTGCGAAGCAGGCGCAGTCTCACCCGATATATCTTAATGTGTAACTACCAGAACCACATTTACGCATTCGGCGAGGGATTACAGTCCCTTGGCGCACGGCCAAGGCGCTCGACAGAGTTGGAAGGAAGGAGTCTTTTACTACTCGATAGTGACGCAACAGTGCGACACAGTCGGCGTGCGACATACCCTTGTCATTGTAAACTTAACAACTGGTGAAACTATGTGACGCAGTTGATTACTTAAATGTAAATGGAAGTGATGCGATTGTATTATAATCTCAACAGTATTTTAACATTAATTAATACCAAATTCTTGACAATGCTTTAGCCATTCATTCATTCACTGCTTCTATCAATATTATGACATTCATTCAAGCAATAACCATAAACAATACAAGATAATCAAACATTCAACAATAACTATTAAATATTCAACATTGATCAACACAGGAAATAATGTGGAAAGCCATTTGGGTAAAAACCACTAAGGTGCTCTTCATCTGGCATGAGAAACATATGGCATCTTGCAGTTTGTGGCTTAAAGAGTGTTTTGAGATATGTCTATTTAGCTCATACTCTTTCTTTCTCTCATGATCTCTGTTTTATGATTTTCTTCTAACTACTCCTACTAATCTACACACAGCATGGATCGACTCTTCTACTCTACTATCTGTGCACTCAACTGCAGATTGACCCTTACAAAATGGTCTACGCACACAGCTGCAGATCCACAGATCAAAAAACTTATACTATCAGACTCCTCTCTGATTTCCTCCAAATACTTCTATCCTTACCAACTCTTTGTGAAGCTAACCCTTATACAGAGTGGTTTCCTCTTATTTATAGTTTTTACAATACCGCGTAGGGTCAAGTGAGTACAACTCAGTTATTACAGTAATAAGTAGCCACAAAAATGCCTTGTATTACATTTATGACAGACAATACTGACTGAAAAATGTCCTATATTACATTAAACACAGGCCATAACTAGCTGCAAAAATTATCCTTTAGTCTTCCACCAACTCGACCACCTGTAGTCCTTCTTTGACCTATTACCTTCTTGCCTTAACTCTTCTACTTTCCAATCTTCCACCGACTCTGGGTGCGCTTTTCCTCATCGCAGCATTCCTCATTGCAACTTTCTCTGTTATGTGCTTCCTTTTCTTCCTTTACCTACTTTTCCTCCATCCCACTCCTATTTTTACTCTTGCACTTGCGCTTCAGTTTCTTCCTTTAGCTCTGCTAGCACCTAGCTTGCCCCAGTTCTAATATTCTGAAGCGAACTTTCACAAGGGAATTGCCCCATCCCAAGCTGACAGGACGATAAGGTGGACAGGAGAAATCATAGAGGAAAGCCCGTAGATGCGTCTAGACCCCACATATCCTGGAAAGCAATGATGCGAGCGCACGACCAAATCAGATCGACAGTGAGAGACTTTTGCCATAGGAAAGAAGTGCAACCTATTTAACTGTGAAGGACAACCACAATACTTTGACACTCGTGATATACGACGAGAACACAGCTCTTGGAGATAACATGCGCATTGGTTATCATGATATAGCGTTGCGATGGGATAGTAGGGCCCGGGCATATGGACGTCCAAGATATCATGGCGTGTTTGATCCACGGCGGTGGCAGGTTTCATGCAAAAAATGTGCATGATGGTTAGCAAAGGAGGCCGACACGACTTGCTCAAGGGTCCCTCATCTATCAATGGCTGAGATATGATGCAGTTCAGATCAGCAGTGCACACCATCTTCATCGACGAAAGGTGCAAGGAGGATAACCGAGGTAAAGGCCACAAAATCATGTGAGTGGCCACAATAAGCGACAAATGATCTTTGCGTAGAGGTGATCTATGACCAAAAGTAACACCGCACTACTCAAGGTGTTCAAGGGTAAGGAGTCTGCACGAATGCAATGCTCAGTTGGATCACTAACGAGTTTCAGTGAAGTAGGTCACGCCTAAGAAACTGAAACTGTTAGGGAAATCTGGGCCATCACCATCAGGACGAGTGAGCATGCATCTTATACTCTGCATTTCCATTTTGGGTCCGTAGTGGATGCTGTACCGAAAGGCCAATTCGGATAAAACATCATGGTAGGTATTCCACCTCAAAAAACTATTAGGATTCGAATGATGATCTAGGATTTTATTCCCATTTTTTGTAACAGAATTGGGCTCTGTTTCGAGGTTGGTCCCGAGAGCCACAACATTATAAATAAGACCTCAATTGATGAGGCAGAGGTTGGAATTTTCATTCAGATATCTGTTTGCTTTTGTTTGTCTTTGTAACTCTCTTGGAATTATTAATGAGAAATATGCTCCTGCATTTTTGAGATTCATCACGGTGGTTGCATTCAGTCTGTGTTTTCCGTTTATCACTTTCATTTATGTGTTGTTTCTACTAATGCACTAAATTAGTATACAAGGAATTCACTTTCAGCTAAGTGCTCCTGTATTAGACGCTGCATTTGTTATTGTGTTCTGGTAAATGCTTTGGAATTCATCTCCTATGCTCCACTGTAGATACTAGACTTTGCTATTTTCTCTACTAAAGGTGGTGCAAGAGATTCACCCTCAGATAGGTGCCTCTTGTTTCATTGGTATTTTTCCCTTTTTTCGCTCTCCACTCTTTCAATATATTCGATTGTTTGCGGTGCTTACTTTTCCTCAGAATACAAAGGAAATTCCCTTCCTCATTTTTGCTATAATATCCTTGATTGCTTCATGATTTGACTCCATTTCCCAATGATTCTCTTGTCTCTCTGTTTTGCCATTTTTTAATCTATCAATGCCTCATTACCTACAGAAATCTACCCTTATACGTGCTATCCAAAGCTTTATGTATATGTGTTTCTTTCCTCTGTGACCAAAGAGAGCCCTCTCTGACTATATCGACTAGAATACAGTCTAAAGTTGGTTGAAATGGTTTCCCATGTGACTTCCTGTAGTAGCCACTGGAAAATTACAGGGTGCTAACATCTTGGCACAGTTGTCGAGGGTCCTGATTGCTATTATCTCCCCGAGAAAGCCGAGACAGCTTTAGTTCTACGACCTAGCTGAGCAGCTGGTCCTAGACACACAATTGGTTGCACATGCTCTGGCGACTCCACGGAAACTGTGAAAGAGGTTCCATTGGGAAATACTGGCGACCGGAATAACCCTTATGAGAAGAAATCCTGATGCGGAGTCCTTCCAAGAAGTTTTCTATCCTGAAAGTTTGATCCGAAAGGCCAATAGGTTGCATAGGTTACTCAGGAATTTTTCTATTCTGGCTAACAGTGCTATTTCTGTTGTCAATATATCTGAACGTTGAAATGAGGAGTGTGGGTTAGATCTACCAAGAACTAAATCTGAATCTAGCCTCTCTGACCTGGCATCCAACACCTCCGCGTTTGAATTCCCTCAGATTGCCTGGTCACCTCATACCGTGGAGCCTCCAGGCAGAGGTTTCTTGTACCTACCAGACCCCGAGTACCTCATGTTCTTCGTTGATCAATCCTTGTCAAATCTTGATAGTGCAAGGCAATTTCCCTTCACACCTTTTTGTACCTCACAGCTTATCGATTCCTGCCACATCGGTCTCGACCCCTCTAGTAATCCTGGTTATACCCCCAAGGATTTCCAACATATTTTCTCCTATACGCCTGCTTGTGGCTCTACACGACCTCCCCCTGGGGTACACAATTAGGATTTGGCAGTTCTACAGAGAAAGAGGGTACTCGACTAAAGAGCATCTGGGGTGGTTTTCAGATCGGGTCAACCTGTAAGAGGTAGACCTTGACAATGTTAAGGGCATGCTATTTTCCCAGACCCTTGCTGGAGAAGCAAGGAAATGGTACAAAACCTCATAGATGACTCTATTGTGAGCTATCAAGCCTTCGAGGATGCTTTCAAAGATAAATGGGAAGATCAAAAGAACTCCAAGCAGTATCTCTCTCAGTATCATTCAATGAGGAGGAAGGAGAGCAAGTCTGTCCAAGAATTCTTGAACAGGTTCATGAAAGTGTACAATTCTATCCCTTCTCAATTTAAACCTCCCATAGGTTCTGCCCAGCTCCAATACATGGAATATTTCAATGGTGAATTCTCCTTATGGCCAAGTGAAAGAAGATCAACTTGCTTAGTGGATATGATGAAAGATGCTATAGAGGTGGAAGTGAACCTGGCCGCTGCAAGAAAGAATAAAATAGACGAAGGGGAATGGAGGAGAGAGGAAGGGGAGCGAAAGGTTGACAAAGAACTAGAACAAACCTCCACTTTGAGCTCGTAAGAGGCCAAAATTGAGACAATGCTGAGAACCATGGAAAGAATGATGGAGGGGCTCTCAGTAGCTGGTAGAACCTCTCCCAAGGAAAACCAAGAATAGCAAAATAGGAATAAAAATGCAAGAAGGCCTAAAATTTCCCAGAATAAGCAAAGGAATATTCCTGACCCACCTATTAGACCTCCATTCCAAGAGAATTTCATGGATCAGGATGGGGAGAATCAAACTGAGGATGAAATCCGCCAGTTGGATATCGAAACCCTTGTCACTTTCCTCGCCAAAGAAGAACATGACAATGCTTACCTGGAAAGAGGAGAGACACTTCCAAGAGAGATCGATGACTTCAGAAGAGGGTATCAGCTCGTGATCCTAGATGCGTAGAGACAAATCAAACTGAGGAATAGAGATGTCCCAGTCATGAAAAATAGAGAGGCAGGGAACAAAGCCTCTGCCAGCAAGCCTAAAATTGATTCACCTCCCAGATAAAACCCCAAGAATGTTCTGGAGCTCAAAGGGAAGGAACGAAGGGAAGACAATCCCCGAAGCTCTAACCAGGGACATGATTCTTTCAATATAGAGGTTGAAATTGCGAATATTAAAATCTTTGTACCCCTCACTGAACTACTGAAGAATTAAGAATATCATTCCAAAATTACCACAGTTTTGCAACCTCTAGGGGAAATCTCTGCCATATCGGATAGCCTGAATTTGAAATATGATAGGCCCACCATCATGTTCAACCCCCATGTAGACAAACCCTCCGATGAAGAAGTCCCCCCATTCTATGTTAGCCTGAACATACACAATGCCATCCTACATAATGCAATGCTTGATTCAGGAGCCTCCCACAACCTGATGCCCAAAAGGATCATGGATCAACTAGGATTGGACGTGACCAGACCCTATAAGGATCTCTTCTCGTTTGATTCTAATAAAGTCAAATTCCCAGGCCTCATCAAAGACTTGGTCATCTCTCTCACTCAAATCCCTACTAAAACCTTGGTAATGTGTCACGTCCCCACCCTTCTACTCAGCGGAGAGGATGCGACTAACATAGCTGCTAGATATCTAAGTCGGGCAATCTAGCCCCATGAAAATAATATAAAATGCAATAAACAACGAAAGAATTTTCATTCATTCAACAAATTTAAACATGTTCATAATAATTCATTAAGCAAATACAATGCATAGATTAACACAAAGATACTTATCTTATGAAGAAGCTCGTCCGCAACTAGCTACGTCCCTGCAATGTTCCACCCAACCATAGGCCAGTGTGCTCTTAAATCTCTCAGCAACACTGCCACCCCCGAGCTGGGCATGATTTCCACAAGGAATAAGGGAATTATAGCAGACTCACACGTAGCCAAGGATACACAATCTCTGCCAAGCTAACAAAGTTGGGTTTATCAGGCTATACATGAGCTGGAAAGGTTGACTGCTAAGCTAGTGAGCTCCCCAAAGAGCTATGGATACCTACACAAGAACTAGCCTGACTTCTAAAACATCTACACCACCCAACACAAGGAAGCATCCCCTTCTCTGCTATGCAGTCCCTCGGGCTATGCCTTCCCTTCCAGTGCTATTCAGTGGGTGTAGAGAAGAAAGTCATCCCTCTAGCTCTATCTGTGAGGATCCCACACACACTAGGTTTTTCAAGCAAGTTCAGACCCCATTTCCACTCCCAAAACAGTCTAAAGACCAACAATGGTATATACATAGAAAATAAAAACTCTGGGATTTAAGGGAAAACACCACATAGGTCAATATCGGAATGACAATTGGTTAAAACAGCTCATACTGTGACAATCAATTTTCTAGAGTTATTTATGGCCCTAACGTGGCCAAAATGACTCAGCAACACCCCTAAATTCATGGGGAGGACAACACGATCTACCAACCTGTGTAAGATGAAAAACACGTCCCCTAATCATGAAGGGGTTCAGACACACAGAACCAATTGTGAAAAGAATACAGAATGCCTAAGGCCAAGCTTCCTATCTACGTGAGTGTGGAATGTTGTTCCTTTCCCATGTGAGGAGATGAATGCGACCTGCCTATTTGGGTCATGCATGCAGTCAAAGGACTGACAGTCCTGCCAGAGATGACAGTTTCCCATGCATTCGTCCCCTAAGGGAAATAACTACCCAACCAACTCATGGGGAATTAATTTGGGTTGGTGAATAACACAAGGGAAGGTAGTTAGTTTAGATGGGTTCTCCCGTTAACACATGGATTTTCCCCAATGGCCCCAAAAGTTAAACATCACCCCCCCTTATCCCTAGGAATCATGCCCCCATCTCTTTTAATGTTGCATTGACATAGCTAGTTGTGGGTATTTTAATTAAAATGCAGATGTACATGGTGCCCACAATTATAATGTGCCTGGCTAGCACAAAATACCATCGGCATTGATTTTAATTGCTGAAACATAAAATGGTAAATCAATGGTGGGTATTTTTCCCTTAGCTCCACACCATGATCAATTACAATATATACATCATATAAATTTAATGCATTAAACGAGGTCAAAACCAGGGTGTTACATCATGTATGTGGTGGTGGCTGATATTCCTACGAAGTTCAGGATGCTGCTGTCTAAATCTTGGGCAACCAAGCTCAAAGGCGCCCTCCAGATGGACATGTTGTATGATGCTATTCCTATTTTTGGGATACAGAGAAGTATTTTCAGAGAGAAAAAGTTGGAATATATGGTAACGAGTGCTAAGAGGCTGCAAACCACCCCATATACTCGTTGGACATAGAGATGGGTTCCGCAATTTTCTTTACGGACGAAGATGAAGACGGTTTCCATTTCCAGAATGATGCCTTCATGCCTATTGAAGAGGAGTCAGGCGGGATGTGGGACGTGGATTTTGATGGGTCAGCTTGCAGAGGAGGAGCAGGGGTAGGGATATAGATGAGACCCCCTCGAATCCGCGCTTTGAGGTGTTCCTACAAGCTTTCTTTTGACTATACAAATAATGAAGCAGAATATGGAGCGATGATATTGGAAATATTGGCTTTGAAGAAGCTCCAAGTCAGGAGGGTGGTGTTACGTGGGGATTTCGAGCTGGTAATCAAGCAAATGACCATAAAATATCAAGCCAGGAGTCCCCGGATGAGGAGATACCGGAATGCTGCTCAGGACCTCATAGAAGGCTTCGAGGAATGCAGCTTCAAACTGATTCCTAGAGTACAACACTGCGTAGCGGATTCGCTGGCTACGTCAACATCAGTTTTTATTGTCCTTGCACATCCTATAGGGAAATATGAAATTGAAGTAAGGAACAAACCCTCCATCCTGGATAGTGTGAAGAGCTGGCAAGTGTTCGAAGATGATAAAAAATCCACCTGTTCCTCACCCTCGCTGGGGAGTTTGAGGGAGTAGTTGTCGACGAAGAAAACTAATTTCAAGAGGAAGTTTCCCCCACTCAAGAGCCTTTGCAAAACCAAATGGTAGATCCAGAGGAAGCAATTCGGGAAGAAGAGTCCATTGCAGTTAATGACACCAAAGAAGACAATGAGGAAAGGGTTTAGGAGTCTGAATTGCAGGAGTCTGAGGCTCAGCGGGGGTACGAGAATAACCTGTACGATAAAGAAATTATGTAGCTAAAGGGAAATTCCATCCCTAGGTGTCTGGTCCCTCTAGAGAAGCTTTTTTATCTAGATGACATGGAAAGAGAGCCCCAATTGGTCCTAAACTATGAATATGTATAGGAAGTGAATATTGGGTAGAAGAGTAGCCCAAGATCATCAAAATAGCAAGGACCCTCTCGCCTGAAGCCAAACAGAGGTATGTCTCACTGATGAAGGAATATTCAGATGTGTTTTCTTGGAGTTGCAAGGACCTCAAGGATTACGACACCAACATCATCCAACATACCCAACATCATCCAACATACCATACCAATAAGGAAGGATGAGATACCGTTCAAACAAAATCTTAGAAGGATGAATCCCAACCTGTTTCCTCTGATAGAAAAGGAGATCAAGAAGTTGTTCGAAGCCAAAATCATTGTAGCCCTCTGGTTCTCACGTTGGGTGGCGAATCTGGTTCCTGTTAGAAAAAAGAACGGGGAAATAATAATTTGGATTGAATTTATAAACTTGAATAGATTTTCCTTGAAGGATCATTACCCTCTTCCCAAAATGGACCATATCTTGCAGAGGGTAGTGGGTTCTCAGAGGATCTCTATGTTGGATGGTTTCTCGGGCTATAACTAGATTGTGGTTCATCTAGATGACCAAGAGAAGATGGCTTTCACCACTCCTTGGGGCACCTTCATGCACTCTAAAATGTTGTTTGGGCTGATGAACGTGGGTGCAACTTTCCACCTGGCCATGGACATAGCATTCACCAATGAAAAGGATAAAATATTGGTTATCTATCTAGATGACATCACTTTTTTTTCCAAGTCTGATGAAGAACACATCGCCCACTTGTTGAAGGCATTCAAAAAGTACAGGAAAATTACATCTCCCTGAATCCCAAAAATCGTTCTTTGCTATGAAGGAAGGAAATATGCTTGAGCATATAATCTCTCAAGAAGGTATTAGGATAGATCCCAAGAGGGTAGAGGCTATAAAAAAAATTGACCTCCCTCGAAACAAGGTAGAGGTTCAATCGTTCATGGGTAAGGTAAATTTCCTCAGAAGATTTATTGTTGCATTTGCTGAAATAGTCAAATATATAACTAACATGCTAGGGAAAGACCAAGAGATCAGGTGGAATCTTGAAGCTAGACAATCCTTCGAGGGCATAAAGAAGGCCATAGCTGAGGCACCTGTCCTCATGAGCCCATATTTCTTTAAATATTTCCTCATCTTCTCGTTTTTCTCTGAGCACACAGTGGAAGGAGTGCTGCTGCAAAAGAACCATGAATGATATGAGCAGCCCATCGCCTTCTACAACAAAACGTTAAGGGATACCCCCCTGAAATACAATATCCTAGATAAGCGGGCGTATGCTCTGGTGCAAGCCTTAAAGGACTTTAGAGTATACATCTTGCACTCCCATGTGATAGCCCATGTGCCCACCAGCGTTGTGAAAGACATTCTGTATCAACCGGATCCAGAGGGACGAAAGGCGAAATGGATTGCAATATTGCTCGAGTACGATCTGGAAATCAAACCCACAAATTTGGTAAAGGGCCAGGAATTAGCTAAACTTATGGCCCAGTCCAAATGTGATGCTCTCAACCTGCATATGATCATTGAGTTGTCAACTGAAGAGCAGGATCCCAAGAGAAAACCGAGCCCCCTGATATGTGATTACTTTCAATCATCACCATGGTATGATGATGTCATTTTTGTCATACAACATTTGCAGGCTCCGCAGGGCATGGATAAAATGAGAGCTAGATTCCTCAAACATAAAGTGACAAGGTTCTGCATCTTGAATGAGAAGCTGTATTAGAAAGATCTTGGGGGGATTTTGCTGCATTGCGTGGACGAGCATGAGGCTAAGAAAATTATTGAATATTTCCACACAGGGGAATGTGGAGGGAATCACTACAGGAAAACCATGGTAAACAAAATTATGCGGGCTAGATTCTATTGGCCTACGATATTCTCTGACACCCATAAGAAAGTAGCGGCCTGCCATAAATGTCAGATTTTTGAAGGCATGATAAAGTTGGTATCATTGTCCTTAAATCCTATCTAGGTCGAATCCCCTTTTCAGCAATGGGGACTGTATTTTATCAGGGATATCAATCCTCATTCTTCATGGAAGCAAAGATGGATCTTGACTGTCACTGATTACTTCACAAAATGGATTGAGGCCATCCCAATAAGGAAAGACACCAAAATAGTAATCATGCAATTTTTGGAAGAGTATATCCTATCTAGATTCGGTGTTCCCAAGAAAATAATTATTGATAATGCCCCAGCTTTTAAGTCAAAGAATATGATCGCCTTTTGTTTCAAATACCAAATACAACTGGGGCATTCCAGAACATACTATCCCCAAGGAAATGGATTAGTGGAATCCTCAAACAAGAGCCTCATGAGGATCACAAAGAAACTACTCCAAGAAAATAAGAAATCTTGGCACATTAAACTGATCACACCTTGTGGGCTGACAAAATTAGTATAAAGAAATCCATAGGCATCTCACCATTCCAACTAGTCTATGACTTAGAAGTAATTTTTCCTAACTCCTTGAGCTCACCAGTGATGAGATTGTTGCAAGAGGAGGACATAGAATATCACCCCACCCAAAGGAGGATGGATCAATTGGTTGAGCTACAACAACAAAGGGAGCATATATTCGACAGGACCCAGCTTTTCCAGGACAAGATGAAGGAATTTTTCGATAGGAGAACCAAACCCGACGATTTCCAGATAGGTGATGTGGTGTTGCAATGGGATGCAACCCACAAGGAGAAAGGAAAGCATGGAAAATTTGATCACCCGTGGAAAGTCCCATACAAGATCTATGCCTTCAGGGGAAAGAATGGTTTTGTGCTAGAAGAAATGGAAGGTGGATTGATATCTGGAGCTCTGGTTAATGAGAGGCTCCTGAAACATTAATTTTTGTAGAAGAACGTAATCCCATTGCCATTTGTATATAGCATTTCTTTTGTTTTAAGACTATATTGCATGTGTGGATGACTCTCTGACAAGATTTAAAGCCAAGGTGAAGGTAGTAAGATCCTCAAGAGATGCCATCATTAAGTTTGTTTTTCAGGTAAATTTTGAATTCGCAGGAGAGGTTGGGGTGATCCAATGGATAAGACACATGCTCTACGCAGTTCTTTGCTACCTCACAGGGAGGATAACATCCCCAAGTTGGAGCCGCTGTTAGCACTTGGCTCGCACCAGTGCTAATATTTTGAAGCGAACTAGCACAGGAGAACTGCCCCATCCCAAGCTAACAAGACAACAAGGTGGACAGGCAGAATCATAGAGAAAATCATGCAGACACGTCTAGACCCCACATATCGTGGAAATAAATGATGCAAGTGCATGTCCAAATCAAATCTATAGCGGGATACTTTCGATGTAGGAAAGAAACGTGACCTATCTAACTATGAAGGATCACAAAATTCATACCTCCCTTCAAAACCGTCGACGACCACGATCCTCTGACACTCATGATCTACAGGAAGACACAACTCGTGACGACAACAAGCGCAACTGTTAGCAGGATATAGCATTGCAATGGGATAGTAGGGCCCGCGCATATGGATGGCCAAGATCTCACGACGCATTTGATCCATGGTGGCAGTAGGTTTCGTGCGACAAAGGTGAATGACAGTTAGCAAAGGAGGCCGACACAACTTTCTCAAGGGTTCCTCATCTATCAAAGACAAATATCTGATGTGGTTCAGAACAGCGGTGTACACCATCTTTGTCGAAGAAAGGTGCAACAATGATAACCAAGGTAAAGACCGTGAAATTGTGCGAGTGACCACAATAAGCGACAGATGATCTCCGCGTAGAGGAGAACTACGACCAAAAGCAACGTTGTGCTACTCAAGGTGTTAGAGGGTAAGGAGTCTGCACGAATGCAATGCTCAGTTGGAGCACTAACGAGGTTCAGCCAAGTAGGTCACGCCTGAGAAACTAAAACCGTTAGGGAAATCCGGGGCGTCACCATCAAGATGAGTGAGCATGTATATTATACTTTGCGTTGCCATTTTGGGTCCGGAATGGATGTTGTATCGAAAGGCCGATTTAGGTAAAACATCATGGCAGGCTTGCCACCTTTGAAAGCTGTTAGGATTCGAATGATGATCCGGGATTTGATTCACATTTTTTGGAATAGAATTGGGATCTAATTCGGGGTGGGTCTCGAGAGCCACATCATTATAAATAAGACCTGAATTGATGAGGTAGAGGTTAGAATTTTCATTCAGAAATAATTCTGCTCTCATTTTGTCTCTATAACTCTCTTGGAAGTATTAATGAGAAATATGGTCCTACGTTTTTTAGATTCATCACGGTGGTTGCATTCATTCTATGTTTTCTGTTTATCACTTTCATTTATGTGTTATTTTTTCTAATGCACTCTAGATTAGTATACAAGGAATTCACTCTCAGCTAAGCACTTCTGTATTAGACGATGCGTTTGTTATAGTGTTTTGGGAAATGCTTTGGAATTCATCTCCTATGCTCCACTACAGATACTAGCCTTTTCTGTTTGTTCTACTAAAGGTGGTGCAAGAGATTCTCCCTCAGATAGGTGCCTCTTGTTTCATTGGGCTTTTTCCCTTTTTCCGCTCTCCACTCTTTCAAGATATTTCACTGTTTGTGTTGCTTACTTTTCCTCAGAATACAAAGGAAATTCCCTTCCTCATTTTTTCTATAATATCCTTGATTGATTCAGGATTTGAGTCCATTGCCCAATGATTCTCTTGTATGTCTGTTCTACCATTTTTTAATCTATCAACGCCTCATTACCTACAGAAATATAGCTTTCTGCGTGCTGTCCAAAGCTTTATGTATATGTGTTTCTTTCCTCTATGACAAGAGAGAGCCCTCTCTGACTGTACTGGCTAGAATACAGTCTAAAGTTGGTTGAAATGGTTACCCCTGTGACTTCCTACAGTAGCCACTAGAAAATTACAGGGTGCTAACAAGCTCTTTCCTAGACCAACAGACCCCCAAAACTCACATGTGGCTCGTCCAAATCCACTAATCAAACTTATGTCTTTGGCGTAGGATACGCCACTGAACCAACCTTGTACTGAAATTCTTTCAAAATTACCAACACTTGGGAAACTTCCTCATAGACCTCTTCATCTTGCTTCTCCAATTGTTCCAAACGGTTGGAAATGATATGTTTCAACGGTCCTTCTTCCAATGATTGAGTGATAAGTTGGAGCTTTTGCTGTATAGGTTGAATAAGCCCTGTAACTCGTTATGCTTCCTACTAGTGTGCTACAACTTCGTCATTCCTTTTATACTCCTGGTCGCAGATATTTTAACTTCCTGATGTAGTTGCTTTAGATCGAAGACCTTTGTTATCTTTTCCTTGATTGACAACTTCTTCATGTCTTCCTTAACCGCACTTATCTTTAAATCAGTTTGGCATCTATCCTCCTTGATTTTCTCCATGGCTTCATCTTCCAAAAGAAACTCCCACGTCGTAGAGATGTCTTCAATTGCTTTAGTGCAGAGCTTCTATCCTTGCCTGATTCCCTCAATAGCCTCAGATGTTGTTTTCCTATGCTCTTCCAACACCTTAGGAGGTGTGCTCGTTTGTTGTTGTGCTTTGAGCTCCTTGACTTGTTTCCTTAGATATGTCATAATTTTGGATAGCCAATCGACCTTTGCAGCTACATCTTTGTCTTCCTGGACTTCTTCTAGGGGGAACTCTACGACTGCACTTTTATGGCTTTATCTAGTGCAAGCCTTCTTTGTTCGCGCACTTTAATCTCTTGCTCCTTTTTGCAAAGGAGGGCCTTACGAATTTTCACCTACCTTTCTTGCTTGGTAGCCTGATACAAAAGAGCATTCTCTCGGATCTTGATTTCGGTTGCGGTGCCATGCCAAATAGCATATACTTTGCCCAATTCTAGTTTGGAAAAATCCATAGATAGTGTCCCAAACTCATGGACAACATGGTAAAACTCAGGTATCCTCGTCTCCAGTGATCGCGCTTGGATGTCTATCTTTACCAGCGACAAAAGCAGTGGTGTTAGTAGCACGTCATTAGGATCCATGCCGTAAGTCTCGGCCTCCTCAGTGAGCGTATTAATATGCTTCGCTAGTTTATCAGTCAACCTCTGCGATTGCATTCGACAACATGCTTATGTCCTCCTCAGCTAAGTTGACTGTGTTAGTCAATTTGTCCAATTTTCGTTTCTTATGCTGCAGTTGAGGATGTTCCTTCTCTTGTTATTGGTGGAGGTTTCGCACATCCTCATCAGTGGGTGTGTCTTCTCCATCATCCTAATTAGAGTTGTGATCATTGTCATCATCCTCTAAACTCAACGACTGATTGTCTTTCTCGTCGCCCCCATTATTTCCTTGGCAATCGTTTTGGCCATCCCCTTGGCCATTTCCTCCTTGGTTATCTCCATGGTCCATTTGCACATCAACTGGGACGCTCAATTCTGTAGCCACTCCTGGATGGCTGCTTCCACATCTGAGTTAGCAACCATGAAATGCGTCAGCATCACTTGTTTCTGTGGGTCCTGCCGTGACTCCAGAATAATGTTGTGGACGACAGCCTAGAAAATTATGAACTATGAATACTTTTGGATTGTCACAGTCCACAGTCTATGCTAGTGTTTGATTACTTCGTGTAGTGCCTCCTTGTGCAAAAAGAACTCCATGTCATTGTCATTCTACTGGATCTTGTCTTCTTTGTCCTCCAAGAGGTTCTGGTACTTTGTGCCATGGAAAAGTACTGGGACATCCTGTAGCTGGTAATACGATGGGTGTGACCAAACCACAAAAGAAATTAAAATCAGGAGCCAGGAGTAGTGGAATTTTGTCTTAGGTTCTTCCTGCGCTTGCTTGGAATTCGATAGCAGCTCATTCACCAAGTATTGCGACCAGTTGAACACCACACCTTCTGTGCATTGTTCTGTGAGTTCCACCGTCCCGACGGTGAAATCAGTGGGTCGCATCTAGAAATATAAAATCTTTGCGGCGAACCTCACTGTGTTGTGAGTAACAGAGGAAATGAGGAATCCTCTATTCGTGCGCTGGAGGTCATTTTTCTCCTTTATCTTTGTTGTATCCCTGTTTGGGAGTAGATATAGCGCAAGGTCATGTCCTTAACATGGCGGACCCATTATCAACAAAATGAGCTCGACATCAACAAAATATGGCTTGTCGAGCCATAGATAGCCTCTCTGGAAACAAACCAAGAGTTGTCGCACATATGTACTTACCTGTGTACTTTGACCAAAATGCGGCATTATTAGTAAGTTCAGTAGGCCCGCGCTTTCTATACCGCGAGCCCATTGTGTTGGAACCACCAACTGTGGCTCAGGAGACATGGATGGAGCCGTGACCATAATGTTTTTTCTTTGCAGGTCTGGCTACCTCCATGTATCAGTATCTTCAAACTATAGTTTGATCAACTTTGGGATTGTGTTCATCAACAACGACACTCTAGCAGGGATCTGTGGTGCCACTAAGGAGGAGCACACTTTTGTCAGAAGCTTTACTTCGAGAACCTCTGCTCTCCTTAGTCGAACATAGGGTGGTAACAGGTTCCACTCTTATATGGTGGCATTCGCGTCTCTGCATGGTGGAAAAGCTGGTGTGTCCTCGGCAGGTATGTCCTCAGTGGCCTTACGCTTCTTCGATAACTTGGGTACCCTAACTCAAGGCCTTGGTGATTTCAGAATGTCTCTCTCTGACAAAAATGGTTGGGGACCTACAGCTGGTAGATTAACTGGTGTATTAGCAGGTGGATTATGAATTAGGGCCATCGCAGAGGCCAGAACAGGGGCCTAACTGGTCATAGGAACTGTCCGTGGAGCTGGTTGCGCCATCGTTTCTGGTTCTTCTTCTTGTTATTGTACCTCCAACGACGTAATCTCTTCAACAATTGGTCACGACGATGCAATGGTAACGTTCGACTGCTCACTGGTGCTAGAAATGGAAATGAACATTAGCTTCAGCTCTCACAATTACAAGATCTGGTTCAGTCTTCTTCTCTCTGTGCACGTAAAAGGATTCTTGTCGATGAAGGTGCCTTCTTCTTCTTGTCCTGCCACCTTCCCTTCTGAACACAGAGCCCTAGTTTCCTTAGAGATCCATCTCTTCCTGGTGAGGGATGGGGAAAAAGCTAGAGGGCAGTTATTTTCTAGATGCCCTGTCTCATGGAATTTATGGCACCTGAACGGAAGCCCTTCGTAATCCAGCAATTGTTTCCTTGTTTTTGGACCCCACATCAGGTTGATGTGATCCCTGAGACTGATTCGAATATTCAGGGACACTAGAATTCTTGCCACCATTCTGCATTTTGTTTGAAAAAAAGAGATATATGCTTCTATGAAGGTTTGCAACACATTGTCTATGTCCCTCAAAGAATTTGGGTTCCAGAACTCCCATGGAAGCCCCGACAGCCAAACCCAGACTGGCATGGTATCCATACTTTCGGTGTCTGCATCGAATAAAGGGGTCCATTTCTTGAGCTTAAAAGGGGTCACACCAAAGTTCCAAACCTATCTTAGGATATTCTCATAATCATCCTTGCAGTTAAATTGGAAGCCAAACCAGCCCTTAGCCAACAAAGTGATTTCAGGTTCATATTGTAGCAGCCTAGTCCAATTTCTTCAGACCCAATTTCCCATTTCCTCCTGGGTGGGGTTTCAACCTCTAATTTTACTGAATAGGGAAACTTTCGCCATATCCCTTGCTTCATAAATTAAAAGATCAACCCCGCAGACCAGATTTAGTGGTCCTCCACTAGGTTTAGGCACCGATTCTTTTGTTTTTTATTGCCGCTTTTCCCTTCCCCAGGGCTTCCATAAACCAGTCCCTCCCTTGTGTCCCTTCTTCTGTGTCCTGATCCCGAGTCAGGTGAGGATCCACTTAAATTCCTGAGTTGTAAGAATGAAGAAATGAAGCCTTTCAGGCTTTGTGCAAAATCCAGAGGAAAAGTGGGGGCTTGTTCATCGAAGGTGGGTATAGTCCTCGGCCATCCTGCTTCCAGTAAATTGAGCTCGTTGAGAAACCCTTGTTCTGATTATGTCGAAGGGTCTGGAGGAACTGTTGAGAAGGGTTCACTCTACGTGATGAAGTCATGTGACTGTCTGCATAGAAGGTGTTGTAGGTATTCCTGCCGAAAAACGACTGTAGGGTAATCCTACGAGCGATGGATCTAATTGCCTGACTGCTAATTTCCCCGTAAAACTGTCTTCATCACCATATGGCGGGTGTTCCGAAGGAGGTGCATAACTCCCAGAAACCCTAGCTTAGTTTCCAGCTAGAAACTGTTCCATCCTGTCCTGGACAGTAGCCGGAGATGAGACTGCGGTGAATTCTGGTGTGGAGAAGATGGGGAAACCCTGCCACGGGTCCTCTGTGAAATCTAAAAGCTCCATGTCTTTGCCGCTATTGACTCCGGGCTCCATGCTGGAATGAGTAAAAAAGTAAAACAGTAAAACACCGAGCCTCCTTTTTTTACTTGTCAGGGCTTTCTTTTATCCCCCGAGGGCTCTTCCTCAGAAGCGCATCACTCCTCCGAAGACAACCACAGAAAACCGCAGACCATCTCAAGGGTACAATAATTGTA